>OX101815.2:19120328-19728116 GCA_944452925.2 Chrysolina oricalcia
CTACTACAATTCCTGCTTTTAACCAATTGTAATACCCTTATATCAGTACCTATAGTTATAAAAAGGGTTTCGTACTTATACCTACCCAGTCCGAGAAATTACGGCACGTCTATGGAATCGATGAATCTGAGCGGTTTATTAGTCCATGTCTTCATTTTACGGACTATAACTCGTAAGGCTGCTCTGAAAGTTTCCAAACGAAATATTTGAAGAAATATTTTCAATTTGAAATAATTTTGGGTATTCAGGGGTTGATTTCATAACTAACCTCTTATTTGTACATTGATTTAGTTAGTCTTAAGACGCTTTCGGCCCTTTCAGAAAGTCAAGTAGCTGATAAGGCCAACTATATGATAACCCCATTTTGGGTTATCTGAATAACGTTCGCCTGATAACTACTTAAAGTATGTGATTTGATCGTGGAGTTGTTGTATTGTCATCGTGAAGGAGTATCTCTGCTTGCACAATAATATTCACGTAAAATGCTATCGAGATTCGTTAGAAATGGAAGAGTGCATTTGTTTTTCGAGAAAAACGGAAGAGGAATGCATTTACACAACAAACCGGATTTTACGAAAGTTAGTAAATAGTTTAATCATTACAGTGATAAAATAAAATTCTGTTTTTTTGTTAAAAAAATTCTTTATGAACATTTTCGGATTCTACTTTTGCATTTAGTCACAAAGCATTACTATTTAACACTCTTTGACGAAAAGTGATTTCTACATAGGTAATACTGTGCAAGTATGAAGTGTTTTGGATACACTTTTCTATCATTTTGTGTTTGATTGAATTTTCTTTACATGATTACCGACCAGGTTCTGTTTCGCGGCAGATGTGCAGATTTTTTTTTCAGAAGTTTTCGCTTTTTTTATTTGGAAGTAAAATACAAAAAGTTCACGAGTTTCAAATCAATTTTCCATTCTATCCAATTTTACCGTTTAATTTTCAAGATTTTTAAAATGATAAAACTGAGTACTTAGCGTTGTTACCCAGCAAAGACTTTTCTGACTCGGCTTATTCAAATCAATTTTCCATCCTATAACATTTTCCTGTTCAATTTTATAGATCTGGTAGTATGAGAAATCATTCCAAGTTTTATAAAATGATAAAATTGAGAACTAATCGTTGTTTCCTAGCAACAATATTTCTAGCACGTGTTTCAATCTTGAAGATTTCGCAAGCTTTTTGGGGGAATTTGACAAGGATTAAGATACGGGTATAATAAAAATATAATGAAAATGAAACTAATATCAATTTGATGCATTTGCAAATAAAATGACAGAATCAAGGCCTCGAATGTTAATATCTCTTATCGGCTGATGAGAAGGTAAATAGACAAGAAAGTAAAGCGGACCATATATGTCACAATTCATAACTGAAATACTTTTTGCAATAAGGGAGAAAAGAGTGAGAATTCTGAAGAAAAATTAAAAGAAAATGGGAACGATATATAATTAGCTATTTAAACATCTGAGAGTAAGAGTTACTACTTTTCCTATTAAATTTTTTTGGGTGAAATTGAATACGGGGTTGGGGAGAGGTATGGCCTTGGATTAAAAATCGACGTGTTTTTGTATTTTTTTTAACAATACATGTGTTTTGAAGATATTCGATCTGTTTCGTTTTCGGTGCCCACCCTGTGTAATATATTTACTATATGGTACAATGTAATTCTTTAACGTTTAACAATATTTGAGAGCAATTGGAAGAGAAAGACCTTACATAAATGACCAAAGAATATAAGTAGGTAGATTCATGTCTGGGCGTGGCGCAGTGGTTAGGGCGTCCGACTCTGAGTCGAAAGGCCCGGAGTTCGAGCCCCAGTTACGGCTGGGATTTTTTAATTGAATTTGACCTATTATCTCGTGGCTGGACTGGGGTGAGTCCTGCACGATTCACTGTTGCGTTCCAATTAACAGTGCTGCTCCTAAGGTGGCGCATGGAGTTAGTAACAAGGCCTATCCAGAACACGTTGCTAATGACCATAGCAGTCGATGCCAAAACACAAAAAAAAGTAGGTAGATTCTTCTAACTTAAAACTGACTTTGGTGAAGACTTGAATTTCAGAACAGATCCACCAAATATCCAAATTTGTCTCAATGATGATTTTTATTGTTCTCTCCAGTGGAGAGTTTTTAACATAATTATTATTTGAGTGAAATGGTATTGAGAAAGTGTTTGGGTGTCAAGTTGATAAGAATAACTGGACAAGTAATTGTTCTATTCAAAAATTTGTAAAGGTCAAATCAACACCAGTTCTTCTCCTTTTTTTGAGCTCAATGGAATACTTAAGTCTGAAAAGTTTACATCAGAATTTAAAACAGCTGTTATCAAACCTGGCAAAAAGGGCAGTAAGCAAGAAACGCAATATTATATTCCTATTTTGTTGATCAATGCGTTTCCAAAATTTTTGGTAATGTAGTCAGAACCCAGCTGGAATATTACATAGATGAACACAATCTTCTACCTGAACGTCAGTTTGGCTTTGGAAATGGGAGGTTTGAATGTCCTTCCTACCTAAATAATGAAACTAGTTTTTTTTGTTATGGAGTTTATCTGTAATTAAAATATAAAATTGTTTCCATTATCTACATACATCCATCGTTGAGTATCATTTTGTATCAATTTGTTCCACTAAGTCTAGTCTACAAGAACTATTTTGGTGAATTTCTCTTCTAGAAACTTTTTGAAAATTTTGAAGAAACTTTTTGAAAATTTTGAAGGTGCGCCGGCAAAAATTGCAAAAGTTATAAACAATTTAGTAAAAAGGGGGAGGGGGGTTGGTGTTTTGCAAATATCTCGAAAACTATTAAAGATATCCAAAATTTTAAAAAAGATCCTGAAAGTGGAGGAAATTTCCTAAAAAGAATTTTAATTTAGAGGCGAAATTAGCGCTAAAAGCGGGCGATGCGAGTCCCGCGTGCGCTGACTGATACCGGACCCTTGAACAATAAAAATAATTTTAACCCATTAAATATCAATATTATTAGGAAATAAAAATATTCACTTACCTTTTAGACACTTGAATAAACGAAAATCCATGGAAAAATTCAATTATTTTATTACACAATAATACGCCTTTGTTGAATAACTAGTTTTTCCAAGTTTTAAATTTACATACAAACCCTGATGATTGTTAAACTAAAAACCTCAAATTTGTTTCACTTCTTGGGGCTATTCTTGAAATGCTTTAAAAAAGATCCCCATTGAAAAAATAAAAAAATTGTTGATTTTCCACTTTGTTATAAACAATCTAAGAGACTGAAAAATGCAAATGAAGCTATGAAAATAACATTTTTTTTAATATTCCAATTTGTTCGTATTTTAATTATTTAAAAAGTTTTATAGAAATGATTTTTTTTTTAATTTCTTACTGATTGTTTAAATAATTGTTATAAACAAATGCACTGTAAAAAGGATATTTGAATTTTTGTGTTTGGAATTTTAATCAACAATAAATATTATGATCTTCAAGAACAAAATCATTTCTTAAAAAAAATGTATTGCTTAAAAATGCATTTGTATATTAACTATTTTTGATGACGCATGGTTGTTTTTGTTACTTTTGCGGTATTTAAAAAAAATTGTATCGTGAAAATTCATTTTTTTATAACAAATTGTTTATTAAATAAACAAAGAAAATATAAATAAATATTTTTTTTAGAATATCGAAGAGCAATGGGAAAAATGATTTAAAAAAATGGTTCCTCAACATTAATATTTGGTAGCAAAAAAAATAGTTAATCAACAAATGCTTGAAGAGAAATTCACCAAAATAATTCTTGTATACTAGACTACACTGGGTTAGTTTTCACACCAAGAGGCTTGGAGTGATAAAACTCGTCAGAACGTGTGAATTTGGTGAACAAAAATCGACTCGATTCAAGATTTCTTTTGACACCAACGTTGAAAAGAATAAAATTCACTTAACCCGAGACCCTTTAGACTTCTTATACTTATATCGTTTCAGTGAATTAATGGGAGTTTTTAATTTCAGAATGCTTTCAAAGTAACTAGAGGAAACTTCAGTCATTTAGAAAACGACCACATTCAATTCTTCAATAGTTTACTTGGTGAATACAGAGTTGTGACGGAATTATCCGACCTAGAGAAATATAATGTCGATTGGTTTTTTCAAGTAAGAGGTTTGTTCATCAGCGACAAAGTTAAATAATTTTTCCTAATGGTCTTTTCACACATTCTTTTTAACCTGATTTTTTTGAACTCCCAAAACTTTTTCTAGGATGTAGCTCCATAGTATTGAAACCGAAAACAACTGAGGAAGTATCAGAAATTCTTTCGTTTTGTAATATTCACAACCTTGCCGTTTGTCCACAAGGTGGCAATACCAATGTTGTGGGAGCAGCAGTACCAGTCTTCGATGAAATAATAATATCTACAGAGCTAATGAACGAAATCATTAGTCTTGATGAGAAATCTGGTGAGTACAAAAAGTGACTGAAGGAATTGAAATAGAAACGATATTTTCCCGGCATTTCAGGCATTTTGACGTGTCAAGCAGGTTGCATTTTGGAAAATCTAGATAATTATTTAGCCGAACGAGGGCTTATCGTTCCGTTGGATATTGGCGCCAAAGGTTCTTGCCATATTGGTGGAAATGTATCCACTAACGCAGGAGGAATGAGACTTCTCCGGTTTGGTAATATGCACGGGAATGTTCTTGGATTGGAAGTGGTGAGTCCCATAACAATATTTATTAAAACCCTTTAGTCCAATACAGCCCCTTTGTTAGAATTTCTCAACAAATGAAACTTACTTTCTCAAGTATCCATTGAGTTATTCTGAAACAAAGACAATTTAAAGAAGAAGGGATCTGCAAAGAAATCGTACTCAGCTGGAATCGCCGTTTCTTTATATGAAAATGTTCCTTAGATTAAGATGGCCCCTTTCTGGAACTTAGGATTCTTGAAATGAAGCGCTGGGCATTCGCAAAGCAAATGATCTGCAGTTTCAGCGAAGTTCTCACAGAAGCGGCAACTGATTTGCCCATTTTTAGTAATACCTCACAGGGCAGTGTCCAGTAAAGAGTCCCATTACCAATTTCATATCTTTCTTCCAAATAGAGGAGCTGTTTAGCTTTCCTTGGCGATAAGCTTACAAACTTTTTCGCATGTCTTTATCCGGGCAGCTTATTGGCATTGTATCCTATGGCTCGACGCAACCATACAAAAATTTATGCCGAATCACGGAAGACAATGTCCTACGATTTACGCATCATTAGGCTGGACATTTTCTCCTATGTTAGGACAAACCTGATGAATATTCAAGAGTCTGAATATTATGTTCAGAGCCAATTCGCATTAGGAGGGACAATGTCTCCTGCTGTTTGGCGTTATAGATAAGTAAAAATGTAATTTTTTTCCGTTTGGCCATCGTATCACGTGGTTAGTCTGTCAGGATTGTCCAGGTTGACAGAGGTGTTGATATTTCGAAAAAAATGGATACTCTCCATCAACTAGTTTTTTCATCGTTTGAAGCATGAACGATTTATGGCAAATTGGTCTAAAAGCCTTGGTCTGGGAGTAGGATGGTTTTCCCGTGGAGATCAGTGGAGCATAGGAGACCATGGGTTTGATGATCGTTTGGTATGACTAGTAGAACATTTTTGGTTTCAGACCCTATGTCTTACCAAAGATTCAGCTAATGTCTGTCCCTGATGGTGACGACCAATGGATCGAGTAGTTCGAGTCGTGAAACCAGCGTTGTGTAGCTTCACTATCAAGTTGTCAGCAACCAGTGAACACAGCAAAAGCCAAAGAAATCCCCCTTGGTGAAACCCCTGTCCCCTCAAGAGTCGCCACAATGATTCGGCTTTTCAGATGATATATAGCTCTCTCATGAAAATCAACTCAATTTTCAGGTAAAGGCAAATGGAGAAATATTAGACTGCCTGAGCGGTCTTAAGAAAGATAACACTGGATACCATTTGAAACATCTCTTCATTGGGTCTGAGGGTTCTCTAGGTTTCGTGACGAAGGTTTCTTTACAATGTCCACCACGACCAAAATTCAGAAACGTTGCTTTCTTAGGTAAGTTCAATTTTATTGTGTGGCAGTTTAACTTTCGAAATGTATATTTTAAAGTTATGGAATATGTTTCCTTGCAATTAAGTGCTTCCTTATTTCGAATTCACTCTGTTATTCATAATGTGTGCTGACCTATTGAAACATTGATATGAGAGAATTAATTCAACGGTATCGGTATTATCCACCTGCTTCTGCTCTCACCGTTGTGGTTTATAATCATTTATGATGTAATTAAATCATTTTCAATATATTGTTATCTAATTAATCTAGCTTTGTCAATATGTTGTAAAACTTCTGACAGTAAAGTATATTCTTACTTCGATTTTTTGACTTTGAATTGAATGTTTCAAGAGTAATAAAACATGTTCAGTAAAAGAAACCTCTAAGAGTAGTTGCAGAAACGTTTCTCGAAATGGTTCGCTTCAACATTGATTGTACTTGATTAGTGTTCAACGAATAACCGGTATTTTTCACCAAAAAATGTTTCGGCAATATATTTCGCCATCCTCATGGCTCCTACAGCAGTTTTTGCTTATACATGGTTTCGTAGTGATATCTCAGAAGGCAACGGACTAAGTTTGGCTTCTTGCCCCGATCCACAGAACGGCATAGCAGAGCGGATTCTTCAAGTTTGTCTGCTATTTCGTTTCACCCATCTAGTGTGGATACCTGGTCACAGTACCCACGCTTGGTTTGGGGTCACAAATGGTTCTGACTGCTGCCTATATATGCGAGCAGATTAAAATCTTCTGCTCTGGACCTCCCGCCTCATAGCTAGCTGCATACCTTCTCGTATGCCTCTTCTATCCAGATATATGCCTAAGCTCGGAATAGTGAGAGCAAACTTTCTATTAGGTAGATTTACATTCACGCGCAATAATGCGCAATTGGAGCGCCACGTTCCAATCGCGCACGAAAAAACGTCAGTGTAAGTGCTAGGAACCGAGTGCATTTGGAAGCGATTGGAACTAAGCGATTCGAACGTGGTGCTCCAATCACGCGTGATTGCGCGTGAATGTAAAGCTACCTATTGTCTCTTGTCTTCTTGATCCAGATACGGCTGGAGTCGTCTCCTTTGCTTATCTTCCGGTCTATTGTGCTACTTTGTTCGCATAGTCACCATACAGCTGACTTATTTTAGATCTTTGGGACTTATGCCTACTGTGTACGGCCAGCTCATGATCTCTTGATTGTTGCCCTAAGTTTTTTTTACAACTCTCCTAAATTGCCATAAGATTGGTAGTAACTTTTGCATAACCCTTTCTACATGCAAAATTCATGAATATGTGGACTGTTGGACTCTCTTCCCGAACATGGTGGGTAGCCTTAACTGAACCCGTCCTTTTTTCTCCGTTTGGTAATCAGGATCTTTTTTTTTTGTCGAGATCACAGAGAGCCCATCTTTAAATAATTCTCAGGCGAACTGTATACAATCGCAGACGACTTCGATGAATCGTCCATTGACTAAGATCAGTCCATCGAATGAGTATGCACGTGCCTAATATGTCATATGTGAGTATTCTCAAGAGTCATGACTTAGCACCATAAGTAGGAAAAGAGACAGCTTCCTTCCCCTGTCTATGGTCCCCCGTGATACCTACTACTGGTTAGCAACGATACAACCCAGATAACCATCGAAAAAGGCGTTCCTATATATATTATGGTGCCGCCTATATGGTCGCTATGTTCGTCTTGGCAAAAACACCTTCCACGTCGAAAAACACTCCCTTAAAACTTATTGTCCTCTCAGTCCTTCTTACTACAGTGTGGAGAGCCACATTGTCGATTTTTCTCGTCTGCATAATTGTTTATTTATGTATACGCCCAGCGGAAACTGTGATAGGCTAATGGGTCTGAAGTACTTTGCTACTGTGTAATCTCTTCTCCAGTAGTTCAGCGCTATGCTGGCCCGAAACATCATCCCCACTATTGCAGTGAGGAAGTCCAGGTCCCTCTGTAGGATTGCAAGGATAATTATGTCAATTCCTATGAGTTAAAATCATTCACCGCCCAAGACATGGCGTCATCAGTAACGACCCTCTCCGACAGTTGCACGTTCCTCTGGGCGAATCTGGTTTCTTCAAGGTTGTTATGGTATCTTCTGTCTCGATGCTTAGAACATTCATGAGTCTGGAGGATTCTCCAACAGGTTTTTTTTAACTCTTTTCTCGCAGTTTCATAGTCTTTCCATGCTTCCTCATTGCCCACCTTGATGGCTCTGTCAGACCTTTAGCGACTGGTTCCACCGGCGCCTCAGCGAATTGGGGTCGCTTTCAGAGGACATGCTTTGATGTGTTTCCCAAGTTTGAGTTGAAGTCACTCCTTCAACAGGATCTTTGCCAGATCCCTCGTGTTAGTCCCCGTTAGCGTAAAACTCTGAGGTAGCTTGACCTCCTCTGAAATTGATGGTTCTCCTTGGAGTTTGAAAGTAGTTACTTCCTCTGTATTCCCCCGACTGGTGGATGATTGTTTTCTGAGGGCTAACTTTGCATCCCTCCTCACCTACCCAGTTCACCACTGAGACCGATAACATGAACTTCCGATTGATAAGATCCTCATCCCAGTGTAGGCAGGCCAGAAGTCCTAATTTAATGGTGAAAAATAACCCCATCGAAGGCATTTTCAGAATTTAGTAATAATATTTGGGTTATCCCTCCTGTACAGTCTCCTGGTTTGACATCCAAGCTCGATTATATTGAGCGAGTTTAGAAAACAAACGAAACGAAGAAACAAAACAAGCTGCATTACCACGTTACAACAGACCAAAGTACGAGTTTGTAAATTGTAGTGAACTTCTGCTGCTTCGTCAGATACGTCGGTACACTGTAACAGCTGTTTTACCAAGAAAAACCGGAATACAATCATAACCATTTTGGTCTGTCAGAAAATATCAATTTTCCTATTGAAACTCAAGGTGAAAGTCGAAATATCGTATTCTGCATGTCCCCTATTCGTCTACATATGAATCACATATCGGAACGAAGCTTAAAACAAAAAAAATTATCTATAGGCTGAAGCGAGGTAGACTGGATTTGAAAATTGATGTGAACACCTTCTGTTCGACGGCATACATAAGACTTTTTGAAAATACAACCATATCAAGTTTATGGGAGATATACCGATAACGGAAAAACAAAAACATTGTAACGAACTGAAGCCAACCCTGTCGCCTCACCGACCTACCGTAAACAGCGATGATGTCAGCACTCACGTAAGCGGAAGGTCGAACTATTTAGAAGCGAGCAGTCGTACAGCAAGCGACCACTCTCGTATTTTCTAGAGGGCCGCGAATATTCGAGAGAAGAAGTCTACTTACCTAGCGAGTGTAAACCACTTGTGAAAACGGTGGAACTATTATGTCACACGGCTAGCGACCAACCCCACACGCCAGCAAATATCGGTTCTCAATTTTCTCGGACTGTTTACAATCTCTTAGTTTGTTAGTGAACATGATGACACTGGGCGAGTTTATAAGCTGCTAGAGAATTCGCCGGCTAGTAGCTAGTAAACTCGCTCAACGTAATCGAGCCTTTAGATGTTATCAATACTTTCTGTGTTCAGGCTTGCAGAATTTTGAGAAAGTTTTGGAAACATTCGCACTGAGCAAACGTAAACTGGGCGAGATCTTATCAGCAGTTGAGGTGATGGATACTCCAACGATGGATTTCATCAAGGAACGAAACAATCAGAAGTCTCCAATTGGAGAGTATCCGTTCTATTTGATGATCGAAACTTCGGGAAGCAACGCACAACATGACGAGGAGAAGTTGAACATGTTTTTCGAAGAGTCTTTGGAGAAAGAGTTGGTTTTGAACGGTACTGTGGCTAGTGATCTCAATAAAATAGAGGTAAATGCACGTTGATCATTGTTTTTATGATTTTGTTTTCTAGAATTTCTCCATTGCTTCCTGGGTAGACACAATGAAAGAAACTTTTTGTTAAAATATTATTTTCAAAATACTGCCAAAACATTGAATGTTTTAAGTGGGACGTTGGTACCGGAAAACTTGAAAAATGTGTATCGAAGTATAAATTTCGTTTTATAATACAGAGTGTGCCGAGTGGAAAATATTAAATATGCCGCTAATATTTGGCGTTCTTTATCCCTTTCAAAATTAGTAGAAATTTTCAGACCTGTGGAATAATTTGAAGATATTGAGATAAATAAGTTATTTGTGCCTTTAGTAGTATCACACGTGCTGGTTTGGTTGCCTCACTTTTACGGTCACGTGGGTAATGGAATTAAATGAAAGCTCTGTATTCTTGACATGGTCTTTTGGATGTTTTCAGTCTGAAAGGTTGAAACACTCAAAAGTCTATGTCAGGTAGCGAATTTCCCGCGCAAAATCAAACTTTTAATCAATAAAAGCTCTGTAGTTCAACAGTTAATGAATGGCCTTTTGATACCGGTTCTCATAATAATATGCTTTTTTAATCAACTACACTATCGGAAATATCTGCTGAAAAACAAGTATTAGAGTCCCTTAGGGGTCCATACTAGGTCCAATTCTATATTTCTATGTTCAGTATGTAAGCACACAGGCAAAGTATTTCAGTTTCGCAGATGACACGGTATTAGTCTATTCAAGTCCGTTTATGAAAAATATTAAATTTACTATTAATGAAGACCTAACCTACTACATGTTGATTTATTAAGGTATAACAAACTCAGTATGGTTGTCAAAAAACTGTGTACAAGTGTATTAAATAAAAAAGCAAGTATAATTCCTAGGTCTCTATATAGACGAAAAACTAATATGGAACAAACATACTGAAAAATTGGGGAAGAAAATTGACCCAGTCATTTGTGTTCTGTTCAAAATTAGAAATTTCGTTCCTTTCAAATACCTGGGGAATATTTACTACTGTCTTATTTACTCAAACCTACAGTATTTGATTTCCATTTGGGGAACTGCTAATACTTAAGTCATGAGAATTCTTGAAAAATTCCAAAATAAATCATTAAAATGTATTTATAATTTACCATTATTAGAACCAACCGCCAACTTGTACAAGTTTACTGGATTTGAAATTTCTATATAAAGTGAAAATTTGTTCATTTATTCATTTCATTCGAATTAAACAGAAAGTTTCTAATTTAAATTTCACGGAAATTAACAGTATACACGATCATAAAACAAGACGAACAAACTGTCTAAGCCTGGAAAATTTCAGAATTGATTTTGTGAAAAAAATCAATATACCATGATAGTATAGTAATTTACAATTCACTTCCAACTGAAATGAAAAATGTAAAAAAGTGACGAAGGAAAAATATTTTCTTTGTTGAATCTTAATTGAATTCATTGATCCTCATAATCATAGAATTTCATTATATTAATTTCACCATTACCTTTTTTCATTCATTAATGTTTCTAATTATCTCTCTATTATAAACAAAATTGTTTCTTGGTGTAATAAAAAAGTACTACTACTACTACTATTTCATATCTAATAATAAATAATAATACAAAATAAAGCCATTAATGTGTTCTATAGCTACGACTGACGAAAATCTACTACAGAACTACTTATACTCAGATACGAAATTACTGGATATCAGAAATATAAGGAAGTTACCATAAAAAATAAAGGATGGTACTTTACTCTTGAGCAAAAGTAAAAGTTAACATTTTTCGACAAACTTCGTGTTCAACGAATTTATATCTAATTATTTCAATTTGGGTTTTTATCATGAATAACTTTTTTCAAGTAACAAATAATAAAAAAAGTTTTCCATATGATGCCGACTTGATTGAACACATTGGCCTCATTCTAAGTGACATGTGTTTCATGAAGGAAACATGGATTGAATGACATCCTTAATATAGTTTGTCAGGCCCTCTAGAGGGTGGTAGAGGGAGTAGTTTATGGGAAATTATTCAACAACTTTCCCAATTGAAAGAGTATCGCAATTTCAGAATATGTTTTATGAAGGGAAAATTAATTGAATGACATCCCCCGTATAGATTGTGGCTGGTTGCCTTAAAAAACAAAGATTTTTGGTTCTTACGTTTATTATTTAATGTTTTGGATCATTGCAGATTTACTTTGTATACTTTTCAGGATATTTGGTCCATAAGAGACAATATAACGAACGGTTATAAAACATGTGGAGGAGTGTTTTACTATGACATATCTTTGCCGAATGAACATTATTATACTATCGTTGATGAAATGAGATCACACATGGGCGATTCATGTGTGAGGGTTTTCGGATATGGGCATTTAGGTGAGTTATTATTGAAGCAGCTTTGTACTATATTATAGGAAAGGTCGGGTACAATTGTAACAATTTTTATAAAATAATTTTTTTGGTGTTTTTTGTAAAAATAAAAAAAAAACTTAAACACCTAGATGTAAGTCAAGCTTTCAGCAACAAATGAAAATAACATTATTATTGACCATAAGACTGGATGAGAAAAAATATTAATGCACAGTGTTACAATCGTATATACCCGTAAGAGGGACAATTGTAACATGTGTGGGGGTCAATTGTAACAAAGACAAAAATGTCAATTAAAATTTGTATTAACGTCAAAATAAGAACCAGTAAAATACAAAATTGAAAAGTGCGAAACAAACTTTAATATTTGAAATAAAATAAAGACTGAAACCCTATAGTTCATGGATAATAGTAAAAAATATATTGTTTTATAAACTAATCACTTCGATCACTGATATCGTCGCAATTTATACAATAAAAAAAATGTTTGCGCAATTTATGGATACAATTTTCATGTGCCTATTCTTTGCATGGACGCCATTGAATCCATGTTTTAGGCTTTGTCCGCACCAAAAAACATTGTTGAAAACAGTGTTACTAACAAAAAAGTTACTGATAATGTTTTCCAACAAACTTCCAAACTTAGAACACACAAAAAACATTTTTGCGAAATGTGTCACTAACAAACGTTGCTTTATTGTTTTGTTGCACCTGTGCAAATGCAATAACGTCCAGACTGATTTCGACAATCGAAAGAAAAGTATAGCAGGAATGGAAGACGATAATATCATTTATTACGGCAGCAGCATATGTAGTAATTTGTGAAACAATTAAAAAGAAGAGGAAAACGATGTGGATACGTCGATTTTTGAAAAGTAGGAAGAGATACAGCAGTACTGATATACTAGAAGACCTAAAGTCTGATGACTTACTGCCTGGGGAGATTCGATGCAATGGAAGTTATAAAAAATTTATGCGAATGTCAAGTGCCGAATTCGAATATTCAATTGATGTAATCTGCCACAGAATTGGAGAAAAGTGACACGAATTACAGATTATCTAATCCAGTGAGAGAAATATTGACGTGACACTGAGATTTTTGGCATCCCAAAGGGTTGATTTTTCACGAAATAATTCTATTAAATGACGAACTTTTTCCCTCAACCATTCCATGGCGTGCCAACTCAAGACCAAAACAAAAGAATAAATTCTTTCGCGAAACAGAGTCTTGTTCATAACACTGTTACAAACATATTGTCAGTAACATTAATTTCATTACAGACCAAGCTATAAAGGTTTTTTCGCGCACAAAATAAAAGATGCAAATGGCCTATACTCATTTTTATAAAATAGTTCTTTAATGAAAATGCCAGTTTTCGCCCCAGCAAAATCGATTTGTGGAATTTTTAAACAAGCAAAAGTGAAAAAAATTACAACTTTTTTGGTTTTTTGGAAATATCTCAAAGATTATTCAAGGAATCGTCTTGGAACTTTTGTAGAGATTTATAAAACCTACAAAATGGATTTTCATACGACCGGATCGGTGCATTTTTAGAAAATCCGGGAAAACCTCGAAAAATAGACTATTTTTCAAAAAGGACCCTCGCACTTTTTATAGGTTAAATGGTTCTCGGTGAAATTGTCTAAATTTTTAGTATATTGTAGTATTCCAGGAAGCCGAGTGGTTAAAGCGACATTGTTTGAATCACTTTTGGCTGCCAGTCAAAGGTTCAAACCCTAGCGACTGCAGAACTTTTTCTGATGGCCCGAGAAAGTGCTAGGAATCGCACGTAAAAAGGTAAGACCTCGTTAATCCTTAGCTCGCACAAGTTTCGACTTCTGAGGGCTGCCGTTTGAAAGGGGACGACAGCTGGTTAACGGAAAAAAAACAAAAACAAATAATTCAATGTACTGATTGATCGTGCAAAATCGCAAAGTTCGTTAATGGATAGATTTTGTTAAAAATCAGTAATTTTTATTTAATTATTTTCTCGGGATTTGAAAGTGCCAACTGCATATTTTTTCGTTCTCATCATCCAAGTACCTTCATATTACTAAATATCATTCAGATGATGCAGATTATATCATTATGTACAGAGTGAAAAATAAAAACATTTTAGTAATGTCTGAAAATTCGATGTAATAATGAAATATTCATGAAGTTATTTTGGCATGTGATATACTATTCTTATTCCATCATTAATCACAATTCATACATTTCGTACAGGGTGATTTGAAAAATTGGTGAAATATATGGCCGGTTCTTTCGTACATATCCTGTATATTCAAGTGAATTATCATCATCCGAAGATAGCTGATTCCATATAGATATGATTTCGTTGGGATATATAGGGTGATCATGAAAATTTTCGATAATAAAAATGACAAAATATCAACGTTTCAGAAATCACCCTGTAATTCACGATTAACTCGGTGAAATTCTTTTATTATCATTTAATATATTCATCATTATCTCCTCAACACTGTCCCAGAAATTCAGTTTCCTACGATGACTATAGTTTCATAGTTATTCATTGAGAAACTTATTACCATTTGCATGACGAGTTGAAGGAACTTATTGTTCACGCGTACATCCTACTCGAGGCCAAGATTTTTCACTAATAGTGAAACGTGAGAATGTGGAGAAACAAATTTTTTTCACCATTTCTTGTTTAAAAAATTTCACAAAGTGATTTTGCTGGGACGAAAACCGGAGCTTTCATTTACGAACTATCTTTTAAAAAGTAGTATAGTCTGTTTGCATCTTTTATTTTGTGTGAGAAGAGCCTCTTATTTTTATCTACATCTTGGCCTATTGATGTTTTCTACAATTTTGTAACGAACAAAGTTACCAATAAATCTACCTTCGATAGAAACATTGTTAGAAACACCATGTTTCTAACAATGTTACCCTTGGTGCGGACAAACAAGGCTTTCGCTTATTGACGTATGATTTTAAGCAAGGTTTTCTTGCGACTCTTCTTCTGGCATATCTTTGCCAGTGATATTTTTAGTCTTCACTACACGCTTATTGCCTTGACTTTGTAATTTTTTAGATAAGTTTTTTATTCTGATCTACTTTTAGTTTCGTTTTGTATTGCTTATTGTAATTTTTCACCAAATTCCATTTTGCCACGTTAGCTTATTGTTGTTTTTGTTTTGCCGGGGTATCTGTTAAAATAGCGCTTTTTTAATTTCTTTTTGTTTGGGTTTTCTTATTTATTCAACCAATTCCAAGACATTACATGATGCTTATTAACGAAATACACCACTCTGAAACATTTTTCCTTAAATTAATCAATTTTTGATTTCGATCCATGATTTCAGCGAAATGTAATTATCTGATATAGTTACATTAGTTACATAACAATGGATACAATTAATACGTTACAATTGTACACACTCGATTCGTTACATTTGTACCGAAGCAACAACAATTTCATAATTAAGTTTGAGCTACACAAATAACCCAAAACATAACCTCCAAATAGCACTCGGAGCAGTTTAGCAGATATTTAGTGTTAGGTACGTCATTGAAAATGTATTTGCCGCAAAATGCGATCATATGAAGACTAAAAATAAAATAATAAATTGACTTACCCATCAATAAATCAAACAACTGTTGATAACTTTGCACAAACTAACGGGTGGGGTACTTCACATAACATAACGCATGTTTTTGCGCCATGTTGCCAGATTTGAAAATTATCTTTAGAAGTTGTTATGGCTTTTGTTATGAAGTTATGAATAAATTAATTATATGAAAAAAAACAAGCTTTTGGGAAAAATCCTCTGATACATCAACCTTTGTTGATGAGCATCTTTTGACGCCCTAGTCGCGTGTAGGTGATATCATTACTCTACTGGATATAACGTCATCGGTATTTTTTTTCAAATGGAAACCTCAATATTTGACAGTGTCATTTGACAGAGCACATTTTTCTACATACACCAAATCGAAATTTTTGTCATGTTATATTGTTTTCGAGAAAATTGATGTTATTATGTTTATGTATCATGTAGTATCCAAGATGGTAAATAAATGACAGTTTCTTGACAAATATTGTTACATTCATTTGTAATCCGTTTTTAATTCATCGATATTGTCTGGTATAGATTTGTTCATGACATTCTCTAGAAGAGCCATAGAAAAAAATCTAATGGATTAAGGCCTGGATATCTTGGGGGCCATTCGAAAGAAGCACGTCTACCTATCCATCTATTCAGAAAAACTTGGAAAATACCTTCTAACATCAACTGGTAGTTCAGCGGTACACCATCCTTCTGGTACCATAAGTTTTCATTTGGTGTAGCAGGTTTATTTGCATTAGGATAAGATTACCATAATTCTGTAGGAATTGGAGGAATTAAACTATTTATGATTTCTTAAAAATAGTAGGGTCCAATAATTCTATATTCTTCAATCGCCGCCCAAACATTCATTTTCTGAGACTGTGTGTCACGATGTCTGATCCATTTTGGATTGTCTCTACCAGTGGCGTGATATAATCGACCTTTAGAAACCTAGGAAGGATTTCTGTTTGAACACTTTAATTAATTTATTAATTTGTTCAACTAACTGAATAAAGTGAATTAATTGAAAATCATTATAACGTTAATTTTCTACAAAATATCTTTATTTGAAATGACCTAACCTAATTTAACCTTTCAATGTGCTGTGTGCAGCAAAATATGCTTCTTCAAATGGCACTGTCAAAAATAAAGATCGCTATTAGAAAAAAAGTCAATGACGTCATATCCGGAACAGTAATGTTGTCACCAATGCGACTAGAACGTCAAAAAAATGCTAAAGTTATTTTCATTGATTAATATAAAACCGAAATTTTGTAGGAACATGTACCTTGATAAACCAGCAACTAAGTATACAGTGCCCGCCAAAATCTTGGAACCAAATGGGAAACTTTTTTATTAATAGTTTCTCAGAAAATTTCATTATTCATAAAAGTTTGTGTATTCAATTGGACTAAATACGCGCATATCCGTTAATGTCAGTGGCGTGCGGGTAAGCAGAAATCGGCTGATCTTTTAAATTCACTAAAGTGACATTGCTATGCAGAATATCGAAGAAAAAAGTTGTTTGCATTTGAATGATATTTACAGTTATCCAGTTCAGACTACCATCAATTAAGAATTTTTATATCTGTTTTATGAGTTGGCTTCAATTATTAATGGGCATTATCGCCAATAATTTTTGAGTGGTAAATTCCTACATTAGCCTAAATTAACTGTCAAAGCAATTAACTGATCTGATGAAATATCGAAAATGATTAAAAAATCAGTTATGTGTAGATAATGAAATAAAGCCAGGATCCTCTAAAAAATTAAAATCGGTAATTGGTGTATTAAACTGGATAACTGGGAATATCATACAATTGCAAACAACTGTTTACACCTGAACGTTTTTAGGAATGTCAAAGCAAACACACACAGCGCCTATGATATAGAGGAAACCTCAGAGAAAATTCAAGAGGCCATAATAACCTCGTATCAGAACAACTGTCACCTAAAATGCAGACAAACTAAAGGAAAGGTGAGCTGGTGGACCACCGAACTCACTAAACTCCGGAAAAAGACACGCAAACTATTCAATAGAGCGAAAAAAACTGGTGCGTGGTGGAATACAACAAAACAATCAGAGTGGAGCAAAGGAAAGCATGGAGTTCTGTGAGGACATAGAACAAAACTCAGAAAGTGTCAGACTCCACCGCATACTCTCCAAAAAACCCATAAACCCAGTGGGCTACACAAATACCGGGAAAGAAACAATTGAACTTTTGCTTAATACCCACTTTCCAGGATCTACCATTGTCACAGATCCCAGCATTGAAAACTCTGTCAACCTTCAACTAAGGGCAAACAGGGCTGACTGGGAGGTGGCAAAGCCGGTCGTAGCATACCCGAAAGTAATATGAGCAATAAACTCTTTCAGCCCATATAAATCGCCTGGACCAGATGGACTATTCCCTGTCCTACTACAGCAGGGAATTGAAGATCTAGCACCAGAACTATGCAGCCTGTTCAGGATGAGTCTAGCATTTGGCTGGATACCACAAACCTCCCAGCAAACACATCTGTGACATGACATCTCTGAGATGTCGCAATGAGGTAACACGGCGATATCAAAAAGGTTGCATCGCTGCGATGTACAGAACCAAATACATCTGTGACATGACATCTCTGAGATGTCGCAATGAGGCAACAAGGCGATATCAAAAACGTTGCATCGCTGCGATGTACAGAATCAAATACATCTGCTGTGACATGACATCTCTGAGATGTCGCAATGAGGCAACAGTGCGATATTACATACGTTGCATCGCTGCGATGTACAAAAGCTAATCTATGACTTGTCATTTCTAAGATGTCACAGTTGCGATTTTACAAATTTCTCCTCGCCGCGATGATGTTATCGTCATCTGTGTTTTTTGCGATGTCAACAATGAACGCCATCGCACATGCGCCTGAGATTCGTAAATATATTCGTTCATTTTGCTTCTCGATCATAAACATTGAACATAGATTCGACTTCCGGCAGCGGTTGAGGTCAGACGGCGGCCTCGTGCGAAGTCAAGTTAATGTAGAACTAAATGTCCGCCATTATATATAATGTGCATGAAGTGTATGTAAATGTTAGTGAATGTTTTCCATTAGGTCTTAGTCCAGCTAATATCTAATGTGCTTGAAGTGTAAGCAAACAATAGACCAGGGTGAGGATATTGCTTCGAGCAAGACAATCATCATCCCTCGAAGAAGCCCGTGTTATTTACGCCGGTTAGAGGCCGGGGCGAGACGGATTCTTACATAACACATATGGGGATTCTGAGTAAATTGCGCAAGCATAGCCCATTAAAGTATTAAGAAGAAGAAGAAGAACATTGAACATAACCAAAATGGCTTGTTGCACCAAGTTCGATTAAGTAATGGTCATAGTAATTTAATAAATGTTCAATATCCTCTGTGACAAAGCTGTGAAAATAACATTTTCTAGGAATAGTTCCCAGGATAAAAGTAAGTAACAATGATTTTTCACTTGAAACTATGGCAAAGCGTTCATTTCCCTATTTCTCTTATCGTCATAAAATACGGATGATAAAGTTTTATTGTTTCAGGTATCATTATTTTTTACTGTTGGAAAATGCTTCGATTAGAACAATGTTTCATTTTGAGTACATTATATTTATTGAAAATAAAATGTTTAAATACCTATTTTCCATCCAAAGCTTTTTTTCATTCATATATTTTCCTTTATATTACCTAACCCCTGCGTGACAAAAGTACATCGCTGTGATATGTCACATGTTCATATACCTGCGATATCAATATGGAATCATCTCGTATACATCGCAGTTACATCTCAAAAAATATGTCGTTGTTACATCGCAGAACTTGTTGCAGCGACGTCCCATGGATGAATCTTGAGTGGGAAAAAATAACATCCCTCCGACATCGCAGCGACGTCTGATGTAACTGTGTTTGCTGGGCTGGAAATCTGTGAACGTGGTCTTCATTCCGAAACCTGGGCGAAACTCAAACGACCAGGCCAAGGATTACAGACCAATAAGCCTATCATCCTTTCTCCTGAAAGGACTAGAAAAACTGATAGACAGGGACATACGGGAGCCGGCTCTCCGCATAGACCGGCCATTACATATAAACCAGCATGCCGATCTAACAGGAAAATCGTGCGAGACGGCCTTGCACCAATTGGTGTCAAAGCTGGAGGACACTCTGGCCAATATAGAAATAGCACTATGCACTTTTATAGACATCGAAGGAGCCTTTGACAATACATCCTTCGAAAGTATGGTCACAGCGGACAGGAGGAGAAGAACTTCTAGAATCTTTAAACAATCAGGGATACTACACCCAAAGTTATGCGGACGACATAGTAGTCCTCGTACGGGGAAAGTATGCCCAAATAACTCTGAGCTAATGGAAAATGCACTGAGGACCGTAGAGGAATGTTGCAAACGAGAAGGACTTAGGGCAAACCCCAGCAAAACCACACTCATTCCCTTCGCACGCAAAAGGAATCAGGGGGACTTGAAGTCACCCAAATTCTTTGGCGCAACACTACAAGTTGCTGATCATGTCAAATATTTAGGGCTGTTCTTGGACAAGAAACTATCCTGGAACATGCATCTGCAACATGTATATAGTCAACAAAAGCAAAGCATCGTTCATGATGTGCATTAGAAGAGCTTTTGGAAAAACATGGGGACTGAAACCGAAAGTCATGCACTAGCTTCACACCGAGATCATAAGACCCAGAATTACATATGGTTCACTTTTGTGGTGGCCCAAGATGAAACAGAGACAGTCGAAAATCAACCTTGGTAAAACACAGAGGATCGCCTGTCTGTGTATCACGAGTGGTATGAATAGCACTCCAACCGCTGCTATGGAAATTATCTAAACCTCCCACCTTTAGACATCACAGTCATAGGGGAAGCGAGGATGAGTGCATACAGACTTGAACAAACAGGTAATTGGATAACCCAACCACAAAATGGGCACACCAAAATCGTCCATGAAGTCAACATTACCGAACTGTAAATGATATCAGACTACATACTACCACAATACTCGTACGAAAAACCATTTAAAACGCAGCTCAAGAGGAACGAGTGGGACTCGGGAGTAGAATCATTAACATCTGGAAACATTATCTGGGACACAGATGGTTCAAAAACAGATGAAGGAACAGGAGCAGGAATATACGGGGTGAGGCCAAAAAGACACATGACATAAAGACATGCATACAGATGAATCTAGACCGTGGGTATGAAAGAAAACACATTCTATCTATCAGCCAGAGCGCTATAAAAGCTCTGAACTCAATACAGATAAAGTCTAATCAAGTCTGGGAATGTCTTCAGAGCCTCAATGAACTGTCGAAACGCAACAAGATTACACTTGTGTGGGTGCCCGGACATAGGGGAATTGAAGGCAATGAAAAAGCAGACCAACTTGCAAAGAAAGCATCTGAATCAACATTCACAGGTCCAGAACCAGCGTTTGGAATTAGCAGAACCCGATGCGGAAACCTAATCAATGAGTGGAAGGAATCAAAACCCAAACGTATTGGGACCAAATCGAAGGGCATCGACACGGGGCCAGGTAGCCGAGTGGTTAAAGCGACATTGTTTCAATCACTTTTGGATGCCAGTCAAAGGTTCAAACCCTAACGACTGCAGAACTTTTTCTGATGGCCTGAGAAAGTGCTAGGAATCGCACGTAAAAAGGTAAGACCTCGTTAATCCCTAGCTCGCACAAGTTTCGACTTCCGAGGGCTGCCGTTCGGAAGGGGACGACAGCTGGTTAACGGAAAAAACAATTATAACAATTATAAAAACATCACAGCAATTGTGAGGCACCTGAGCCAAACACTGACGGCTGACACACTCAACCTTAACAGATCTAAGATACACACGATCACCGGCTTACTAACCGGACACTGCGGCCTTAGGAAACACCTATACACCATGCGAATAAATACAATACACCATGCGAATAAATACAGAAACCGTGGAATGTAGACTATGTGGTGACGAGGAGGAAACAGCCTCTTACATCATCTTCGAATGCGACGCGCTGCTCAACAAGCGCAACAGAATATTCGGACAGATCAACCTAGAAACAGGCATGAATCCGAAACACCTAGTAAATAGACTACTGAACCTGGTGAAAACACAGGCCTATTTAACTAGGAACCACTGACGACAGAACAATACAATAGACCCCAGCTGGTCTCAGTGTTAAGGGAAACCTCAAGGTAAACCCGGTATCTCGCTCGTCAGCCTTTAACCAACCAACCAACCATAGTAATGTCACTTTACTCTATGGTGAATCAAGAATATCGGCCGATTCCCGCTTACCCGCACGCCACTGATAATAACGGATATGCGCGTATTTAGTCTAATTGTATGCACCAACTTTTATGAAGAATGAAATTTTCCGAGAAACTGTCAATAAAATAGTTTCCCATATGGTTCCAACATTTTGGCAGACTATGTTTTAAAATGAACCAAGTAATTGAAGTAATTTATTCCCTGTATATTTCTCGATCTTCCACCAGGAACTGAAGCAATTTTACTTTTTCAGGTTCTTCATCTGATATATGTTTTCACACATTTTGGAATTAATTTATTATTTGAATATAATTTATTTCATCAAGGAAAATACATTTGTTCTCTTTGCAGGTGATGGCAATGTTCATTTACAAATTCAACTTGAGGAGTACAGCGACGAGCTGAAGCGGCACGTGGAGCCATATATTTACGAACGAATTGCAGCTTTCAGAGGCAGCATAAGCGCCGAACATGGGATAGGCTTCATGAAAGCGAAATATATGAAGTTGGTCAAGCCTAAAAGTTCTTTGGATCTCATGAGAAATCTCAAAACTATGCTCGATCCTAAGGGAATACTGAATCCCTACAAAGTTCTTCCTGAATAAAATCCATGTTGTTACTAATATTTTAGTTCTTTTTTACTGTCACACATCTAAACAGGGCCATTGATAACTTCTGGATGCCCTTCTCCTTTTCCCTTTCATTTTCAGTTTTTATTCAAACACATATATGGCAACTGACCATTGAAAAATATGGTGAAACTCTCCAAGGCGTTTGATCGCGTTTGGCACCAGCGCCTCCCCGCCAAGCTTCCATCTTATGGCTGTCCCCTCCCCCTCAGTTGTGTTCTTTGCTACAGATGTCAACACGTGGTGGTTGATGGATTTTCATCTGAAACTAGAAGAGAATGGGGGAGAACGTGAACGATTTAAATAAGAACCTAGCAAAAATCCTGGAATGAGGATCTATCCACTAAACATGTAATGTTACAGAATATTGCCACAATATTATGTATGGCTGGCCATCGTAAAATGATAATATAATATTGCATAAAGCTCAATGCTATATTTAATTTTTTTAAATAACAGAAGAAACTACAGACAAGTTGTTTGTAAGTTATAAAGCAAGCTATTGATTGAGTTTCAAGTGCAATGTTACATGATACATGAAAGTTCATTGTAAATGCAACAATACAGAAACTATCTACGAACAATGTGAGTGCAAGTTACATTTGGAACTATCTAACAAATTCGAATCGCAATGTTGCACTGAGCTTGAAATTCCATAATATTCACAACCTTACATGAGCTAACTACAGACAATATTGACAGTACTTAGAAAACACAATACATTTTCAGTTTTCTATTGCATCATCGCAGAAATATACAGAATGATACGCTAGGACAATTTTAAATGGTAAGTATAAAGAAACTTCAAATAATATTTCATCTATCAGGAAACCAACCAATTTTGAATTTCCCGGTCTTGATGAGATGCCACCTAACGGGGCGACACCCAGTCACCCAGATCCCAAACAAGCACGCGCCTTGCGCCATTTTGGCCATTTTGCTATTGTTGTTGTGTGTCGTGCCTTTGCGTTGGTTTCGTTTTGTATGCTTTCATTCGTTCTTATCCTAGGTACCTAAGTAAAGTACATATTCTTCTGCAATATTCGTTTTTTGAATAAGAGTCCAATGAGTGTTGAAGCAGCACAATGGATAATGCCAATAAATTTAAGGCATCTTCATGTAAGGTAAGGCGATACATCATTTATTATTTTAGGTTAGGATGGTCTGGTATGCTCATCCTGCGTTTAGTCGGAAAATGTTTTTTTCTCCTTATATTGCGAATAAATATGGTGGTAGTGTCAATTTGAAATTTTAAAACTTCAGTCAATTCAATTTGAATATAAAACAATAGTGCCATAATCAAGGACAAGTTCAATTGTACATTCTTTATTGAAATAAGACCATAATTGTTGGGCTGACTAATTATAGGTATATCTATTTCTAATATTTTGGTTTCAGAAGCAGTGAGAAATTCATTTCCATGAATCAGAGATGATGCATTCGAAATAAATGTGTTCGAAATAAATGTGTGCTACAATTCGCAAAAACACGTTACTTGTAGGGTTAGGTAGATTAAGTTGTCAATATTTAAGCTGCATATTCAATTCAATTTTTATTTTGTTTCAGGTACCTGACAAGGCCAAACAGATTTTTTTTTATTTTGACATTTTAATATGAGTAGGTACTTATTTGTTTTTTGTGATATTTTAATTAGAGGTTTCATTATCAAATTTTTGTCTTTTTGACCTACAAGAATTAAACGGACATTTAAAATTAACAAAATCTCATATACCTTTGTATAACGGAAGCATATGAAAAAACAATTATTTATTGTTTCGAATGAAAATACTATATATATATATATATATATATATATATATATATATATATATATATATATATATATATATATATATATATATATATATATATATATATATATATATATATATATATATATATATATGTACATTACTAAGTTCATGGGTTGAACCGCGTTGAGAGTTTATAACTCGACGTTTCGGCTCCTGCTTTGGAGCCATTTTCAAGAGTGTGACTGCGAGGCCTCTATCTGCCTACTCCTCGAGTCGTGGTCTTGAGAGATATCAAGGTCTCAACCTGCCTACTCCTTGATCTCAAAAGACGATCCGATGTTGGTTGCACTGTAGTATTTATAGGTGGTTGGCTACCTGGAGGTGGGCGGGTCTTACGGGTTTTCTCGTTTGTCTTGTCTGCTGGTGCCTGCTGTGTAGTTGGAGTTAATGGGATAATATTTGATTGCGGATAAGTTTCACGTGGCCTGGTAATTACGGTTGGAAGAAGGGGCTTCCAAATGGGGTTCAATTTACGGCTATCATCTTTAATGTTCAGGCAATCAGGCCGTTTTTCGATTTCGATGGCTTCTCTGATAAAACGAGAAGTTCTTGAACGTACTGGGGCGATGGTTTTCGTTTTCTCGAAATCTATGGGGTGACCCGTTTGGATGAAATGAAGAGCTAATGCGGAGCTGGTGTCTCGATTTCTAACTGAAAGGGAGTGTTGATAGGATCGAAAATGGATCTGTTTCGAAGTTTCTCCTATATAAGAGTGGGGGCAGATAGAACAGGGAATTTCGTAAATACCATGGTCTTCGTTGGGAATTTTGTCTTTTGTTGGTCTGATGAGGTGTGATAGTTTTTGTTCTGTGGTAAAGATGGTTTTGATATTTGCTTTTCTGAAAAGTCGACTGATTTTGTCCGTCACCCCCTTTGATGTAAGACTTTGGATGGACGGTCTTCAACTTGTGGTTCGTTTTTGGTTACTAATGGTTTCTGAAGCTGTTTTTGGATGTTTCTGTCTATGTGGTCTGGTCTGTATCCGTTTTGTAGGAGGGCTTGTTTTACGTTGTGAAGTTCGGATTGTCTGTTGTGGTCGTCGGTTAGTCGGATGGAGCGAGATATCAGAGTATTTACGACTGAGTTGAGTTGTGAGGGATGATGGTGGGACTTGGAGTTGAGATATCGGTTGGTGTGGGTGGGTTTTCTATAAACCGTGTACGAGAAACCTTGTTGAGGATTTTTAGTGATTTGTACATCTAAGAATGGCAGAGTTGAATTGCTTTCTATCTCCATCGTGAAGCGAATGTAAGGGTGTACTTCGTTCAGATGGGTCAGGAAAGAATCCAGGGTATCTCTCCCGTGGGGCCAGATGACAAAAGTGTCATCAACGTATCGTAACCAGCAGGAAGGTTGAAGAGTGGCTGATGAAAGGGCTTTGGTTTCGAAATCTTCCATGAATATATTGGCAATCGCAGGTGAGAGAGGGGATCCCATAGGGGCACCTTTGATTTGCCTATAAAAAGAGTTTTGGAAGGTGAAGTATGTGTTGGACATACAATGTTTGATTAGAGTGAGGATGTCTTGTGATATGTCGTGCATGTTTTGTAATATGGTGAGGGTCTCGTCAATAGGGATGTTGGTGAAAAGAGAGACGATGTCGAAGCTGACTAGGATGTCGGAGTTAGATATGTTGAATTCCTTAATTCGATTGATGAAGTGGTAGGAGTTTTTCACGTGGGATTCGGATATTTCAACTATAGGTTGAAGAATGTTAGAAAGATGTTTCGCTAAGCGTTGGGTTGGGCAGTTGAATGCACTGACAATGGGTCTGAGAGGGGTTCCGATTTTGTGAATTTTAGGAAGGCCATATATTTTTGGGATTCAAGAGGATCTCTCCTTCGGTATTAATAGGGACTTGACGTCGGATGGAAGGTTTGATTTATTGATCTTGAAAATGGCTCCAAAGCAGGAGCCGAAACGTCGAGTTATAAACTCTCAACGCGGTTCAACCCATGAACTTAGTAATGTACATATTTCTGACCGCGGAAACCTTTCCGAACATATATATATATATATATATATATATATATATATATATATAGAAGATTTTTTTGGGTTTTCACTGCTTGCTTCTAAAATCTAGAAAATGATGAATGTGATTTCCATAGAGGACACATCAATACTGAATGATATTATCCAAGATATCAAAACTGATCTGTCTCCCATGAAGATTGCATTCATTTTCTATCAATATTAGTAGCAAGTAGTGAAAATCCAAAAAGTTCTTCAGTAGCGAACAAACCTACTGGAAAGTAATTTATGAAATCTCACTGTTATGTTATGGAAAGCAATAGACAAGATTGGTGGTAAGTTACTGCTATATAACAATATTGAATATGTTATTTTCTACTAATTTATATTCTATGTTGCGGTAACCTTGCTGCAATTACTAATTATAAAAGATTACATCCATCAATCAATTTCAGTAGTTGCTGCAACATTGTCATAAGACGTCATTTTTAATAACACATTTGCAATTTTCCTGTATATTATATGCAATGTTGCAGTAACCTAGCTGGAATAATTGGCATTTCTTGCTAAGCGATACGCACTCTGGTGGCTTTAATGTAAACTAATTTCTGCGACATTGTTTTCTAACCACACTTTCGTATCGTTTGTTTACCATTGATTTTTATGAATATAGCTTTCTTTGAACCGTTTTTATTTCATCTTAATTTAGTGTTGAGAAATTGCCTTTTTAAGCGACCCTTCCGGTCTCATAATGGCGTCTTACAGTGGTTATTGTTCTGTGCCACATTGCAATTCCTAGGTCAAAAGAAATTAACTTTTCAAAGATATCCCGAGGAAAATGACCCAAAGGTTTATTTTGGAACGGAGATGGGACGAGAATTAATCTCAAGAAGAAAAGCCTGGATTTTAAAGGTTCGGATTGGCAAACCAATAAGCAAATTTATAAAAGTGTGTTCGCTCTATTTTAAGCAAGAAGATTATATTAACAAAGGTAGTTAGGTATCTTGTTTTTATTTACTTATTTACATTTGCATAATTTTAATATAACCGTCTATAATTCTGAGTTCTCCACTCACTTGATGAGGCTCGGATTGCAGAGCGCTTGTCTGAAGACAGAGGGCACACACTTTTGTCACTGAAGAGTTCCATTCATTTTTTCCATACAATATTATTTGGTCTGCATTGAGGATTTCTTCACCTTCTACTACACACCGATAACTTTCGGTCCATTCAACATACCTCAGAAATTCCAATAAACTTTATAAGAAGACGATTGAAGTATTTTATCACTAGCTTTTTTCTAACAAGGTATCTTTCAACACCTTAACACTAATCCTAACACCAATTATCATTTATTTAAATGAACATTAATAAAAGGTAAAAATCATCGAAATAACAGTTTTAACAATGTTTAAAGGGCCTAAACCACGCTTCAAATACTCAATACACGAAATAAACAAAGTAAACAATGAAATCTATATGAAAGAAAAAGTGAGGTTATAAATAAATGTCTTAGAAAGTACTTCATCGTCCGCCGCCGGTAGCGCTACAATCTTAATTTGAAATCCCAACTGATAATGGCATATACCATTCGTAATATTGCTGAACGTCCGTTTCACTAGTTGCTGAACCTTTGCAGTAAGGTAGCAGAAAACTCTGATGTAACATTACACATTACCATGAAAGGTTACTGAAATATTGAATGAATGTTACTTTGCTTAGTGGGTAACAACTTGGTAGAATTTAATGCGAAAAAAAAACAAGCATGTCTTTTCTCTAGAATGGCCGATCTCACAGTGGCAATGTAATTATGTCAGGAGTCTCCATACCAGTGAAGTCCTGCATTTCGATGCTCGGTATTTCCATCAACAGTACCCTGTCATGGGAATGCCTACAAAAAACTTGGTTTTCTGTTTCGTGCTAAGAGCTGTTTCACTTCCCATCAGTTGATTATGATTTATTAGGCACAGATCCGACCTGTCCTGGAATACTGTTCCCATATATGGAGTGCAGCCCCTAACCACACTCTGGAATTTTCAGTTCCCAGGTAGCACAGGTTAGTGAAATGACGTCCTAAAAACGTCTTATTAAAGTCCCTTTTGATCCGTTACGTCCTCGACTACAATGAGACCTCAAAATGACGTCTTATTTCATGACGTCAAATTAACGTATTTCGTGGGGGTCATAATGACGTCCCTGCGAAGTTAACTATCTGTTATTCGAAAATTGTCGAAATAAAAAGTCCGTTACTAAGAATTGTTCCAGAATTCGTGATCACAGAAATCTGGACCCTTCCTGGTAGCAATTTGGCAAAAATGATTTAGGGCCGGTTGTATGAAGCGATCTGTTACATAGCGTCTACGTCCCGAATATAAATTTGGTTATTCTGTTTACGTAAGGTTAGTCAGGTTAGGTCGGATAGTAATTAACGCATTTTCAACATAGTTTGCATGAGCTTTCCGCTATTACCGGTGACCGGTGACCAATCGCTGAGTTGCTACGGTCGGGTCGGGACGTAGATTCTTGTTGAACATACAAGTTGCCGAAAGCCGAAATACTGAAAAATATTCCTCAGGAATGAAAAATTCAAGATAACTTTCAATTAGAGTAACAGACGAAACTTGACGGAATATGAAGGAGAAAAGGCTGATGGAGTTCTAGACTAAAATTTCAGAATACCGTCAATAATAAGTACGTAGTAGATGACAAATTCCAATGAAATGATTCGTCTTTTTCATAATTCCCAATGTAAAACAACAAATATAAATCATGAAATATTTGTGTCTCGATGTGAAATTTTTTTCGAAAATATAAACGAAAGAGTTGGGGTGTGCTAAAAATATTCACACGTTCTGTTGATATCCATTTGATTCCAAGAATATTTCATTTTGTTTTGTCACTAGATGGTAGTCAGGTATCTTCTGTGTAAATGAAATTCTCATTACAAAAAGGTTATCAATGGATCAAGTCTAAGAAAGTTATATTGATAATCGTAAAAAAATTTGGCGGAATAAAATAATAATGGTTTCTTTGACCTGGCAACTCTGTCGCGGCAGATGGGTTGTCAGTTTATTTTATTCTACTTCCCTGAAACTATCAATTTCCACATGAAACCTACAGGGACTGTGGAAGTCCTTCATAAGACGTCATTTATTGGTCTTTTTGTCTAATAAAAGTCTTGTTTGTAGGTTTTCAAAATGACGTTATTTATAGTCATCTTTTCTGACGTCAGAATGACGTCCTGCTGATTATGTCCTATGGCTGTGACATTTTGACGTCATTTAGGAGTCTCTGAGTCGTCAGTTTCAGACGTCAGTTGTTCAATTATTTGACCAATTTAGGACGACATCTTGATGTCACCGTGCTACCTAGGATTCTGTCCAAAAAAGAGCCACTCGTCTCGTCGGTGATGCTGAGCTTGCAAGCTCACTCACTTCTCTGGAACACCGCAGAAAGGAAGGCAATCTGTCTCTGTTTTACAGATAATTTCATGGACGATGGCGAAGATGCATTTCTGAAATATGTGGCGTGAGCTTCTTACATAGTTCGTGAATTGGAATATACTTTCTGTCTCGGGAAGTACGGTAAAGGTAAGCTTATCGGGCTCATACTCGAAACAAAAAGAAAAGTGGTTTTACTTACGTAGTTTTATCTCCTGAACAAGAATCCGAAACAAGTTCGTGGGGGTCTCTTATACTTTTCGAGTTATGACCATTTGAATCTTGAAAATCGACCATTAATTTTCAAACACGATTATTTAGGTCAAAAATCGAAGAAAATGCCTCCTTCTTTTTTTTGACACTTTTTTGAGACCGTAATTAACTCATATTTAACAATTACAAGCACTAAAACCAAAAGTTTTATAGAAAAATCAACCTTCTTATAAAGTATACATAACCCTTCCCACATCTCTAGAACGAACGCCACTGAAGAGTGAGGTTAAGAATAGTGAAATATAAGAAGGTTAAATTTTCCGTAAAACGTTTGGTGAAAGTGTCGACAAAAAGAAGGAGGTATTTTCTGCGAATTTTACTGAAAAAATCGTGTTTGAAAATGGTCGATTTTCAAGATTCAAAAGGTCATAACTCGAAAAGTATAAGAGACCCCTACGAAATTCGTGTTCAGGAAATAAAACTACGTAAGTAACACCACTTTTCTTTTTGTTTCGAGAATGAGCCCGATAAGCTTACCTTTACCGGAAGTACCACACATCACCCAGCATTCCTTGCATTTCATTTTTTCAAAGTGATAGATGAATAATAAGATCAAATCGGTTTCTAACAGAAACAACAACAGCCTCTCTTTCGGTTTTTACCGCATGGAGCACCATCCTGGAATCAGCCTCAGGTCAGGTCTTTTTCTTTATTTGACTAGGCACGCGTCTCATCCACAAAACCACCAGCCACAATGACTTCCAGGCTGCCAAAGTCATACTTCCAGGCTGCCAAAGTCATACTTCATGGCTTCTTCGCTCAGGAAGCGCGCGAGGTTGGCCTTGTTTTCTGACGGCGAGGAATTTGCTCCAATTCTTAGGTAAGGGAATTCCCTCGTCCTTGATTACTCTCAGAGTTGGGTCGGATACAGGAAAAAAGGATCCGAATACCGGATACGGATACTTTCACCTAAAAGTGTACTCGGATACAAGTATTCGGTTACTTTTTTCGGATACTTTTACGGATACAAGTAAAAATACTAGGCATGAATATCAAAAACAAAAAGTGATTAAAAAAGATTGAAAATAATAAAAAGAAACTGAATAAACTGTTTGTATTTATTTTGTAAACAAAGAACATTTCAAGTTAAAAATATATATTTTTAGCTTTTATGACATTGTTCGCTAGGTATGACATTTATATCTATAAAAGTACCTTTGAGTTTGAATTTGCCTTCGTCAGTATATACCTCAAAGCATCACTTCAATTTTTTCTCTTAGGCGTATATTTTATTTTCAATTATACAGAGTTATTAAAAAATGGATACAAAAAATTTTCACAAATGAAATGAATTTTATCAGGGTTCTTTGTAAGGAATATATAATTGATATGGGAATTATGAAATGGCCACGCACATACGACATAGATTCTGATTCAACGACATTGATTGGTAATTGGTATCTTGTACCGCCTTACCTCACCCCGTTTTCGAGGATGTTCCAACCCCGTAAACGGAGGAAAACAAGCCCCAATTGGGGTCTACTGTACATTTTTGATATATGAGGCACTCTAATAACTCATTTTTCGAGGTTGCAAACTGCTAAAATTGTATTTCACCGTTTTCGATGATGCCCGACAAGATACGCCTGCATAAAATAGGGCAGTTTGGCCTGGTTCTCACTCATCGAATAATTTAAAAGATCCGAAGATCGAAAAGAGTATTCGGTATTCGGATACAAATTTGGCGACGGATACGGATACTGAATACAAAATTCGAAAAATATCCTAATACAGCTTTCGAATACACATAAAGTATCCGAATACAGAAGTATTCGTATACTACCCAACTCTGATTACTCTTACAGGAGCAAAACCCTTTCCTCTGTGTTTTCTTGTATCTGCCTTCACAGAAAGATCGCGGTATCGATCAAATACCACGTGAACTTCATTATACTGGGAACTGTAAGCTTCAATTTTGTTGTTGAAAGCACATGCAATATCACTATAAGTATTTCCCTGTGAGTGTTCTTACCAGTACTTGAACGAATACCATCCCATCTATAATAAGACAAGCAGAATTTTTGTTGATTGCCATTGAACTCGGACAGTCAATATTTTTAGTTACTTCCTTCACAAGAGAGGCCTTTTCAGCATGTCTCAAGTCGCCATTCATAAGAGCCAACGATATAGGGACATTGCACAGCTCATCTCTTAAAATATAATTCAAGTCTATTTTTCTACCTGCATCATAAGCTACTACTAGAGTGTGGAGAAAATCTCGGCCGTCCTTCTTCATTTCTGTGGGACCAGCGGCCGATTTTTCTTTGTAAAGGTCTTGTAAAATTGGTGACTTATTTTTTGGCACAGTTGCATGATAAGTGTCTCATTGTGTTCTACACCCCCGAAAACATAGACATCGAAACCTCAGTCGTATGGCTGACCAAAAGTAGAAAATTATTTGATTTTAGGGGTATTTTGGACACCATCTTGAATATCCCACTTCCGGTTGGAATTTCGACTTGATAGACGGTATTTTCGGATTCAGCGGGGTCGAAATAGGGGGTTAACGTCCTTTATCCAATAGAGGAAATTCAAGTGATTTAAATTTACTTGATTTTTTTACCTCATATACTTTATTGTCTTGAAATTACACCTAAACCAGTAGTTTATCATTTAGTTTTTATTTAACTCCATAAAACTTTAATCAAAAAGTGCATAATAAGCGCGCGGAATTCAAATTTGCGAAACGCATCACCATTGGTCCAAACGAAGAATGACGTCACATGGCACGTTATGCAATATATCTGTGTTGATATTCATACTGTGCTAGTCGTATTTCATAGAAAATTTGTTTTTATTTATATATTTGTAGTGTTTTCCATTACACAGTGCGATTTTGGTCTACTGACAATTGTAAATTATCAAGAGCAATGACTGAAAGTGGTTTTGTCAAAGCACAATCCGACAATACCTGAACTGATAAGTAGTAATAGTTTATCAAATGATAGTTTTCATTTTGTAATTTAGGTGAGGCATGTATATACAAAACATTTATGCATACAAATCTTATTTCTGATTAATTCACTTCATGTCAACTATCGAAATACAATGTACTCACATTGAAATGATCTTCACAACAATGTAAATGTGATATAGGAGCTACTTCGCCTCTTCTCATAACATTACACCATTGTTTACGTATTTTCGCATCTCTTGGAACAGAAAAAAATACTTTACTTGATGTGCTTATAATTGTGTTTTGGCATTCCGGTACTAGACAATACCTATAAAATGTTTTTTTAGCATTTTCCATTATCGTAATAGCGATCAAAACTGCAAATCCCTAACCTAATTATTAACTGTCAATAGTGTTAATGGCCATAACTGTAGAAAGGCTTGTTCATTGTAGACTGCTCTGGTTGATCGAGATATCGAGATCACTTTCACATATGTTCATCTCTCTTTAACACTTGTACTGCATTTGTCTTACTCTTTTATAAAATATCAACTTCAAGCAAGTAGAGCAATCAGAGCATGTCTCAACGAACGACACTGAAGAAGAACAACACTGATCACGCCATGTGACGTCAACCACAGCGCGCGAAAATGGAGTCGTTCAAATAGGTCAAATTCAATCGGCATTTTATATATTATTTTAAAAATTAATTCCAAAACTTTCAACCGAATTTATATTTTTTACTATGCTGTAACGAAGTAAAAAATTTATTAAATAAATAAAAAAAAAATATACATATTCCCTATTGATACATGAAATGCTTCTAGGATTGTAACGGAGGGATTTTTTTGGAATTTAGCCCCGACTATAGTGTATAAGAGGTCATCTCAGATATGTATCATATGGACCTTTGGAGTTCCACAAGGCTTGGTTTTTAGTCCACTGATTTTCTTAATATTTATAAATTACTCTTCTTTAACATGAAAAATCAAAATGAATAGAAGCATAATTAGAAGCATAATTGAACAATCTCGTATGGGTTTACCAAACGGTGTAAAAAAAATTAATTGTCAATATTGATGAATCAGTGGGTTTCAATTTTTCAGATTTGTTCGAAATTCAAATACAGAGTTAGTCAAATGTATGGACCCGCCCATTATTCTCAGTTAATATGAGGGTTATCGAAAAACAGTTCGGAGGAAAGTTGAAAGGTATTTCACTCTGCACCTTTCTATGAATTCAACTATTTTGAAAAGCTTTTATTTAACTTGCTTTGTGAGTGTGAGTGTGTGGATCGGTTTGTGTGTGTGTTAGATGGGTGCAAATCTTGCAAGCTGAATTAGAACCACTTCCCCTTATCCTATAGAATTGAAATTTCACATGTTGGTTCAGTTCCGATGACAATACATTACTGTCGAATAAATTGTCCCACCTGCCCCCCGAAAGCTAGATAGAGAACGCGTAGCGTTTCGGAAGTTATCTTGACGGATTTGGACGTTACAAATTATAGCGAAAAAAAATTAGGTAGGGGGTTCACCTCCCTCACCCTTTTATCGAAAAAGTTGGAAAACTCGCGAAATTAAAATCGGAAAAATCCGATTTTCACGAAATTCATAAAACTGCCAATATTTCCAAAACTAACAATATTTTACTAAGGTCATATTGTGATATTCTGGTCAGTCTTGAGCTGGACTATCAGCCCTCCAAAGGATGACGTTGAGTTTTGGGACACCCTGTATACGGATTTGAACATCAAAAATTACAGCTCCCCGCTCCCTTTTCTCGAAAAAAAGTTGGAAAATTCACGAAATTAAAATCGAAAAAATCCGTAAAAATAGTGAAAAATAGCTGACCGACGAATATTATGTTAAAAAAAATCACCATCCTGTTTCCCCTCAAAAGCTAGATAGAGAACGCAAAGGAACGTGGAAAATGTTTCAGATATGGAAAATTATGACGAAAAAAAAATTTAGAATAGAAATAAATAGCAATTTGCATATTGCTTAATTTGTTCAAAACTTTTCTTAATCAGGGAATGTACCCATTTGGATATTTTAAGCGATATGGCAATTTGATTCAGACAATGGCGTACATAAGTGTTTATAATATAGTATATTGTACAATGAGCATGAAATGAAATACAATTCCCACGAGTGGGAATGGGTCATATCATGCTCATTGTACACTATACTTTTTCTACGACCATCTGAATCATTAACAAATCTGTAATATTTTTAATAATCCTTTTTATCATAAACTCTCCTGCCGTCATTTTTACATGGATTAGATAATTTTTTCTTTCTTCACCCGTTGAATGAAACATCTATTTTTTCTTTTTGTACACGTCCCTACCTACGTCGTGAAACAAATAACATTCAAAATTTTCAAATTTTGACAAGTTGGAAATAAAAAAACTTTATGCAGAAAAAATCAAACACTTTCATTTCATAAAATGAAAAATGTGACTGCGTGGATTTGAACCCTCGCTCCCACCATCCAAAGTCCATGTGTCATCTGAATCAACACTCGTCGTTACTAGAGCACATAATAATTTGATCAAATTAACTGCTATATAGAAAGTATCTCTCAACTATTCAAAAATATAGAATCCGATTGTAATCAATCTTTTTATTGAAATTATTCTGGTTTTATGAAAAGAAAATCATACATTATCAGGAGCTTCTGATATAAATTTATTAATTTGATTGTTAAATCATCCTCACTATCGCTAATCATTTTTAATAACTGATGTGAAATGTCAAATTATTAGACAGACGTAAACAAACTTGATTCGATATTATTTATGCTCATAAAATTCGTTAATATCTACCTATAATGACAGTCTAGTAGTTCATGAAAGTCGTAGGAAATGAAATATTTCTATACAGCTAGCCCGTGGGAAATGAAAATCGGTGTTACAACGTGGTAGGTTTCTTAATCGAAGACGCAATTGAAATGTTCATTTTTCTTATTGGTCGTAGAAAAAATATTTTTTTTGTGCTACCTTGACATTGTACATGTAAGTGAATCAGAGGATACAGAAATACGAAACACACTGTACCCATCGAGAAAGCTAAAATAATATGAGTACTTCTGAAATGAGAAAGAAAACAAGCTTTCTTGCGATACTAAACATGACATATGGTTCCATTTAAAAAAATGCCGATGACGTCACTTCTCCACCAATGGCACATCTAAAAAATATTTGAACTTACAGAAAGGTGCAGAGTAGAATACCCTTCAACTTTTATACGAACTTTTTTTCTATAACTCTCATATTAACTGTAATAAATGGGCGGGTCAATTCATTTGACTCACTCTGTATGTACGAGGGCTGACAATAAAGTAAGGTCTCCAATTTTTTTTTTCATAGAAAATGACATTTATTTACAAAAAGCGATACACCGTTGGAAAGGCCAAGGTCTTGGCTACTTTTCTACATAATCGCCATTTTTTTCCAACACCTTGCGCATCCGCACGATGAACTTGTCTATGCCGGCAGAATACCACTCTCCGTCCGCCTCGCGCAGCCAGGTGTTGACCTCTTTCTGAACCTCCGCGTCACTATCAAACTTCTTCCCTCCGAGATGTTTTTTCAGGGCGGGGAACATGTGGTAGTCACTGGGGGCCACGTCGGGACTATAGGGAGGGTGATCGATGATTTCCCAGCCAAATGTCTTGAGCAGGTCAAGGGTAACGTTGGCTGTGTGCGGGCGCACGTTGTCGTGGTGAAATTTCACTCCTTTGCTCAGCAATCCCGGGCGTTTGTTTTTTATGGCACGACGAAGCTTTTCTAGGGTCTCACAGTACCTTGCTGCATTGATAGTGGTTCCCCTTGGCATGAAATCCACCAACAATACCCCGTGGCGATCCCAAAACACCGTAGCCATCACCTTGCCGGCTGACAGTGTCGCCTTAAACTTTTTGGGTTTCGGAGAATCGCTATGGCGCCATTGTTTGGACGACTCCTTTGTTTCGGGTGTGTAGTGATGAGCCCACGTTTCATCCCCCGTAACAAACCCTTCCAAAAAATCATCGCCTTCCTCTTCAAAACGGGCCACAACTTTGGTCGCACATTCCACGCGCCGCTTCATGTGGTCTTCGGTCAGCTGTTTCGGCACCCATCGGGCAGAAACTTTGTGGTACTGCAACTTGTTCACAAGGATATGACGGATTGTTTCGCTGCTACACACTCCTCCAAGCTTCTCTTACAAGTCCCTAATTGTCGCACGGCGGTTTTTGAGCATTTCTGCCTCCACTGCTTGAACAATCGCATCCGAGACCGACGGTCGGCCACTTCTCTCCTCGTCGTGAACATTAGTGCGCCCGGAATTGAACTCGCGGCTCCACTTACGCACGTTTTTTATGTCCATACACTTTTCCCCGTAAACTTCAACTAGTTGACGATGGATTTCAATAGGTGTCACCTTTTTCGCACTCAAAAAACGTATTACAGAACGCAATTCGCACTTGGACGCTGACGCGAGTGGTACCTCCATCGTTGACGGCTGCTCAGCCAAGACTGAGCGGTCGGGGAAGCCTCACCCAGCAGCAAAGTGGTAGTGGGGGAACCAAGGAACACGGCGGTGTTGCCAGATTTCGCCTAGCGCGTGATCCGGCGAAGTTGCAGCGTTGGAGACCTTACTTTATTGTCAGCCCTCGTATGTATGTTACGTTCTGTGTGGATGTCCTATGAATGAGATGGATGAGAGCTTGGTAAATATTTATCATTGAATGGCAAATCAAAATAATTTGATCCAAATGAAAATGTATTAGTAGTAATTTCTGAAAAGTAATCACCCTTTCATTGGTCCTTGGATACTATCTTGCTCAATTTATTTCTGATATTATCACCAGCTACTCATTCATTTACCATCGAAAACTCAGATAATTACTGTATTTTGTCAAATTATTAAAATTGTCAACCGGCTGCCCCCCTACGCTCAACCCTCAGAAGTCCTCGAGAGACTCGTGCTAGCTAGGGAAGACGAAGCACATACGTTTTAACATGTGATATGTCATGCACGAGACCGGTGACCATGCAGGGACTCGAACCGACGACCCTATGATTGAGAGGCGTTCGCTCTACCATCACGACCACTACGTTTAATAACACTTAAGTAACGTGAAACTGAGTGATGTCTAAAGAAAATCTTATAAATAAAAAAAATGCTAGCAATGCAGAATACATCAAGAACCTTATATCGATACTACATCGATAGAAAAATATCGATACCGGTATTATATTAGAGGTATCCATTCAACTCTATAAATGAGTTCGATTATTGTTACTTACATTCACGGTTTCCCACTGAAAAAGAAGTCCTGGGCACTACTGATCCTCGAACGTTTTTTTTTTGTCATTGCACTTTTCACTTTCCAGTACGAATGAGCGAGGAATTCAATACTATGACGAAATATTTAAAAGTTGAGAAAAACAAATTTCATTGCAAGAAAACATAACTTTTAGAAAACAATTTATTTCGCATTTGCCCAATTGCATTTTGCATCACAGTGATGCAAAATGCCGTCTCTCGAACACTCTGTATGAAAGTGAATCTAGAAGCAAACAAAAAGATAGAAGACATAGGAGGAGATAGTTGAAATAAAACCGTGCATTGATTTGGAAAATGAAAGGAAAAAACGAGTATAGATAGGCATAGAAATACAGAAGAGGTATTAGGTACGTCCATCAGAAAATTTAGTCTCAAAACCTAATTTTTTCTTTTCCTAACACCAATCTAATAAGTGTTTTGCCGGAGGTTGACTGGCAGACAACTGTTTATTAGTAGATGTTATTCTCAGAAATATTGAGATATATTTGCGTAGTCGAAACCAATTGTTATCAAAACAAAATATTTGAAATGTTTGAAGAAGCTCGCCGACTAATTCCCGTTTGAATACTATGTACAAATTAAATTGCTATTACGAGGTGGTTCACTTTTCCAATAACATCCTTCTATAAATCAGATGTAATGCAAAATTTACTACATTTACCCAACAACAATAACATTAAAGTATCCTACCTCTTGACAGATAATAGTATATTCTTCAACGAGCGTATAATGATAGCTATTATTGAAACTGGAAATGGTTCGCAGAAACCTATCGTTTTACTTTTAAATGATATGAAAATCAGTGACTTTTTCAAAGTTTATTATGACATCTGTTTTACAACTTTTTTTGTAACTAGGAAAACTTTTACAACAATTCTAACAATGTGTAACAAATAATTCATTCTCAACATCCTCCCCACCAAATCAGAATTTGAAACGTTCTGGTAACTTCACCTTCCGTCCACTTCTTGTAAACATTGGCTTATCTTCAATCTTATCCTTAGAATTTTCGCCAATATTTTCTGTTGAATCATCTCGCTTCTTCAATGCAATCTCCTTTTCTTTGCGATTCGTCTTCTCCGTTTCTTGGCGATTCCTCTTGTCCATCTGAATTTGCGATGAAGATATTTCCATTGGGTATAGGCGTTGGAATGGTCTCAAGAGTTCTCCATTTTTTGTTTTTACTCTCGCAACTCTGCATATGTTGTCTTTTCCAGGAAAAATTTCCTCAATTTTACCAAGGGGCCAATCAATACGTTTCGAGTTATCGGAACCAATGAGAACAATATCTCCTACTTGCAAAGTTTCATGTTTTTTCTGACCAATATTAACTAGTTCTGCCAAGTACTCCTTTCTAAATCGAGATCTTAGAGATTCCCTAATTTTTTGAATATATCTAAAACGTTTAACAAGGTGATTTGTATCAATTATATCTAAATCTGGCATTTCTGAAGAGTTTTGCTCATTTATGAACATTGATGGCGTTAGAGGTACTAAATCATTTGATTCTTCTGTCAAATATGTTAAGGGTCGAGAATTCATGACTGCTTCACACTCACACAATAAGGTTTCTAATTCTTGGTAGTTGACCAATGTTTTTTCTAAATTTCTACGAAGTAATTCTTTGAGTATTCTGATAAGCCTTTCCCACCAACCACCCCACCAAGATGCAGTTGGTGGATTAAAATACCACTTTATATTTTTTGAAGATGAATAATTGATGACTTCATCCCAATTGATGATTTTCAGTAAATTATGAGCACCAATGAAATTGGTTCCGTTATCTGAGTATATCACAGATATTCGTCCCCTCCTGGTAATAAACCGTCTCAAAGACATAAGAAAAGCGTCAGTTGATAATGAATCCACTACCTCCAAATGAACTGCCCTGTATACACTACATGTGAATAAAACAACCCATACTTTATCTTTTCCTTTTAGGTATAGTGGGCCAGCAAGATCTATACCTGTAACCAGGGCCGGCGTTAGGGTATTTGGCGCCTGAAACATTTTTTTTTTCGCCGCCCCTATGGCTGAAGTGTAATTCAACCACATGAAACACATGAAAAATATATATTAGATGAGATATTGATTTTAAAATTACAAAATAAATTAAAAAATATTTTCAAAATTAAAGGAATATTCGGTTAAAAATCAATAACAAATTCAATATATTGATAAACTCAAGGAACATTCAGTTAAAAACATAACAAGTTAAATATATTAAAAAACATAAGGAACATTCAGTTAAAAGTATCTACTTAATACATAACAAATTGAATATATTAAAAAACTAAAATATCATTCCGTAAAAAATACATAATAAATTGAGTCTATTGAGATATCTTAGAATCAGTCGCTATACAAATAAATTATATGATAAATAGGAACAAATAAAGGAACATTTGGTTTAAAGCAAAAAATATATAAAATGAATTCAAAACTTAAAACATATCCACTTTCCTGGATTTTTCTTTGGCAAAATTGTCAATGATATCATCATAATCTAGGCTATTTGCAATGTCTTTCTCAATAGTCAACATAGCCAAATCTGTCAATCTCTGTTGTGACATAGTGGATCATAAATAATTTTTTATTATTTTCAATTTTGAAAACGCTCGTTCTCCGCTTGCCACTGATACCGGAATTGTTAATAATATTCTTAAAGCTACTACAATATTTGAAAATTAAAGTATTTATTATGTTGCTCCAGCTGCTCGAATCTTTTTCCGATAGAATTTATGCAGGTATCCAGAAGCGAATTGAAAAATTCTACTTCAAACAACTTCTTAGGGTCAGAAACAGTTTCATCTTCATTTTCGTAGTCAAAAAGTTTTCGTTTTCTTCTTACCCTAAGAGGCCTCTCTGAAGAGAACTCCGGGGGAATTTCCATATCTTCGGCAATTTCCTTAGCGGTAATCAAAATTTGTTTGAAACCAATTTGACGATAATCTTGTAGAAAGTCTAATATATTTTTCAACATTTTTGTTGTTTCATCCAAAACTGCATTGGGACTCTGTAATAATTTTGATACAATATTGACTTTGTATAAAATATCATACCAGACAACTGTACTACAAATGAATTTAAAATCAGATATTATAGTGGCCAATGAATTACTTTTGTTTCTTGTGTCAGTGTCCCTATGTTGATCTAGAGAAAGTTCCAAAAGAGCATCATATATTTCCCCTAACTGGTACCTCAAAGGCTTAACAGACTCTATCCTACTTTCCCATCTTGTATCACTCAGACTTTTTAATGTGAGTGAAGTCACGTGTTTATCCAAAACCGTCCACCTTTGAGTAGAAGCACTGAAGAATACATATAACTCTTGCACAATGGAAAAATAATTAGCAATCGATCCCGTTGTTTTGGCTGCATCATTTACGACTAGGTTCAGTGAGTGACAAGAGCATGGAACAAAAAACGCCTTAGGATTCATGTCCAAAATTCGTTTTTGGACACCTGCGTGAATTCCCTTCATATTTGACCCGTTGTCATATCCTTGTCCACGAATATTTCCAACTTCTAAATTCAAATTCTCTAGTTCGGTCAATAATACTTTAGTAAGGTTTTCACCCGTCGATGACTGTACATTAAGAAAATCAATAAAATATTCTTGGCAATTATACAAGCCACCATCTTTAGTAACTATTCTGATAATTAAAGACATCTGTTCTATTTTACTTATATCTGGAGTACAATCTAAAATAATGCTATAATATTTTGCTGCGCGTATTTTTTCCAAGATAACATTTCGAACCCTCTGTCCCAATAAAGAAATAATGTTATTTTGAATATCTTTACTCAAGTAGTGAACGCTCTTATTGGGTAAGGATGCTTTTTTCAGATGTTCACTGGTGATTGTATCAAATTTTGCTAAACACTCAATGATTTTTAAAAAATTCCCGTTGTCAGGTTGAAAAACTTTATCTGAAGTACCTCTGAGTGGTAACATTTGAGTTGCACACAGCTGTATAACAGCAATAATTCTTTTCATTAAATCTTTCCAATACTGTCGTTGTAGGTTCAGAATTCGCTGCTGCTCTCGGTCTATCGTTTGCTCAACTTTCAATCTTTTATCCATTTCTTTCCACTTCTGAAAACATTGCATATGATTTTCAGAAGTCTCGTGAGCTTTTAGACTACGTGAAATATTTCTCCAATCTTTGTACCCTTTAGACCAACTGGAAAAATCAATTTCAGAATTTTGAAAAAGTAAGCAACAAAAACAAAATGCTGCATCAGAACTCTTCGAGTATAATAACCAGTTTCTCTTGAATAATTCACCATTAGAAAATTTTCGATAATATAGTGTCTCTGAAAAACGCCTGCCGTGTTCATCTACTGGAAAATTGAATTGTTTCACTTGTATTGGACCATTTTCAACAATAATTTGATGTTCGAAACTGCTCAAATTTCTCCATGTTGCTGGATCATCAAACTCTCGATTATTCGGATTCAAACCACTCCCAACGTCGGTATTTACCGGTATTTCCATAGTTTGGCTAATTTCCTGTACTTTCGTTTCAGCCTCATTTTTATATTCAGACGAGGTGGATGTTGATGGTGAGTCGAAATTTTCTAGTGCATCACTGAGATTAAGTTTCTTTTCGTTTTGTATATCTTCATCCGAATCCAAAGTGGTTGTAGTAGACGGTTTAATAAATTTTTCAATTGCACCACTGAGCTTCCTTTTTTCGATTTCTTTCGATAGTCTTTTTTGTTTATAGGCATAGCCTGAGAGTTTTTTCCTTTTAATTTCACTCATCGCACCACTGAAGCAATGAAATATCCTGAAATAAATATGACACTCTCAGCTTTTCTATATCTATTCATTCAATTTAATTACAACATAACAGTAACAGTTATCAGTCGTCTACAGCCTACAGCAAACGCTTTTTCGCGGGAAACACGAGACTGAGAATCAAAAATTGCATATTACATTGTACATTGAAGTGGATGAAATTCACTAGAAAATTGATTCTTCGAAAAATTTGGCAACATTGAAAACTGATTTCACAACTAACTAGTCTGAACTGCATGAGTGTGAACGGGTGACGTTTGAAATCATATTTATATTATAAATACTCAGATTTATTTAGGTCCAAATTTAAATAAATATCCATTTAAATAACATTTACTTGGCTTCCAGTATTCATTCGATAGTATTTGCAACTCTATTAAAATAACATGCATAATACATTAATTACTACGAAATGGACGAAATGGTTAAATGAATACCTAACACTATTTTTCAATAATACTTACGCCTATTTGCTACAACAGACAATAGAAATCATAAATCAGTAAATCACATATAAACTGTTAGTTATACGCGCACTGGCGCACTCTTACTTTTTATTTCGAACTGCAGTTTGTTTTGTTATTCGAATTTTAAGAAACTAAGCAACGCGCTGATGTCCACCCGACCGCTCACCGTTTGTTGGTTATCAGTGCCTTATATTCACTCGTGGCGTAGATTCAAAAAGTCGTTTCTTACCGATTCATTTCGAATGGTGATTGTGATTTTGAATTTTGAATATATATATATATATATATTTATGTTTTTATTTTTATAAATTATTTTTCTGAGTCGACCTAAAAATGCCGCCCCTGAAAAAGTGCCGCCCTGAAACATCTGTTTCATTGTTTCATAGGACACACCGGCCCTGCCTGTAACATCAAAAGCTGTGTTACATTGTATCCTATCTTTGGGAAGTGGAGCGAAAGGCGTATCCATAGCTTTTCTGCTAAACCTTTTGCATTTAATGCATTTTGTCACCACTTCTCTGACAAATTTTCTTCCCTTCACAATCCAAAAGCGCTCCCTCAACAAAATTAATGTAGTTTGTATACCTGCATGGCAGTTATTACGATGATATTGTTCAATGAGTTTTCGTATAATTTTATTTTTATAAGGAAGAATTATGGGGAATTTGTTTTCCTCACTGTCGTCTCCTAGAACTAATCTGGTTTTCAATCTTAGGATTCCAAAATCGTCAGTGAAAACTTGCATACTTTTTAAAGAACTGAAGTTATTCCCAAAACCTTCAGCTTGAACTATTTTCAGAAGATGACATTCAGCTCGAAAAAAATCATCTGACTTTAGATCGCCAGTACTATTATTATTTTTGCTTTTGCAGTTGAAATAAAACCGGAATATCCAACCAATTGATCTAACAATCTTATTATAATGTGAAAAATAATTGAAGTCATCGGATAAATTACTTTTTTCAGATACCAAATTCGTAAAAAATAATTTCCTTTTTTCCTTATACAATTCCTTTTCATTACAAACAATCTCACTTTTTGGCCAATCATTATTAGGTCGTAAAAGCCATTCAGGACTTTTCCACCATTGTTTTTCAATAAATTTTTTACCATTGCATCCCCTCGAACCAATATCTGAAGGGTTCAAATTGCCTGGTATATGATGCCATTCACTCATCTTGCTAAAAAACCTCACTTCTTTCACCCTATTTCCTACAAATGTATTCCAATTTTCTTTTGTTTTTATCCAAGCCAGTGCAACCATGGAGTCACTCCAGTAAAAAGTGTTCATAAGTTTGAATTCATAAATACTTTTTACCATTTTGCATAACCTAACACCAATTACTGTAGCTAACAATTCAAGTCTCGGAAGAGTAATTTTCTTAGGAGCTACTCTGGACTTGGCCTGAATAAGAGTAACTGATGGAATTCCATCCATCTCTGCCCTTAAGAAAATACAACTTGAATAAGCTGACATACTTGCATCACAGAAAACATGGATAGAACAATTCTCAAGATCTTTTAGATTAACAAACCTATGAAATGGTCTAGGGATTCTACAAAGACTGATCAGAGGTAACTCATTCAGCCATTTTTCGAATGGTTTGACAATATCCTCTGGTAGAGCATTATCCCAATCAATTTTCATTTTCCAAGTTTCTTGGAGTAATATTTTTACTGAGAGAGTATGGAACGTTCAAGTAAAAATTGTTTGACATACCTTTGTTTCAAGATAGATTTCATCAGGAGCTTCATTGATAAATCTGTTTACTTCTTGTCACACAGATCAAAGTTAAAACTAAGAAAATAGTCAATCTGACATTCGCGTATGCCAAGCTGTGACAAAAGTTCAATCAAGCAAAGCCTTCTTGAGAAATTTGTTTGTTAAACCTCTCAGTTCCCGAGGATTCTGAAAATTCTGAACCTGTGATTGGCCGAGCGCGAGAAATTGAATATAAACTTCTGCTTAAAACCTATAAAAACAGACTAAAATCAGACAAAAAGTTATACTACCAAAAAATTATTGAAAATAAAATAGATCCTACTGAAAAACAGAAATATGTTTGGAAATTAGTTAAAGAAAAAACTGGGAAATATAATAATAAGATAAGAGAAATGAAATTCAATATCAATGGGTCAATTGTTGACAGGGACTTTGATGTTGCGAATAGCTTTGTTAATCATTTCAGCACCTCTGTAAGATTGTTGAACGAAAAAAATTTAAAACTTTGTGTATTGTCCTGTACAAGATGTGATCTGAATAATAGTAATTCATTCTTTTTCACATCTGTTACAGCACATGAGGTCTTTGAGATAATATGTAGTTTAAAAAATACTAATTCAAGTGGTATTGACTGTATATCAACAAAAATCATTAAATGTATAGCTCAGCACATTGCACTGCCTCTGTCAGAATTAATAAATATCTCAATTGAAAATGGTCAGTTCCCGGAAGAACTAAAAACTGGACTGGTTACTCCTATCTATAAAAACAAAGATCCCCTGTGTATGGATAACTATAGACAGATAACTGTTTCAAATGTTATTAGTAAAGTTGTTGAAAAGTCTGCTTATAATAGAATGATTAATTATTTGGATAATCACATTGTAACAAAATGTCAAAACGGGTTTTAACCTGGGAGATCAACAGAAGGGGCTGTTTATGAATTTGTCGAATTTATATATAAAGAACTTGATAATAAGAAAACTGTTGGGGCATTATTCTTTGATCTCACTAAGGCCTTTGATTTAGATTTTGTTGAAGAAAAACTATACGCTTTGGGATTTCGTGGAAACGTGTTGACTTGGCTGATGTCATACTTAAGATATAGAAAAATGGCAGTCAAAATAAATCAAACTCAGTCAAATGAGGCAATTGTTAATCTGGGTGTTCCTCAGGGTTCTGTGCTGGGTCCACTTATATTTATATTGTATATTAATGACCTACCAGCATTTATGGAAGTGAAGTGTAAGGTTATATATGCAGATGATGTTTCGTTTGCAACCTGTGGCAACTCTTCCGAAGAACTGGCAGATAATTTAAATTTACTTTATAATAAATTTACTGAATGGTGTCTGAACAATCATTTAATTCTGAATCACGGGAAAACGGTTCTAATGAAATTTAACATAACAAATGATCCCAACACGTCTTTTGAAATAAACACTGAAAATATTAACATTACGTCTTCCGAGACAACAAAATTCCTTGGAACTTTTCTTGACTCAGTTACTATGCAATCTTACAACTCAAAAATATATTCTCCCAACAACAAATAATGAATAATTACTAGGTATGCGATGACATACTCGCACTTATCTTATAATGTTATAATATGGGGAAACTCTAGATTTTCAATAAAATTGTTTATTTTACAAAAAAAAATAATACGTCTCATCTTTGGTATTCATAAGCGAACTTCCTGTAAAGGCTTCTTTCAAGAAAACAAAATTTTAACTCTCCCCTGTATTTATATCTATAAAACAATCCTATTCGTTAAAAATAATTTAAATGACTTTATTAAAAGTGCTGACAAACATAACTATAAGACAAGGCATGGTAATCTTCTTAGAATACCTCATCGGACAACTTTCTATGAAAAGAGTCCATCTTATACAGGTATACAGTTGTTTAATAAACTACCAATCACTATAAGAGAAATCCAAAATCTTAATGTATTTAAAAAATCTCTCAAAGATCTCCTGTTGCAATACTCATTCTATAGTCTGAATGAATTTCTGGAATGTAGTTTTTAATACCTTTTTATTATTTATATATTTACCTATGTATAACAACATATTTTATGTACTTATTATATTTTCTCTATTGACTTTTCCAATATCGTGTAAATGATCTGAATGGAATAAAATATTATTTATTTATTTATTTAATAATGAGTTAGGATCCACGGTGTCTTGGAATCATCTTTATTCTTCAATTAAAAATCAATATGTAATGAACGTAGAATACAATAGTCGTAGAGAAATAATTTTTTCGTATGCCAATTCATACTTTTTCTTTGAAATTTCCGGCAACAAATTCAACGTTATTTTCGCAGCTTTTTCCAATATCTCTGGCGGAGTATTATTATCAAAATCGTCACTATTGTCAGTATCCATATTATTTATTATGAGTAAGTATGTCTTATTGAAATAATATTCATTTGAAATTGCGATTTTTATGAAAGCACGAATGAAAACTATCTGAAGAGTTTAAAAAACTTCTATAATATGACAGTTCTGAACAGCAGCCAACTACCTAGCCAACTAATTTTTGTCGATTTTGTTGATTGTGGGCAAACTACCGTGAGAAAAAATATTTCTCACAGTATGAGCAATACATCGTTTTGAAATTAAGTAAGCTATGAGAAATACGCTACTTTTCAAAGCAGTTGCAGGAAAAAATTTTACTATAAAATCTGTAGGCATTTACACCTTGATTCAGAGTTACTGTATTTCTGAAGCAAGAAATGAATAGACCGTCCATAAAAACAAGGGCCTGTAAATTTTCCGAATATTTGATGCATAATTGTAGTCGCAATTAAAAATGTACGATTTTTTTGCGCAACTTGCTGTAACCGTTGTATTATACCTGTTAGATCATTGGCAAAGTTGTCTACAAGAACTACTTTGAAATGATCTATTCTTGAAAAAAAAGCTGTTTTGATTTAAATAGGGTTAAATACAGTGGCGGCGATAATAAGGAGCCCGCAGAGCCGTGCGGGGGGGGGCAGCTCCAGAAGGGGCCCCTTCGACCTCTTTGCTATTTCCAGATTTCATTGCCACATTGAACAAAATTTGGCAGGAGGGCCCCCCCAATCCTTATCGCCGCCACTGGTTAAATAGGAGGACACCTACGTATCGGTTTCATGATTATTTTCAATCATAAGTGAGAAGGGCGATTATTTTTATGAAATCAGCTTAAAACCTTGATATAACGAAAGTTCTTCGGTGGTCCAATCTGTATATCTTTGGTTTTCCCTCCAAATTCTGTGGAAATGGTCCAAGAAAAGATTTTGAGACATTGAGGGCAATTGGCAACTAGGATTTTTTTCAGCGTCCGGAGGTTGAAGACGATTACTTGGATACTCTCGTTTTGGTCATTCATCGACTTAATAATTAAATTAAAGTTTTTTCACAGCTTTCACAGTTTCGATCGCTTGTATCTGTAACCGCCTTCAGGTTAATGCGCTATTGTGAATACGCTTGCAGATTCAAGGAATCGGAAAATGATGTAAAACTCTCAGCCAATTAGAACCGAGCGTCCGAAATGGGAATAACCAAAGAATTTTTCAATTTGTAAACTCATCAACGTAAAACCTTCGTGCCCTTTTATCACTGTAATTATCTTTTTCCGATAAATATTATGAGTACACATTTACATCGACTATAACTTTGTGTTCAACGGTACACAATTAGGAATTTATCATTATTTGACGAGTGATTATTCAAAATCTTTTGTCTCTCTGTGATCTATATAAGTAATTCATGAATAAATGTGGTAGATAACAATGAATATTGCACATAACAAAGATATATGAGCATTTTCAAAAAATGTTTCCCCGAAGCCGTTGCGATAAAGCAGTTTTATCCGCTTTGAAAAATTGTGGTAAATTGAACGGGACAAGTCACCAGAAAAGTGATTTTACAAAGGTAAGTTTTCACTCATTTCAAACCCTTATTTGTATAGATCTATTATCCAAATATAAGTAGATGAGAATTATAAGAAAGAATCTATTCCCTTTGTTTCGGTTTCTTTAAACTTTTGTTACCTAATTATATCAAAATTTGCACAGTAAATATTCATCGCAAAACCGCAAAAAATTTAATAGCTGCTAGCTCTAAGCAGGCACCATAAGGTACAGTTGCGGCCCAAAAAATGGGACAGTCGACTATTTTTGCCATCATTCCACCTTTCGTCACTGCATTTATATGCGGTATGATTAATTTCTAATTTGGAATTGTTTTCTAATACTCAATGTTGCCATATGACATATTCATAACAAAAATTGAATTGAACAAAAATTTGCTATAAGAGATGTCCCATTTTTTATTGGCCGCAACTGTACCAGGTCTCCTCCAGTAGAACACTGTTTAAAATCGGTCTATATTTTGCTTCACTATGTATGTATATGAGCGGGGGTCGTACAGACTTCCAGCATTTCATTAGCAGTCTGTTCTTGTCCCTCCATTCTCTCCAATAGCTGTCTTCCATCATTCCTCTAATGCCCTGTATCCAAGTTATGGCTGATCGTCCTCTTTCTTCTATTTGTTGGGACATCATTTATGGCTTGTTTTGGTCATCTATTTCCATTTTTATTTATTTATTTATATACGGACACGCTAATTTACAAAAAATATAAATTTTTAAGAGACAATTTTTACGAAACCTTATCACAAATACAATCATAATCAACTAAAACTAAATTATAACAAATTAATGTGCCTCATCTGATTTTTGAATGAATATGTGGATGTGTATAATTTCACAATCTTTATTTGCCAGTTTAACTACCATTGTAATTGTAATTTTGGCCATAATTCGTACTGTGATGAGGAACCATGAAGAGTTCCGAAATTCTAGTTCTTCTGGGATTGACATTCAGTTCGGAGAGTTCAATTAAAGGACCCCGCAAACTCCTTATGGAATTTGGGACCCGGTGGATTTTTTTGAATTTTTGGTATGATGTAGTCCATGTAATTCTCAACCAATGTTACCATTGCGCCAACCCAAAAAAATGAACAGTTTTGCTGCTAGGGGGCGTTGAAATCACCCCTTGCGCAGATTAGACTATTTATTTTTGAAGCCGGTAACAATATTTTCACTTGTTTCATTGTTGCTAATGTTGCACAATATTGTGCTGTTTTATAAAAAAAATTCTTACCCCCTCCCCTTTTTCCCCCAACTCCTATTACGAAACGCAAAAAAAATATTTCTCGAGTGCCTTTAAATGTATCGTCGAATGTTTAAATATGCCTAAATAAGGGAAATAGAAGTTTATTATGATTATCCCCCCACCCCCCAAATGACATAAAATGAAAAAAAATCGGTGGATTTTTCTGAATTTTTCATACGATGCAGTTCAAGTCATTTTGAATAGAAATTGATGGGGTGACAAAACCCAAAAAATGAATAGTTTTGATGCTAGGAGGCGTTGAAATCATACCTTGATCAGAATAGACTATTCATTATTATAGGCGGAAACAATATCTCTAGGTATTTTAGTTTAGATTTTGCTGAACAATTGTGTAATTTTATATAAATTGAAAATCTAAAGCCTCCCCCTTACCCCCAATCCCTACTTCAAAACACGAAAAACATTTATTCATGCACCACCTCAAATTCAAATTGTGGTTGTCTAATTTTTATTTATTTTCAAGATATTCTCCCAATTAATTGTTATTCAAAAAACATGAACTACGCCCTACTAAGAAGTCAGCGAAAACAACCAATATTTTTCTGAAGGAAGGGAAAGATGAAATTAAACAACTGTACGATTTCCTCAATTTGAGCTGATTAAAACATTTATTTTGATAAGCATTTACAAGTAGTGGAGAATTATTTTTTTTGTGTTTTAAAATAGAGGTTGGGGATAAGGGGGAAATTTTAGATTTTCAATATGTAAAATATTACACAATTGTTCAGCATAATCTCAACTAAAATTCCTAGAGATGTTGTTTCCGCTTATAATAATGAATAGTCTGGGCAAGGTATGATTTCAACGGCCCCTAGCATCAAAACTATTTATTTTTGGGGTTTTGTCACCCAATTAATTTTTAGTCAAAATAACTTGAACTGCATCATATCAAAAATTCAGAAAAATCCACCGAATTTTTTTCGTTTTGTGTCATTTGGGGGGTGGGGGGATAATCATAAAAAACTGCTATTTTTCTTATTTAGGCATATTTAATCATTCGACGATACATTTAAGGCCCTCGAAAAATATTTTTTTTGCGTTTCGTAATAGGAGTTGGGGGAAAAAGGGGAGGGGGTAAGAATTTATTTTATAAAACAGCACAATATTGTGCCACATTAGCAACAATGAAACAAGTGAAAATATTGTTACCGGGTTCAAAAATAAATATTCTAATCTGCGCAAGGTGTGATTTCACCGCCCCCTAGCAGCAAAACTGTTCAATTTTTTCGGGTTGGCGCAATGGTATTATTAGTTGAGAATTACATGGACTACGTCATACCAAAAATTCAAAAAAATCCACCGGCACCCAAATTCCATAAGGAGTTTGCGGGGTCCTTTGGACAACTTATAGCTCCGTTCATAATTTTGTGCAGAAATCTCAAATCGATCTCAGCTCTTCGATGTTCCAAACTTGATAAGTTTAAAACGTTCAAAATGTCAGTATATTCTAGTCTCTCCTTTGATATCCAAGTTTGAATGCACAGGACCTTAAAAATTTATTTTGAACTATATCAATTCTATTGATGTCAGCTTGATAAAATGGACACCATATCATACAATTATATTCAATAACTGATCGAACAAGAGAGCAGTGTAATATTTTAGAAGTGCAAAGGGAAAATTTATCTGAAGATCTTGCAATGAAGCCCAATAATTTAAATGATTTAGAAATATGCCAAGATCTCGAACACTGTTAGCCACTGACAAATTAACATTTTTCACTTGGTAAGAGTATTGAATTGGATTCATAATTCTCGAAAATGTGATTTGATAACATTTGGTTATATTCAGATGAAGCATATTTATATCGCACCAACGGGACAAATAGCTCAAATCTATTTGCAACAGTTCGGCATCACAGACATTGTCAATGATTCTATAGAGTTTGAAGTCGTCTGCAAACAATAAATGGCAGCTGTGTTGAATTACTTCTGATATATCATTGATAAATAACAAGAAAAGTAGTGGACCCATATGAGATCCCTGGGGAACCCCAGATGTTGAAGAAATTTCTGATTACACAGAACCAGCATATTTGACGCATTGAGTTCTACTCCTCAAATAAGATCCGATCCAGTTAAAAAAAGTACTGTCAATGCCTAACGCAGATAGTTTTGCAATTATTGACTCTATCAAATGCTTTTGAAAAGTCAGTATAGATAGAGACGACCTGGTGCTTTTCCTCTAAACTGTTCAAAAGATGATTTTGATAACTAACTAAATTAGTGTTGGTGGATCTTCATGAGGTGAAGCCATGTTGGTTTTCATTAATTATGTTCTTGGTGTCATGAGTAAGTTTCTTAGTGATCAAACAGTAAAGTAATTTGGGGATTTCAGATTGCTTACTCACAGGACGGTAATTCTTTGTCATCTCTAGCTCCAGATTTATGGATTGAAGTGAGGAAACTTTGTTTCCAAAACTTAGGAAATGTTCCTGATGATAGACATTGAACATTGTTTGAAGAGGCTTTGCTAGCGTGAAAACACAATTTTTTATGAAAAGTAGAGGAATTCCGTCCGGGCTAACATCAGTTAATCAATCACTTCTGTTATTTCAATATAGTAATTACAAACCTGCAAACACTCTCTTTTTTCATATTCCGGAATTTGGTTGATATTCTTATCAGTCTAAGTTGAGGAAAAATAGTTTGCAAAAAGATTCACACTCTTATTATTATTATTGCCTGTTGCCTCTACGAAAAACATGCTGGATGGTAAGTTATATATCTTTCTCTTACTGTTTAGGGGGTCCCTCCGGGAACTGCATCGATCAATAAATAGAAAACCATATATTGATCGATGTAGTTCCTGGAGAGACGCCCAGCGTATAATTCCAAAAACAACGAGGATCATAAGCAATATTCCTTTCAATTTTTTCAATGTAACTTTGAGTACAATGGGTCTGAAGCTCTTTGAGGTTCTGAATTTTTTCACTGGTACAAACATTTCAATTGCAGAGTAAACTACTTCATAAAACATCTGAATAGCCTTATCCAAATCTAAATTCCCTTCCTGCATGTTATCCCAATTGACATTGGATAAAAAGTTATTAATTTCAAAGTAATTTGCATTTCTGAAATCATAATAGAACTCTTCATATTGGAGTTGCTGCTCTTTATTGAATTCCAAATTGCAGGTAATTGCTGTATGATGTACACTGTTTGGTAACAGTAAATCCAAAAGTTCAGAGATATAAATATCTTTCATTGATGAAAAAGTAAGATCGAGTAAGACATTTCGACTATTAGTTATGGTATTTATTTGATGGAGATTATACTCTCTTTTACGCAAAAGGCCATATTTACTTGACATGTGCAGCAGACTTTCTTGGATTTTCGTAAACAAACCGTTAGACTCTAACGCTTCCTGGTCGCAATCTTCCATTAAATTCGTTAAATATATTAATTTTCGATGACATATTTGCACTTGACTCAACTCAGTATTTACATAAATTGTACTTTTCAAAGCATTCAATTTTTCTCAAATTGTTTAACGCAAATGCTTACAAGAAATGTTTTACATAAGAATATCTTTGTTTACTAGTTTACTATACAGTAACTCAATGTGATTTAGCAATATAAACCTCATCTGTCAAAAGCCTATATCACGGCCACCTACTGCAAAAAACCAGGTTAATATTATATTTTTTACATTAGAAGTGTTATGTTATGGATTACTTTAACATAAAATACATTTTTCTACATTCATGTAAAAAGCAAAACTTTATTGAACTATATTCAGTGGAAAAAGAAGTTCTTCAACGTGCTGTCATCATGACAAACATAAACGTTTAAACCTACTACATATTTAACAGATATTCTGTGAGATTGGCAATAGGTACTTCACTACGAAATATTCATATAGAAAATTACACCAATTGTTCATTCACTTTCAACATTGAGGGTGAAAATAAAGTTTGAATTAAATTGTTCGTAACGAATTAGTTCCTGTTTCAATGCAAATCGATATTAATAATAAAGTATTCAAGTTGCGCTTTTCATTTTCCTACATCTAGTGCCGCACCTCAATAAATCATTTTTTGCTTTTTGCATGAACGTAGAAAAAATGTTGTATGCAACTCGTGCAAAAATTGTTTATTGCACTCGACGTGTTGTCCAACTCGGCCTAACGGCCTCGTCGGACAATTTCGCGTCGAGTGCAATAAACATTCACTTTTTGCACTTGTTGCATAAATAACTATTCTACCACCTTTAGTAACCTAAAATTACGAAAGGGCGATAGACTGATCTAATACCCATCTGAGTTTTAGCATTTGGTGTAACTAAAGTTGGTAATATTTTTTATTTAACGAAACATGGTGGACTTGACAAGCAGTGAAATTAATTTAAATTGTCAGATTGGATTAATAATTTTTTTCCAAATTTAGGTTTGAAATTTTCTTACCGAATACCACGCAAGCTTAAATTATTCCTGGAAATAATTTAAGCTCTTGTGATATTATAAGTGATAATTAACCTTCTACAAGAAAAAAGTTAACGAAAAAAGTTGTTGGCAATAGAAAGATCTACAACTTTTGTATTGTTTTCAGAATATTTATAATGTCAACCGAAAAAACTTCAACAAATTACAAGACCATCACGTGCAATTTTTCAAAGATTTACTCGGACAAAATAGAACGATAACAGACCAAGGAGAGATGCAAAGGTATAACGAAGAATGGATGCGATGTGTTAAAGGTGAATTGAAATATAATTTTTTTTCCCTTCATTATACAGAAAAATATACCGCTAGGTTTCAGTTCACTAGCCCTTAAACCAAAAACCACAGACGAAGTATCGAATATATTATCTTTTTGTAACGATAATAACCTGGCTGTTTGTCCTCATGGTGGTAACACTGGACTGGTTGGAGGAGCCATCCCAGTTTTTGATGAAATAGTCCTATCAGCAGAGTTGATGAATGAAATCATAAATGTAGATGAGATTTCAGGTAATATTTATGATAATTTTAATGAAGATTTATTGTTTCACATTAAACTGGTGTACATTGTAAAGTAGATTGTTGGCAGATACTTCTACATTTTTACCCATGAGTAATATTAAATCCCAGGGGCCTCATGTTATACAATCATATAACTATTATCACTGAAGTCTGAAACATTCTCAGTTCGGTTTGTTGATCTCAACAGATGTAAAATATCTGAAACTTTCCATCATTTAAACGAGAGTCGCCGGAGTCGTGTTAGATAAGCGACTACAGGTACAGGACAGCTTTGCATTCTTTTCAAATTGAGTGAAAGCCATTTCTCGGCATTCCAAATCACTGCCACTCTCTGCTATGATCAATGACATATTACGGCTAGACACCGTTATTTACATTTCGATATGCGGTCACATTCTAAGCACAATTTTTATTACCGCTTGTTTTTCGGAACATACTTGCTAGTCAACCCAAAAGTCGGCAAAGCTGAGTTTCTGCTGAATTATATGCTTATATACAATGTATATAAGCAGATAATTACCGCGAAACAAGCAGCAGTAAAAACTTTACTTAGAATGTGACTATGTATGACCGCAGCTCGAAATGTAAATAACGGAGTCTAATCGTAATATGTCATTGGCTATGATGGGATCATTGACCTTGATTACAGTTGACGAGACTATTGGGTCCACCCTAAAAAGCGCATTCCAGTAGCCGAAAGTATTGAAAGGAAGTCAATTAATTACCCAGAACTTTTAAGAACAAGGAGACTTCAAAAGATGTGAGGATTTATAGGCGTTGATTTGGTATAAATATTGGGCGACAGGCCTACTTCGACGGACATTTTCAGTAGGAATTCTCGACCGTGCTTGGAATCACACGATAAAAGGTAATACCTTCGTTATTCCTTGCTCGCACAGCTCTCCTAAATACTTCTGAGGGTTGCTCGGTGTATACTTGTGATTCTCCATCGAAGAAGTGTCCAAATTGATCAAGGGGATGGATACACGGACAACGACTACTTGAAAATAGCAAAGGAGTCCAGGGAAACCTCTCGAGGAAGCTATTTCTCAGATCGTCCATGCGCGATGAAGAATCGCACCATACCAGAAGCGACTCTGCTTTGAACACGGCAAATCTAGACAAAGGATGTTGAAAAATATCAAGTTTCGAAAAATCCGTGCCAATGACTGAATGGGGTCCAACGGAGCCTCAGAGACACCTTATGTGGAATCCCAGAGTATTCTGACCCTACTACATGCAGGGCTCTGCCGCAGTGGACAAAAACTTCCCTAGCCAGTAACGTGAACAATTATGGACCTACACAAGAAACGAAAATTGCCCAAAAGACAGCGGTGGCCATACCCAATCCAGAGCCATTATCACAGGGCAAGTAGCAAAAACAAGATAGTAGTATACATCCAAGATAAACTAAAACCACACTCAGACGAGGAGGTTAGAACAGCCCATCTAAGATCTCCAGGAAAAGGCCATCTGAACACCGTGAGAGTTTTAAAAACTAGCTTATGAAGTCACGTAACAAAGATAGGGCTGATAGAGAACTCCAAACGATTTCAAAGGTCGCAGTGTAGAGACTTGTAGCGCGGAAGCACCAAAACAAATATAATCAGTGGATTATACTCGGAGTATTGACGAAATATGATGTAGTTTAAGAGCCACCTTAAATCTGACAACACATATTTTACGGTACCTGAATTTTTTTCCAGTGAGGCTGCTATACCCACTAAACATGCAGTGGGTACTAGCTAAGCCCGGTCGCGGTAGGTTTGGGGTCCCTGACAGCGAAACCTTACCTGCAGCCCGTACATAGAAAACATGTAGTATCGTGAGAATACTAGTTTTTGCTCTCTCTTTTGCTTAATGATATAGTATTATCGTACTCACTCTAGTCAAATATTCTCTTCATTTATGTTAGGGCCGAGTGGTAGAGCTTATTGTCCTTTTACTAACACAAAGGCACACCCAGCCTAACGGTCAACAAACAAATGTTTTAGTTTATTTCTGAGCCTTCGCCATGGACATATAATAATATGAAATGGCTAAGGTAACGGTACCAGTTATAGTCCTAGCTCCAGTTATTGTCCACTTGACGTTTCAAATAACTTTAATAAGCTTCTGCAGCATTATAATCCATGGACAAATACTTGGGGTGACATCTAGTAGTCTATAGCTGATTTAACATGAGTTTAACCCATACTTCTTCCTCCAGAGCATTTATTCCAGTCAGTTCAAATTGATCACCCTCGGCAGAAACACGAAAACACGCAAATTGCTTAAGTTTCATTTAAGAAAGAGCCCAACAGACTTCTTGTCGTAAAATTGTTTCTATTCAAGTGAAGTGACTACCGTCTGTGGTAAGTACTCAATGACTGCATTTTCTCGAGTGGCAAATATGAAAAATAAACATTTCACCAAAGAATAATTTATTTTCCAGTAGGTCAATCATAGGAACAGGAAAATGCAGGGGTTTCCAGTTATTGACCTATAGGACAATAACTGGTGGAATGCATCATTGATAATTTTCTCTTTCTCTGATGATAAATAACTAATAATATCTTTGATATCTTTCCATTATACTGAAATATGTATAAACTTCAATTGGTCCAGTATTTGACCTATGACTTTCGATTGAAATAACTATTTAAATGAATTACAATCTTTCGGTCCATAATAGGATAATTATTCGGTCAATTACTAGTACAAATTTAGGTCGTTAACTCCTGTCGAACCATTTTAGATCTCTTTGTGATTTTTTAATGATGTTTTGATTAGTAATATTATAAGCTAACATGAAATATATGATGAAGAAATAGCCACTTTTATATTCCTTTTTTCAACCAAAAAGTTTAATATACATATATTCTTTTATGGTTCTAATAGTATACTAAGTCAATAATATGATCGTTATACGGACGAATACTGGCGCAGATGAAAATGGTATGAATTAATTTTGATAATTTATAGTTTCAGAGATGGCACCTACAAAAAAACTGCAGTATTCGGAAGAAGACTTACGAAATGCTTTAATAGCAGTAGAAAATGGCATGTCCTTTTATAAAGCTAGTCAAGTTTATAACATTCCAAAAACTACCTTGATATACAAAAAATCTGGAAAAACTCCGATGGAGAGAAGGATGGGTCCAGAAACTATTCTAACCACCAAAGAAGAGAACTTAATAGTTCAGTGGATATTTCGTGTAGCCGACCGAGGGTTTCCTGTATCCAAACATTATTTACTGGATAGTGTTCAACTTCTTATAAAGAAAACTAAGAGACCCAATCCTTTTCTGAATAATAGACCTGGACGAAAATGGTATGAGGCTTTTTTGCGACGACACCCAGAAATAAGTGTACGTGTTTCCCAAAATTTAACTTCATCAAGATCCCAGGTAACAGAGGAAAAAATCAGGAGTTGGTTTTCGGAAGTAAGCGACTATCTTAAAACTAATTCCTTCAGCACCATAACTGAAGATCCTAAAAGAATTTTCAACTGTGACGAGAGTGCATTTTTCTTAAGTCCGAAGGATAATAAAGTACTCGTTAGAAAGGGTGAGAAAGCAGTATATAATTTCATTGGTAACGATGAAAAGGAATGCATAACAACTCTAATCATGTGCAATGCTGCAGGTGACCTGCCTCCTCCAATGTTGGTTTTCAGTTATAAAAGAATCCCCCAAAAAATTGTTGAACGAGTTCCTGATAGCTGGGGTATTGGCCATACTGAAAATGGTTGGATGACGGGAGAAAGTTTTTTCGAATATATTACTAATGTATTTTACAACTGGTTGATTAACAGTGGTATTGAATTGCCAATTATTCTATTCGTTGATGGGCATTCTTCCCATTTGACCATGGCATTAAGCGATTTTTGTTCGCAGCATGGTATAATCCTGGTATGTCTCCACCCTAACTCAACTCATATCCTTCAGCCATTGGATGTAGCGTTTTTTCATCCTTTGAAAAATCAGTGGAAGAAAACTGTCTACCAATGGAAAATTGACAATGGAGGAAAAAAACTGGCACGCGAAGAATTTGCGGGAGTACTGAAGTCGGCTATTTATTCACTGGAAAACATCGAAGGCACTCTTAAACATGGATTCAGAACCTGCGGACTACATCCCTTCACTCCTGATAATATCAATTTCGATAAAATTTTCAAAGCATGCAAAACCAAAAATGACGAAAAAAAACTTATTGAAAGTCAGAAACAGCAAGATATGGAGACATTTTTGGAGTATATGAAAAGAGATATACCTGATAAAGTTGCGATCTTCGAACAGTCGGGTGTATCTTGGACTGGAGCTGTTGAAGACAAAAGCCTATTTTGTTTCTGGAAGAAATTGAGAGATCAAATTGAAAAGAGAGATATTTCAATAGGAATTAATAACACGAGTCCTCAAACTAATAGACTTATAGAAGAAGTACTGGTAGAAAACCAGGGTATCCATAATTTGGAATATTTAGAAACGAATGATATCTATATTCCTATTGAAGAAGAAGAATATGACACACTAATCAACGCAAAACCTGCTGGTTTTGATAATTCTGAGACTCATATTCTAATTGATGTACCTGCTGCTTCTTGCTCAAAAACTTACAATGAAGTTGTTCCTACTGTACCTAGTCCTAAGAGTGATAATAATGACTTACCTGCTATATCTAGTCCTCAGATTAATAGTGACTTACCTGCTATATCTAGTCCTGAGATTATTAATGACTTACCTGCTATATCTAGTCCTCAGATTAATAGTGACTTACCTGCTATATCTAGTCCTGAGATTATTAATGACTTACCTGCTATATCTAGTCCTCAGATTAATAGTGACTTACCTGCTATATCTAGTCCTGAGATTATTAATGACTTACCTGCTATATCTAGTCCTCAGATTAATAGTGACTTACCTGCTATATCTAGTCCTGAGATTATTAATGACTTACCTGCTATATCTAGTCTTGAGATTAATAATAATGACGTACCTGTTGCATTTATTGCCGAAACTCATAATAATACGGATGAACCAAACCCAATGAACCAGTCTCCAGAACCTGTTAATAGGACAGCAGATATTCAAAAAGAAAACGTCGCTATGCAAAAAACTCCACCTAAAAAGACTGAATCATCAGAAAGAAATGATTTAATCCAAATACCAACACCATTCAAAGAGGCATTCAACTTCTGGCCAGAAAAAGACACCAAAAATCAAGTAGCCAAAAGAAAACCTAAAGAAAAAGTTCCCGCTGTGGCTTCTTCGGAGCAGTGGAAACTGTATTTTAAAAACAAAGAGGAAAAGAAGGAGATTAAGGAGAGAGAAAAAGAAGCCAGAAAGCAGGCTAGAATGGATAAGAAAAATGAAAAGAAGACAGGAAAGAGCAAACATATCGAGTCTTCGGATTTGGAGGAATCTGAGGGTGAGACGGAAGAGACAGAAGCAGAAGAAACTGAAAAGAAGCAACTCAAGTATGAAGGCTATGTGATAGTTAAATATGACAATGATTTTTTCCCTGGAGTTATACTCGATTCAAAAAAAGACGAAAATGAAGAACTAGAAGTGAGAGTGAAAGTAATGTCCAGAAGTGGACTGAACTGGAAGTGGCCAGAACATGAAGATATATTGTGGTATGCAGTCGAAGATGTAATAGAAAATATAGATGAACCTTTGAGAGTGACGAAGAGGGGGTCTTATTATGTGAAAGAAATCACCAAATATTATCCATGAAATAGAAAAAAATCATGTACTTTTTGAAATATAATAAATATTCTCAAAAAGTTTTTCCATGTTTAGTATTTACTATTGAGAAATCAATATTCGATAACTGGTACAAATATAGGTCAAAGAATGCAACATTAAAGTATTTACTAGGTCAAAAACTGGAGCAATCTTAAACATTTTAACAAAAAAGGAAAAAAATAATAGATTTCGTATTTTTTTCTTCATAAAATTTTTCAATAATTCGCAAAACACATTAGGGTATTCGAAAAAATTTATGAAACATCGTTATACATCTATTTGACTATTTTACGAATGCATTATTATAGACGAAAGCCTTAAGTGGTCAATAACTGGTACCGTTACCTTACCACGTACTTTCCCATACAGTTCCTTGCTGCGAATGTAAAAGTGACAGATGTTGTGAAGGTAACAATGAGTTCGAGTATTGTAACTTTGATGCGAGCTTGATCCCTACGTGTAAGTCTGAATTATTTCAGCAGTTTTTGAGGACGCATTATATTTCCAGCATTTGAAGAAATGCTTCTTCGAAAGAGCCCACACCACTTAGCCCCCTGGAATATGGCTGGATGGAGATAGATAACTCTTTTGTGTTTAAGTGGTTCGAAGGAGATCAGCTTCCTTGTGTAATCAGCAAACTAATTGAAAATTCCGAAGGTAATAATAGCATAGTATATCAAGCTCAATTGATAAATTTCAATTTCATTTTTACAGAATCTGATCCGGTGATGAAAACTTTTCACATGCTGAAGACGATTTCGAAGATGGCGATTAATTTAAAAATCAACTGATAACCGAAATAAATACTTCAATTCTATCTTTCATACTGTGAGCAATTAATCATCTCGAAAATTGAATTGACATTCTGGTATGAATAAATCAAAATTTTCAATTAAACATTGAATTTTCCACTTGTTACATTTCCATAATATTTTCATATTTGCTGTATCCTTAGAATGGATCTATTTTCTTTATTATGCACATTCATACTTGTAAATGTGTTTGTTTATTTGTATAATTATAAGTTTTTTTTTTTAATTCACTAGAGTAATTCCAATGTTATATAGATTATACGGACGTAAAAATTAGAACAAAGCATATATTTGCATGGGCTGCAGGTAAGGTTTCGCTGTCAGCCGGATATTTACAACCGGAAAAAAAGGCAGCCACATTCAATATAAGCTCAAAATAGTTTGATAAACATATATAAATTTCAGAAGTCGAATTTTGAAAAGTGAGTTTACAACCGCTGAAATTGGCAGCCATTGTAAAGTTTCAGTTCTAGTGGAGGTATATTATGACATATTATTAAAATGGCAGCCGCCGTAAAATACTTTAAAAATTTACCTAATTTTCAAACCTTTTCCACCTGAGGGACCCCATACCTACTGCGACCGGGCTTAGCTTGCTTGTTTAGTGGGTATAGAGCAGTCTCACTGGACGAAATTTCAGGTACCGTAAAATATGTGTTGTCAGATTTAAGCTGGCTCTAAAACTAAAATGTGTTTAAAAGCCGAACTGCCAAAAGCTACCCTTTCCAAATTTTAGTCTCCTTGACCCTTTCCTGGACTCTAGTATCATGGGTATGTGATTTGTGACCGAAGTGAAATGACAAGTGTATTACTACCTATTTATCAATAAAAGTTTGCTGATTAGTGCGTACGTAAGATTCGACCAAATTATAATGGGCCTTGTTCAGTATTTGGGAAATTACAGTACTTAATTGATTCTTGAATTATAATATCTGAAGATTACTCATTTTTCATTTCACCTACCTGTGAATTGTATCCAGCGTAAAAGTTTGTGCATTTTATGGTTATTTTACTCGTTATGCATTTGATTGTATTCTGATGAGTGAATGATAATCAGATGTATAAGACTATGTAAACGAATATCCATAAAATCGTAAGGTAACGGTACCAGTTATTGACCACTTAAGGCTTTCGTCTATAATAATGCATTCGTAAAATAGTCAAATAGATGTATAACGATGTTTCATAAATTTTTTCGAATACCCTAATGTGTTTTGCGAATTATTGAAAAATTTTATGAAGAAAAAAATACGAAATCTATTATTTTTTTCCTTTTTTGTTAAAATGTGTAAGATTGCTCCAGTTTTTGACCTAGTAAATACTTTAATGTTGCATTCTTTGACCTATATTTGTACCAGTTATCGAATATTGATTTCTCAATAGTAAATACTAAACATGGAAAAACTTTTTGAGAATATTTATTATATTTCAAAAAGTACATGATTTTTTTCTATTTCATGGATAATATTTGGTGATTTCTTTCACATAATAGGACCCCCTCTTCGTCACTCTCAAAGGTTCATTTATATTTTCTATTACATCTTCGACTGCATACCACAATATATCTTCATGTTCTGGCCACTTCCAGTTCAGTCCACTTCTGGACATTACTTTCACTCTCACTTCTAGTTCTTCATTTTCGTCTTTTTTTGAATCGAGTATAACTCCAGGGAAAAAATCATTGTCATATTTAACTATCACATAGCCTTCATACTTGAGTTGCTTCTTTTCAGTTTCTTCTGCTTCTGTCTCTTCCGTCTCACCCTCAGATTCCTCCAAATCCGAAGACTCGATATGTTTGCTCTTTCCTGTCTTCTTTTCATTTTTCTTATCCATTCTAGCCTGCTTTCTGGCTTCTTTTTCTCTCTCCTTAATCTCCTTCTTTTCCTCTTTGTTTTTAAAATACAGTTTCCACTGCTCCGAAGAAGCCACAGCGGGAACTTTTTCTTTAGGTTTTCTTTTGGCTACTTGATTTTTGGTGTCTTTTTCTGGCCAGAAGTTGAATGCCTCTTTGAATGGTGTTGGTATTTGGATTAAATCATTTCTTTCTGATGATTCATTCTTTTTAGGTGGAGTTTTTTGCATAGCGACGTTTTCTTTTTGAATATCTGCTGTCCTATTAACAGGTTCTGGAGACTGGTTCATTGGGTTTGGTTCATCCGTATTATTATGAGTTTCGGCAATAAATGCAACAGGTACGTCATTATTATTAATCTCAAGACTAGATATAGCAGGTAAGTCATTAATAATCTCAGGACTAGATATAGCAGGTAAGTCACTATTAATCTGAGGACTAGATATAGCAGGTAAGTCATTAATAATCTCAGGACTAGATATAGCAGGTAAGTCACTATTAATCTGAGGACTAGATATAGCAGGTAAGTCATTAATAATCTCAGGACTAGATATAGCAGGTAAGTCACTATTAATCTGAGGACTAGATATAGCAGGTAAGTCATTAATAATCTCAGGACTAGATATAGCAGGTAAGTCACTATTAATCTGAGGACTAGATATAGCAGGTAAGTCATTATTATCACTCTTAGGACTAGGTACAGTAGGAACAACTTCATTGTAAGTTTTTGAGCAAGAAGCAGCAGGTACATCAATTAGAATATGAGTCTCAGAATTATCAAAACCAGCAGGTTTTGCGTTGACTAGTGTGTCATATTCTTCTTCTTCAATAGGAATACAGATATCATTCGTTTCTAAATATTCCAAATTATGGATACCCTGGTTTTCTACCAGTACTTCTTCTATAAGTCTATTAGTTTGAGGACTCGTGTTATTAATTCCTATTGAAATATCTCTCTTTTCAATTTGATCTCTCAATTTCTTCCAGAAACAAAATAGGCTTTTGTCTTCAACAGCTCCAGTCCAAGATACACCCGACTGTTCGAAGATCGCAACTTTATCAGGTATATCTCTTTTCATATACTCCAAAAATTTCTCCATATCTTGCTGTTTCTGACTTTCAATAAGTTTTTTTTCGTCATTTTTGGTTTTGCATGCTTTGAAAATTTTATCGAAATTGATATTATCAGGAGTGAAGGGATGTAGTCCGCAGGTTCTGAATCCATGTTTAAGAGTGCCTTCGATGTTTTCCAGTGAATAAATAGCCGACTTCAGTACTCCCGCAAATTCTTCGCGTGCCAGTTTTTTTCCTCCATTGTCAATTCTCCATTGGTAGACAGTTTTCTTCCACTGATTTTTCAAAGGATGAAAAAACGCTACATCCAATGGCTGAAGGATATGAGTTGAGTTAGGGTGGAGACATACCAGGATTATACCATGCTGCGAACAAAAATCGCTTAATGCCATGGTCAAATGGGAAGAATGCCCATCAACGAATAGAATAATTGGCAATTCAATACCACTGTTAATCAATCAGTTGTAAAATACATTAGTAATATATTCGAAAAAACTTTCTCCCGTCATCCAACCATTTTCAGTATGGCCAATACCCCAGCTATCAGGAACTCGTTCAACAATTTTTTGGGGGATTCTTTTATAACTGAAAACCAACATTGGAGGAGGCAGGTCACCTGCAGCATTGCACATGATTAGAGTTGTTATGCATTCCTTTTCATCGCTACCAATGAAATTATATACTGCTTTCTCACCCTTTCTAACGAGTACTTTATTATCCTTCGGACTTAAGAAAAATGCACTCTCGTCACAGTTGAAAATTCTTTTAGGATCTTCAGTTATGGTGCTGAAGGAATTAGTTTTAAGATAGTCGCTTACTTCCGAAAACCAACTCCTGATTTTTTCCTCTGTTACCTGGGATCTTGATGAAGTTAAATTTTGGGAAACACGTACACTTATTTCTGGGTGTCGTCGCAAAAAAGCCTCATACCATTTTCGTCCAGGTCTATTATTCAGAAAAGGATTGGGTCTCTTAGTTTTCTTTATAAGAAGTTGAACACTATCCAGTAAATAATGTTTGGATACAGGAAACCCTCGGTCGGCTACACGAAATATCCACTGAACTATTAAGTTCTCTTCTTTGGTGGTTAGAATAGTTTCTGGACCCATCCTTCTCTCCATCGGAGTTTTTCCAGATTTTTTGTATATCAAGGTAGTTTTTGGAATGTTATAAACTTGACTAGCTTTATAAAAGGACATGCCATTTTCTACTGCTATTAAAGCATTTCGTAAGTCTTCTTCCGAATACTGCAGTTTTTTTGTAGGTGCCATCTCTGAAACTATAAATTATCAAAATTAATTCATACCATTTTCATCTGCGCCAGTATTCGTCCGTATAACGATCATATTATTGACTTAGTATACTATTAGAACCATAAAAGAATATATGTATATTAAACTTTTTGGTTGAAAAAAGGAATATAAAAGTGGCTATTTCTTCATCATATATTTCATGTTAGCTTATAATATTACTAATCAAAACATCATTAAAAAATCACAAAGAGATCTAAAATGGTTCGACAGGAGTTAACGACCTAAATTTGTACTTGTAATTGACCGAATAATTATCCTATTATGGACCGAAAGATTGTAATTCATTTAAATAGTTATTTCAATCGAAAGTCATAGGTCAAATACTGGACCAATTGAAGTTTATACATATTTCAGTATAATGGAAAGATATCAAAGATATTATTAGTTATTTATCATCAGAGAAAGAGAAAATTATCAATGATGCATTCCACCAGTTATTGTCCTATAGGTCAATAACTGGAAACCCCTGCATTTTCCTGTTCCTATGATTGACCTACTGGAAAATAAATTATTCTTTGGTGAAATGTTTATTTTTCATATTTGCCACTCGAGAAAATGCAGTCATTGAGTACTTACCACAGACGGTAGTCACTTCACTTGAATAGAAACAATTTTACGACAAGAAGTCTGTTGGGCTCTTTCTTAAATGAAACTTAAGCAATTTGCGTGTTTTCGTGTTTCTGCCGAGGGTGATCAATTTGAACTGACTGGAATAAATGCTCTGGAGGAAGAAGTATGGGTTAAACTCATGTTAAATCAGCTATAGACTACTAGATGTCACCCCAAGTATTTGTCCATGGATTATAATGCTGCAGAAGCTTATTAAAGTTATTTGAAACGTCAAGTGGACAATAACTGGAGCTAGGACTATAACTGGTACCGTTACCTTAGTTATTTTCAATATACCTTGTATAAAATGATCATGTTCATATGTTTAATCCAAAGTTGCTGTTTGTTCTGGCGTACCCGAAAAAGAAGTTTTATTCAGCGCCTCTAGAATTACTTCCTAACTTTGTGATCGTTTCGTCAATAAATATACTCTTACAGGTGTTGTGGTTTGCCAGGCAGGATGTATTCTAGAAAATCTTGATAATAAACTAGCTGAAATAGGTTTAATGGTACCACTGGATTTAGGTGCCAAAGGATCTTGTCACATAGGTGGCAATGTCGCCACAAATGCTGGCGGTTTAAAACTATTTCGGTATGGAAATTTGCATGGGAACATACTCGGATTAGAGGTGGTGAGGAAACACATAGATATTCAATATCTATATTATTATTATTATACTATATACTGTCACTTTATTTTAAAGAAAATAGAATATTTTTTTCACACATTTATTTATAAGAAGTACGGTTAATTTATTTGCCACTAAATGCCCTAAATCAGAACACAATTCAATATTTCATTCTGTACATCAGGCCCTCGGAGAGAGATAGAGAGAGAGAGGAGGGGACTAATGTCCTCGAAGTCGAGAAGGTCGAACGGAATAAAATATACAACGATGTTAACGGATAGAAAAATTGAACAAACAAATATAATAAAAACTTTGGATAAGTTAATATGAATAATAATGAATTTATTTAATTCCAGTAACATCATTGTTACACGATATTAAAAGAGTCAGTAAAAAACAGTCGGCATTGTATATATAAAAACACCATTTAAAATAAATTAATAAAAGTCTGTCGATAAATAAAAATGAATCCTAAATAACAAAAAAAACTAAATAAAAATTAATCCTGGAAACAAAACAAGAATAAAAACTTGCCACCATCACAGTAAACACCATATGCTTTGCAGTAAAAATACATTTTTTCCTTTTTGCTGGGTCGTATCCATTTTTTCAAAAGAGGATCAATTTTCAATTCTGTCCTACATTTGTACCGCTCTACATTTAGCTTGGCCTTCTTTGGATTGGATTTACTAGATTCAGCCTTATTAGCACAGCTACCGCCGCTTGTATCACCCATTTTTTAAATCCTTAGTAACTTAACAACAACAATGTGAAGTCTAGCACCAAGTTGTTGGTTGTTGTCGTGCGGTCGTCGTTGGTTCTGCAGAGTATTTTCTCAAATATTTAAATGAAATATAATTTAAAATTCTTTTCTTTCTATTTTTACATCATCTTCCATTTTTTTATTGTTTTGAGTTGAAATATTCAGATGACTTCAGACAGATAAGAAATCTAAGAAACGTCAAAAATCCGCACAAATTCCTCACTTTTAAAAATTCCCCACATAAATCCCACATGGGGCAAGAACTCTCCACAAGTGAGGATTTATCCCCCACATTAGGGAACAGAGACGCAACGTTGCCAGACTTACACTTTGCGAATTAAAAGTTTATCTTTAATGAAATCGTTTTAAATAGTTATGCATTGAAATAACAACAAATATTTATAATTTTATAGATTCTACTCAATGATTTGATTTGGAATACTGCCTCTTTAATAGTGTATTAAAGTATAAGGGGGTAAAAAGGTCTTTCAAACACTTGCTCTGTTTCGAGCAATCCGGCTGCGCCGCCGTGCTCGAAATAGAGGAAGTGTTCGAAAGATCAGTTATCCACGAATACTTTACGCTATTTTATTTATTGATGAAATCATAAATACTAGTTTTATTACTACAAAAATTGTTAATATGTACTATAATGTAAAATGTTTGATTTGTGATGTGATATCAGTATATACCTTTCGTTGCCATGAAAATGAGAAAAACAGAGATACACTGCAGTGCCTAAAAATGAATTCTAATATCGATTCTTTCAATTGTAAATTAGAATCGCTGTTAATATGACAAAAATCTAATGATGCGCACAAAAAAGAAAATGGATGGAAAAGCAAAAGGTAACAGATATAAATAAACGAGTTGTTTATTTGACTTTACAAGTTACTGTTGTCAGATCAATAATCAAAAGTTGTCATTTGGACTTCACGTTTCTCGAGTTGTTGATGATACCGGTAACTTCAAAAAACGCGCGTTTTTGAAAGTTCGATTTAAACACGCTGAGGCGTGCACTAAATAGGTAAAATGGGGCACCAATAAAAAAATTGTTTTAGGTAAAAGCCGATGGAGAAATTCTAGACTGCATGAGTACACTCAAAAAAGATAACACAGGTTACCATTTAAAGAATCTATTTATAGGATCAGAAGGAACTCTAGGTTTTATAACTAAAGTTGCTGTCCAGTGTCCGCCAAGATCCAAAAGTATCAGTGTAGCATTCTTAGGTAGACTTGTAAAGTCGCATTGAAGTTCTACTAGCTACACTTGCCCTTTTTTAGGTTTACAAAACTTTAAGGCAGCCTTGGACACTTTCAGAAAAGCCAAACAAGATCTCGGTGAAATCCTTTCAGCGTTTGAAGTTTTGGACACTCCAACAATGGAATTCGTAAATGAAAGGCTGAAAATGGCCTCTCCAATAGGTAACTTCCCATATTATTTGATTATAGAAACGTCAGGAAGTAATGAAGAACACGACTGCGAAAAACTTAACAGCTTCTTAGAATCATGCTTGGAAAAAAAATTGATCTTGAATGGTACTGTTGCCACTGAACCACATAAAGTAAATGTGAGTAAGGATATTTCATAGAAAAACGTTGTCATGGTAACTTTGGACTTCATCCAATGAATATATTTTCCAGGCAATTTGGTCCATCAGAGAAAAAATTCCTGACGTTTTCAAGGACTGTGGTTACTTATTTTGTTATGATGTATCTTTACCACTAAAGAGCTACTATGTATTAGTGGATGATTTAACACAACACATGGGCAAACTTGCCAAAAAAGTATTTGGATTTGGACACATGGGTAAGACGGAATATTATTATTATTTTTTATATCTCACAGTATATTCTTAAGTGCTTGAAACATGAACCAAGTATGAATGATGTCACACCAAAACTTTTTGATATTTGATATACTGGTGGTTTTTTTTTACAACAATGTAATAATGAACTTGTTTTTTTTAGGGGACAGCAACCTTCATCTACAAATTGAAGTTGAAGCATTCACCAGAGAAATAAAAAATTACATTGAACCATATATTTTTGAACGCACACAACAACTTAATGGTAGTATAAGTGCAGAACATGGTATGGGCTTCTTGAAAGCTAAATATTTGAATTTGGCAAGACCACGAAATACCGTTAATGCTATGAAAGATTTGAAAAATATATTTGACCCAAAAGGCATTATGAACCCATATAAAGTACTACCTTGGTAAATGTTACAATATATGTCATGGTACTAACAATAAACTACTTTGTTAATAGATTTTTGGTTTTTTCTTGAAGCTGCCCAAGAACTGGTCCAAATGATAGATTTCCATTTATGAATGTCACACCTGGATTGTACATGTTCTGGTATGCCTGAATGACACTGAAAAAATTTATGTAATTATATGGAGTGTTTTTTTTTTTAAATGAGAATGAAACTTATTTATCAATACAACACAAAATAATATAAATAAAATTTAAAGTATAAATAAAATTCACAATCAAAATAAAAAGATCATGCCGTAAAAAATGTTTATGATCAAATGTCGCAAATAAATAGAAGGTAATCCCATAAAAGAATGGGCCTTGTGAATGGGTACAGTACACAATTATTGTATTGCAACATGTATTTGGTTAGGCTATCCTTTATCTATGTTATGTTATCCTATAGCTATAGACAATCATAGAAAAAGAAGGAAGACAAACGGGAGAAAGAGAAGAAAGGTATATATGTCTATAAAATATATTTTTAGATGGGTAAATTCTTAGAAACCGAAATATTACAAAATCTATTCTATTCGTTACCAGTTGAGTGTTTGTGCGAGATTGATGTAGACATACGGATACATTTATTTCACTTTATTTCTCTTTGAATAATTTCATTAATTTTTTGGATTGATACTGTTAAGATCCATGCTATGATTTTTTTTTCCTGAAGAAATGTAAATGGTTGTTTTGTTCTATTTCATTGGGAATTTCAGAATATACTATGAGAAGTAAGATATCTTATCTTTGGGGTCTGGTGGTCGATACTTTCGGAATTTTTGTAGTTCTCTGTTTAAATCTGGTGTTATGTGTATGCTAGATTTGGCTCATATTTGCTTTGTATGATAATGAGTGGCTAGATTGAAGAAGTATAGTTGTCAGAAAGAAAAAAGTTATACCAGTAAAATTTTCATCCAAATGAATGAGGATGAACACAAATTGAGATTTGTTAATTATTGGTATAAGTTTTATTCATCACTATTCATATGCATGAGCATATTGCTATCGCTGAGTTTTATTTATTAAATAAATATACAGCAATATGATACCTTCGGTACACAAATGAAAACATCATACATACTTCTTTCGAAATTCTGTACAGGAGTTCAGTAAATCCTCTTGAGCAGTAACATTGGTTCTTCTTGACTGTCTTTGTTTCCTCACTTCCTCACTGACATTCAGTAACAGAACAATATCGGGTTTGAATAAATCGTCTGGCCATCTGTATATTTCGTCCCCTTTGGAAGGCATTACGTAAGTTTCTCCATTATCCTGTATTGACTGAGCTATGGCATAGGCAGCAGTCGAATGCCAAAACCTATTTCAATAGTGTAAACATAAGGAATTCAACTATTTCTATTGGAGAGACATGTTGTGGAAAAAGAAACACAAGACTTTATAAAATCTATTGGCTGAACTTTTGTTTACTGGAAATATATGGAAAAAACAATTGAACGTCGCGATTGTGGGCCCTCAGCCAATTGTAATGGTACAATTTTTGTTTTAGTTTTGCAGAAATGCCCTGTTGTCAAGTTGGTCACTTCGGATTACTGGAAACCTGATATAAAAAAAAAATAGAATGTCTCGATTATGGTCCCTCGCCCTATTCTAATGGTATACTATTTTTGTTTTAAGAAAATGCGCCGTTGACAAAAGTTTTGGTCACTTCGGATGACTGGAAATTTGATATGGAAAAAACAATTGATTATGCGATTATGAACCCCCAGCTAATTGTCATGTACTATTTTTGTTTTACGGTATTGCGCCGTTTTGGTCTCTTTGGATTACTGGAAATCTTATATGAGGGTTTTAAGTGGTTACCATACTATTCAATCAGATGAATTGTGCTATGAAATTTGAACCTTGCAGAAATGCGCCAATGTTACCAAGTTGTGGGGTCTGGAAATTATAAAAAAAAATAGCGCAAAGTCCAAAAAAAAATTTTATTTCATTTAGTTAATCTCACTTTAAGTTCAAATAATATACGTTAGAAATTCTTGAAATAACTAAATGATGCGAAACAACGTTGAAATGCTCAAGTTCTGGATTCTCAGTAAAAAATTATCATACTACACAGCTAAAGGACTATAAATGATTAGGAGTTTGACATCAACTTCATTTCCATGGAAACAAAAGTCATAGCGACAAGCCGAAGGCGTGTCTCTTTCTTCTGGTAATTTACAAAATGCGAGCACAGCGAGCACCTGCAGTGATTTTACCTTTTCAAACTAATTAGTTATCGAATTACCAGCAACTTGGATATCTAGGTTAGTTAGGTCAGGTTAGGTTTTGTCCGTTCTTTTACGTTTAGAAATTCGGTCCATGCAGTCAGCTTCTGGTAATTTATAAAATGCGAGCGCAGCGAGCATCTGATGTGATTTCACATTTTCATACTAATTAGTGATCGATTTACCAGCAATTTGGATAGCTATAGATTAGTTGGGTTAGGCTAGATTGTGTCCAAAATGTCTATGAAACTCCTCTGAATGATTTCCCCTGTCCGTAACTTGGCATCAACGCATTTTCGCAAAGTCAAAATGTCGAATCATTTATTGATTGAATAGGATATTGTTCACTTATCCTTATCATTCCACATTTTTAGGTATCCGGTAATCCTAAGTGACTGACTACTTTGGCAACAGCGCATTTCCTCAAAGCAAAAGTGACACAATAGACTACCTAAGCGTGACGTCAAAATGGGTGAAACTTGGTAAACCTTTCCAAACATTGAAATTTATTTAGTCGGCAAAAGGTTTCAACTAACCGAGTCTTTATTGACAATAATATCGATTATCCTTATTCTCGACGGAATTATGCAAAATCATCAAATCAATAATTTCTTATGGGGTTTTAACACGTATTACCACCAGTTTGTTTGGAAAGGTTTTATGAGCTCCGCCCACTTGTGACGTCAGGACTTGGGTAGTCTATTAGAATCGGCTGAAAATTTATATTGATACTCTCCATTGAAAATTTCTATAAAGCTTTTCTGAATGATTTCCCGCATCCACAACTTGGCAACAGCGCATTTCCGCAAAGTCAAAATGTCATAGCAGAAACCACCTGATGAAAAGAATAATGTCCACTTCAATCCATCTCCATATCAGATTTCCAGTAATCCAAAGTGAACAACTTGGCACCAGAGGCACCAGAGCATTTCCGCAAAAAAAAATTATAGCATTTATAATCGCCTAATGCCACAAAATCGCAATATTCAATTTTTTTTTCATAAAAGATTTTCAGTTCAGTAAAATTTTTAACAATTAATTTCTTTGTGGCTTACCGCAATCAGCATCTTGAATTGGCACAACTATTAACTTATATGATTGCGTGCTTACCTGTCCATCACAACTGGACCACTTTTAAGCAAAATCTGGACTTCAAGAGCTGCAATGTAATTTCCTAGGGAATAATAAGCTGTGCGCAAATCGACATTGTGATCGAAAAGGTGCCTGATGTGAGATATAGATTCAGGAGGAGTTTTCCATTTCATCGCACCCAACTTCTTTGCAAATCGATTACCAACTGTTGTTTTTCCTGAAAGATAATATTATCATATTGATTTCCGCACAGCTGCGTTTTTGATAAAATACCTGATCCGTCTAATCCTTCTAAGACAATCAGTGGGTGGATCTTAACTTCCCCTGCCGCATTGTATTTAGACTTCTCGTCCTTTGCCTTTTCGTATATATCCAGTAGTTCTTTGACACCTTCGACATTTTTGTACTGAAGAAACAAAATCATAGGAAGAAAATATATAAAATGATCTCTACTATCAGAAGCTGTGATCATTATAAGAAATTGACTCAGTTTGATGGTTTCCTACATTACATCTTTATTGAAATAGGAAACCTAATATACATAACTATAAGTAAAAAATAAAATAAAATGACACAAGTACAATTAAATATATATCACACGTTAAACATTTAAAAAAATAAGAGGCATAAGATGTCCGGAGGACTGCTCATTGCTAATATCCTATACAATAGGAAAAGTTGGATCGAAAATCCATCAGAAAACAACTACTTTCCTGGCTAATGCCACGACGAACATTGAATTACATCTGATGAAATTTCCGTGCAGAGTTCCTACAAGGTTATCTCTGCAATTGCTTGGTTGCATGGGAATGATCATAGAAACATTCGGACCACCTATATATCGATTTCGGAGTGTTGCTCCTCATCAGTATAGGATAGGTCTAGCAGTCAATAACTAATGACTGCAACGAATGAATCGACGACCATTCCCATTTAAAGACCGAAACTGAGATCGCGCCCGCACAGTGGATTAACTCCAAACTGCGAGCGCCATCCCAGCGCCGGAAGTCCAACCAAGCAATATCCGTGCTCCACGATCGTCAAGACCGTATATGAAACGGAAAAGAAATCTGTAGTTCACAATGAGCTTATGACAAGAGGCATAAGATGTCCGGAGGACTGCTCATTGCTAATATCCTATACAATAGGAAAAGTTGGATCGAAAATCCATCAGAAAACAACTACTTTCCTGGCTAATGCCACGACGAACATTGAATTACATCTGATGAAATTTCCGTGCAACACTCCGAAATCGATATATAGGTGGTCCGAATGTTTCTATAATCATTCCCATGCAACCAAGCAATTGCAGAGATAACCTTGTAGGAACTCTGCACGGAAATTTCATCAGATGTAATTCAATGTTCGTCGTGGCATTAGCCAGGAAAGTAGTTGTTTTCTGATGGATTTTCGATCCAACTTTTCCTATTGTATAGGATATTAGCAATGAGCAGTCCTCCGGACATATTATGCCTCTTGTCATAAGCTCATTGTGAACTACAGATTTCTTTTCCGTTTCATATACGGTCTTGACGATCGTGGAGCACGGATATTGCTTGGTTGGACTTCCGGCGCTGGGATGGCGCTCGCAGTTTGGAGTTAATCCACTGTGCGGGCGCGATCTCAGTTTCGGTCTTTAAATGGGAATGGTCGTCGATTCATTCGTTGCAGTCATTAGTTATTGACTGCTAGACCTACCCTATACTGATGAGGAGCAACACTCCGAAATCGATATATAGGTGGTCCGAATGTTTCTATGATCATTCCCATGCAACCAAGCAATTGCAGAGATAACCTTGTAGGAACTCTGCACGGAAATTTCATCAGATGTAATTCAATGTTCGTCGTGGCATTAGCCAGGAAAGTAGTTGTTTTCTGATGGATTTTCGATCCAACTTTTCCTATTGTATAGGATATTAGCAATGAGCAGTCCTCCGGACATCTTATGCCTCTTGTCATAAGCTCATTGTGAACTACAGATTTCTTTTCCGTTTCATATACGGTCTTGACGATCGTGGAGCACGGATATTGCTTGGTTGGACTTCCGGCGCTGGGATGGCGCTCGCAGTTTGGAGTTAATCCACTGTGCGGGCGCGATCTCAGTTTCGGTCTTTAAATGGGAATGGTCGTCGATTCATTCGTTGCAGTCATTAGTTATTGACTGCTAGACCTACCCTATACTGATGAGGAGCAACACTCCGAAATCGATATATAGGTGGTCCGAATGTTTCTATGATCATTCCCATGCAACCAAGCAATTGCAGAGATAACCTTGTAGGAACCTCTGCACGGAAATTTCATCAGATGTAATTCAATGTTCGTCGTGGCATTAGCCAGGAAAGTAGTTGTTTTCTGATGGATTTTCGATCCAACTTTTCCTATTGTATAGGATATTAGCAATGAGCAGTCCTCCGGACATCTTATGCCTCTTGTCATAAGCTCATTGTGAACTACAGATTTCTTTTCCGTTTCATATACGGTCTTGACGATCGTGGAGCACGGATATTGCTTGGTTAGACTTCCGGCGCTGGGATGGCGCTCGCAGTTTGGAGTTAATCCACTGTGCGGGCGCGATCTCAGTTTCGGTCTTTAAATGGGAATGGTCGTCGTTCATTCGTTGCAGTCATTAGTTATTGACTGCTAGACCTACCCTATACTGATGAGGAGCAACACTCCGAAATCGATATATAGGTGGTCCGAATGTTTCTATGATCATTCCCATGCAACCAAGCAATTGCAGAGATAACCTTGTAGGAACTCTGCACGGAAATTTCATCAGATGTAATTCAATGTTCGTCGTGGCATTAGCCAGGAAAGTAGTTGTTTTCTGATGGATTTTCGATCCAACTTTTCCTATTGTATAGGATATTAGCAATGAGCAGTCCTCCGGACATCTTATGCCTCTTGTCATAAGCTCATTGTGAACTACAGATTTCTTTTCCATTTAAAAAAATAACCATTTAGACAGACAACGAAGTGTATACAAAAAATAGCAAAATCACAAGTTAAAAACTTCAGTCACTAGTAGATAGACCAATTAGGTATAGGTATATAATATAAACAACTGTTAAAAATAACATGACACAAGCACAATGGAATAAATATCAAGCGCTAAAAATTAAAAAAGTACCCATCTAGATAGACAACAAAGTATACACAAAAAAAATGGTAAAATCAGACGTTGACAAATTAAAATTCGCATGTAGATAGACTAATTAGGTATTTAAGATTACATTATTATTATTATATAATTAAACAAAACAGTATAACAGTACCTATTACTTTTTTTATTATTCATTTTTTTTTTAAATTCTTTCAGTGCTGCTTTAAAATCTTCCAAATTGGATTTTTTCTTCAATATTTCAGGTAATTCGTTGAATTTGTTGAAACCTTTAAAAAATATAGAGTTCATGGTACTCCTAAATGCCGTTCGATTTATATATATATATATATATATATATATATATATATATATATATATATATATATATTATTTGAATTTCTAGTGTTGTGAGAATGAATGTTTTTATTCAAGTTGACATACTGGTTAAAGTATTCTGGTGCCATACCATTTACAATTTTAAATACCAGAATCATTGTGAAATAGTAGAGTCTACTTTCAACTGACAACCAATTTAAACAATCTAGCATATTTTTTATGGGAGTAAGACGATTCGTTTTCAATATTACCCTCATCCCTCGATTTTGTAATTTTTGTAACATATTTAATTTATTGAGATTAAATAAAGATAATATAGACGCACAATAATCAAAGTGTGGTTGAATGATAGTATTGTAAACTGTAACTTTAGACTGTATTGACAAATGTTGTGCTATTCTACTGAAAAAATATAGTTTTTTTGATATTTTTTTATGAATATATTCAAAGTGACTGTCAAAATTAAAAAAATTATCCAGTTGGAAACCAAGGTTTTTGACCGTTGACACAACTTCAATTTTTTCGTTATTGATATGTAGGTTTATACCGTTGATATCGAGAGAATTGTATTTATATTTTGTAGTGAAGATCATTGCTTTCGTTTTTGTTACATTTAACTTCAATTTGTTGGTGCATAAATACTTATTCAGTTTCTAAAATCCCGTTCATTTTAAGAACAGCTCTATCTAGTTCAATATCACTACAAATAAGCAATGTATCGTCAGCAAAAAGGTTTATGAACTCAGATTCAATGAAAAGTCCAATATCGTTTAGATATAAAACAAAAAAGAGAGGGCCCAAAACGCTACCCTGTGGAACACCTACATCAACATTCAATTCATTTGATAGTGCATCTTTAAAACGGACTTTCTGTTTCCTATTTTTCAAATAATCCATGAACCACTCCAACACTTTTCCATCAATTCCATACTGTTTCAATTTCAACAACATAATTCCTCTATCAATTGTCTCAAAAGCCCTATTCAGGTCCAAAAATACAGCAATAACATATTTCTGGCTATCTAAGTTAGTTTTAATATTACATATTGTGAGCTGTAATGCTGTTTCACACGAGAATTTTGTTCGAAAACCTTACTGATTATCTATTAAAACTGAATTTTTAGTGACATGATGTAATAACTGGTCATAAACAGCAACTTCCAAGATTTTTTCAATTGGTGGCAAAGTATTTATCGGACGAAATTCTTCGGCTTTATTGGTGTTGGCGATTTTCGGAATAGGAATAACAGTACTACTTTTCAACTTGTGAGGTATTATTCATGTATGCAGAGATGTATTAATTAAATTTAGTAATATATGACCAATGGTTTCAAAGACTTCTTTGATCATTTTGCAGTTCAGAGTTTCATATAAAGAAAATTTATTGTCCAAGCTACTTACTATTTTTCGCAAATCTTTCATAGAGAGCATCTCAAAGTTTTCGAATTTCAAATATAAATTATTATAAATATATTTATGAGTTGTATTCACACCAAAGGTTTTAATATACCTACAAACCTGACCAAATCCAAGTCTTTGCTTTTGAATTATTAAAATATTCACTTCAGAAAATGATTTTCTCATTCTCTCTCATTCTTGAATGAATAAGGAACGCCTAACTGATAATCAGCTGATAATTTTTTGATAAATTCTGAGGAAACAAAATTGATTTAGCTAGAATCACAATCACGAAAGCAAAAAAATACCTAGTACTGAGGTGTGTTTCTTTACTTGCTCAGTTTATCTCATCTAAATAAAAAAAAATGTTTCAAGTTTTGTTGGTTTATTCTTCTAGAGTCCTTCACCACACATTGAACCTACTCCAAATAGGTTTACAGTAAAGTTTTTTGTTCTTTATCCTATCCTACATTTAAAAATTATTCTGATTTTCTACAAATACGTTTCAGAAGGTATATGTATGACTTCCAGTTGTCACTAAAAATTTTGAACAGAAAGCAGACCTGACACATATTAAAATAAGATATTGAAATATTATATCTGAGGTTTATTAGAAATCTTGGTTCTGCAAAATTTCTTATCTTACGAAGATAAGAATGTATAATCGCCATTTTGAAAAAAAAACAGATCCATTCATGTCAAATTCTTACCCACTAAAACAATTTCCAAATTGCAAGAAATACTGAAAACGATTTAATGTGCATGTAAATAAAACCACTTTCATACTTTGAATCGACTGCTGGAGTGCTGGGACTTCTAGGAGGCTGAGCTATACTTTCTATTGAACAAGTTGACGTGGGCTTCCCCGAGCGTTTCGCATAGGGAGTAAAATTAAAAATAATTATAGAACAAACCTCAGGTTTTTCGAAGACATTCAAAATCGCCTCCAAAGAATGGTATAATGGTACAGAAGTCATTATTTCCGTGAAGTTTGAAGATTTTTTTCCCAGCGAATCATATAAAAATCGGCGATTCGTCGAAGTCAAACTTTTGCCATTCACTAAATGGTAGAACTGTCGCAGGGTTTGCATTATTTTCATAGAAATTAAATTCCCTGTAAATGAAAACATCATTTGAAATAAAGCGCGCCAAGTATATTTAATCATAAAACCACTGACAGACAAGGAGTTTCTATCGAATTGGATAAAAATTATACATTAACATGATCACGATCATTAATTTATTTGTCTTTAACCTTGCCGAAAAGAAACTTTTGAAAAACTTGAACTTCTGTTGATGGTTCCAGAAATAAGAATGAAACAAAATAAACTAAGATAATTTTCAATGCACACAAATTGAATTTATCCTGTCTGAAACTTGAGAAAAAGTAAACAAATCAATTTGACATAACCATAACTACACAACAACGTCAACAAATCATCAGCTGATCAAAATTCAAATTGAATCACTTAAGTGAAAAAGAGAAGAAGAAGGATAAGATAACCTCTCGAGCAAGGACATTGAACCATGTATCTATTAACTACGTAGTTAATAGAAGTTAATAGTTGTGAATAGTTAATAGCATTGTTTATATAGAAGTAAGACGGTTATGGCTGATTTATGCAGCAATCATAAGTCTTAAGTCATAAGGAAGAATAATCGTCAATGATTGGTTGGTCCGTATATTCCAACCAATCATTGACAAATATTCTTCCTTATGACTTAAGACTTATGACTTATGATTGCTGCATAAATCCACCATTAGTCAATGCCTGTGTAATTGGTGTTGGACGCAAACGCGAGTGTCATCTAGCGTGATTAGTTACAAACATGAATATTTGACGTCATTTTAATGCAGGTTCCTTCAAAAAACCCTGATTTTATTGCTGTCCCATTGTTTCAATCAAGTTGCGACATGACTTGGAGGCCAGATCACTGAAGTTACGACATGACTTGGATGCGAGCTCACTATCGCCATCTACATGTCGCATCCATTTCGATCCAATAGAGGACTTCGGATAAGGATTCAGTGATGCCACCACACAACTTTTGGCTTTAAAACTACTGGCACATTTTTCGGCATTTTTTCTTCATGTCAGGGTTCGTGGCACCCTAAGGAACCCCGTAATATGATTGAAATTGTTCATAACGACGGAAATATTGAGATTTTCCATAAAATACAAAACACTAGGGACTTTAATTTTGTTTAGGGATTTTTCTTTCAAAATGGCGCTAAATTCAAAATCAGAGCTAGAGTTTTGTTATTGAAAGAGGTATTGTGTAGTCTAGGAAGTGCAGAATAAAGCCACCGTGGGGTCCGTAGCAAATGTGAACAAGAGGCCCTTGATTTGCACTAAGTATTAAAGTATAGAATATAAAATAAAACAGCATATTTACAAAAAGACTTTCCGTGATTTAATCCGATCAAATTTGGAGATAACACTCGTCAAATCAATATTTCTAAGTTAATCACTTTCTATGTTCATCATACTGAGGTCGTTTGATGTTCTTGTCCCATTGTGCTCCTTAACACATTTTTAAAACGCTTTAACGTTGAAAAAGAACATTCTCCGCTGTAGTTGGTGATTATTAAAATCAAGTGAATGCGAAACACTATTCCAACATTTGAGAAACACGATTCCAATGAATTTTATGTCAACAGTTTATAAACTTGAAGTTCCTGAGCCTCGTGCTTTTTCTTTCTGCTGTCAATATCAGCAGCCACATCTGTTTTCAGCAGCTACGCAAACTGCACCAGTTCATTGCCCAGACTGTCTTCCACATCGTCTAGGAAATAATTGACGATAGTTCTTTTTCAGATCTTTTCTCCCGAAGTATTCCAAATACACTAGTCACTTGACGGTAAGCTTCCATGCATTTAGCTAATGCAGACAATTACAACAATAAAAACATGAATTTCAAAACGTTGTCCGGGTGTTTGATATTCTACAACTTCTTCGAGTGTAGTAGGGCCTTCTTTTATGAGTTCTGTGAGTAGAGCTGCTGCTGAAATGGTCGTACTTTGTATTTCGCTTGGGTTTTCTTGAAGTCGATTGCTGATATTCTTCACAGCCCATTAGGGCTTTGGCTTTTGCCTAAGTATCTGAAAATTTGGATCGTATTGCTTGGAAGTAGCCTTGTAATGATTTATAAAGAGCGTACCTATCTCGTGTTATGATCTTGATCGGACGACTGCAACGAAGCGTTAGTCGCATGCAAGTGTTCTAGAATTTCATTCCACGCTATAGTTATCATTACCATTTCTAATTTTATTCATTTTCTGTAGGTGGTATAAAAACATATATAACTTGATAGTTTTTTATTCTTTGCGCACAGGCGCGAGTCCCCTCAGGCGCGGGTCCCGTAGCATTTGCTTACTGGCTAATTTGCTAACTGGTACTTGGTAGCATCACAGTATACCCTCATAATACTGTGGTAGCATGCTAGCTGGCAAATGCGGCACTGAGTGTAGGGTTATTTCTTTGTCAGTGCACGTTCGTTCCATGAAAAAGTTCAAAAGTAGAAATGATATTCAACCATTTTAACAGTTATGATTAAAATGTAACACATACCCACAAAACTGAAACAAAATACAAATTCTGTGATGTAACATCAAAGTATTTAGGCCAAGAGCATTTTAATCAGAAAGGTAATAAGGTTTGTTTATCCGTGAAAGTTACCACTCAGAATATTTTCTAGATCGATCATCTAATTGGCAACTAGAAAACGTGAAATACGCAATTTTTTTTAAATTCAGGAAAATGATATATTTTGAAATTAGCGCCATTTTGTGAGAAAAATCCCTAAAAAAACTTAAAGTCCCTAGGGTTTTGTATTTTATGGAAAATCTCAATATTCCCGTAGTTATGAACAATATAAATCATATTACGGGGTTCCTGAGGCTTCCAGGAACCCTGAAATGAAGAAAACTTGCCGAAAAACGTGCCAGTAGTTTTAAAGCCAAAAGTTGTGTGGTGGCATGACTGAATCCTTATCCGAAGTCCTCTATTATAATCCCATAAGGTTGACTAACTATATTCTATATAAACAATGTTGATAGATATATGCATTGAACATTTTTGTAGCCTCTCGAGCACCAGCGTAGGGATCACGAGACTCGACTCTCGACTCGATCAAATCAACTAGACTCATTTTCGCGTCTATGAAGTTGTTCACGAACGTCGTTCGAAAATAGAATCGAGTACTCGATTGTGCCTAACTCTCTAGTTAGGATAGCATATTCCGGCTGAGTGAAGTCACCGGTCGGACAAGGCACGCGCGTTCAGTATGAAGTATGACGATGAGTCGGACCGATCAGATGATTGAAAATATTGGTCACATACAAACAGTTCTAATTAGGTCGTCAAGTCAACCAAATGACCGCGCTGGTCTAATCATATTGGTCAGACCGGAGACTTGACTCAGCCTCCATATTCAATCAACGTTCGAGAACAACTTCATAGACACGATAACAAGTTAAGTCGATTTGAACTAGTCGAGTCTCGTGATCCCTGTGCAGATCTACTCTCGAGTGATTTTAACGAATAAAGACTTGTCATACCCTCCCGAATTTCACAATTTTTCTGCGAATAAAATGGCTGCCAGTCATGTCGGACCATAGAAATATAATTATATTTCTATGTGCCGGACCAATCGTTGATGCAGAACCATGTCGGCAGCCATTTTATTCGCAGAAAAATTGCGAAATTCACGAGGGTATGAACAAGTCTTAACAAACATATTCCTATGACAAAATTGAGAATTGATATTTTATAAGCCTCGAATAGGATTGAAAAGTACATCGATGTTCAGTAAAATGGAGCGAGTGGCTCCTGGGGAGAACATATGGAAAATTCGATTTTCCAGAACAGAAATAAAAGGAGTGTAAATGTTGCCCATATTTTCACGCGAGCCGTGTTCACCTAATCATCAATTAATAGAACCTGTCTTCGGAATACCAAAGGCTTGAGTGTTGCAGGTGGCTGAAGGGTGTTAAAATAAGGGCGTAATCTTGTAAGGAAAAATGGAGATTTTAACAGATTTTCCCACACAAGCCCATCGAAACTATGAACCTACATCGTCACTGGACCGAAAAACATAATGGCTTGAGTGGCGCGAATGGATAAGTAGACTTTATCGTCGGAAAACTTAATGGAAATTCTTCTCGATTTTTCCATATGTTCTCCCCATGAGCCAGCCACTCGTAAATTTCCCCAACATCGATGTACTCTTCAACGCTATTCGGGGCTTGTATGCGAAAATGGGGCACCTAAATCTGTCATTATCTGACGGTCTATTTTCAGAGTATCAATTTGACCGCATGAATGTGAAAGGAGCCAATGTTATATCTCGATAAAAAATTTGTGCTCTTATTTAATAACCTAACAGGGGTCTGATTCTCTAACATTCACTACCCTATGTGGTATGCGACAGAATATCCCCATCTCTTTTCAATGCGTATTCGAGAAAGGATATATTTGTCACATGCGATAAAGGTAGTGGAACTTTGAGAATAGAACCTCTGATATATTGCAATATAAGGCGTTCTCGATTGACTCTGGTATCACCGAAAAGTTAACCGCAGTTGAACCAACCGTTCTCGATTCATTATCATTGACGTCACGAATATAACCCGATCCTGATTCCTTTGAACCAGCAGCAGGAGTATTTCCGTTACTTGAATATCCAGGTTAAAATAATATAGATTTTTAAAAAATAATGATAGCTGACAAGTGACAGCTAAATAACTATACTAAAGAAAGCTTGAGTAGATAAATAGGCGCTTTTATTGATAGGTACGGTTGACTGTTACTGCTGTTAAGAAATATTTGACTGAACAGTGATAAACCCTTTGTCCATGAGAAATACGAACATGGCAGATCATCCTGATAGTTGAGGCCAACCCGAAAGGAACCTAACCTCACACCATACCTAACCTAACTCTAACATAACTTAACCTAAAAACACTACCCTTCTGTTTTGTTTAAGAGAAAATACCTAAATCGGGGAAAACTCTTAAAAGGGGTTCGGGAGAAAGAGTAGGGTGGTACGAAGGTAGTCTGGTCTCTGTGTGATACAGTCACAGTGTGGAGTGTAGAAGTCTACAGAACTCATCAGAGTCACAGATTACATTGTATGTAATCTGTGTAAGAGCTTTAAATTGTGTTAAGGTCCATATTTATCAAGATAACAGGTAGCAGGAAATGGATGAATCAACGCAGATCGACAAAGTATTCCACGATGATCCTGTTTACATGAAAAGTTTAGTTGGAAAACAAGTGGAAGTAAAAACAGTTGACGACAAAACTCACTCTGGTATTGTCTATGTGATAGACCCAATATTTAAAACTATTGTTCTACATTCAAACTTTCGGGATGAGGAAGTCTTCGAAACAATATTTATTTTACATCATGCCATTGAGTCTTTGAAGATAGTGTCAAACGAAGTCAAAGAGAGTTATGTGATAGAAGGAAATATAAATAGTGAATTGGAATATCCCACCAAGAAAACAATAGTTAGAAAATGGTTGAAACATATGTTAATTGATGTTAATGAATCAGGAGACTACTTGAAAATAGATGATCATTTAGTAATTGTACCTCCTTATGGTCCTGAAAATTGTTTATGCAGTAACACGATAATTTTAGATCGAATTCAGAACATTTTGTCACAGATGCCTCCAGAATTTTCTTAGTGAATATAATTTCATTCTTAAACTATTTTATTTCAATATTATTTGATAATACATACTCCAAAAGAATTCAGTTTAAAATATGTTGGTGTCACATAGTAAATTTATATGATTGAATTTGTAGATATTGAAATCAAAAGAAAAAAAATATTAATAACATTTAATTAAGGATAGCATTCGGTTTTATGATTGATTCTACAAACTTTGAAATCTTGCTCTTTACTGTACTTGAATTTCATTTTCATTAATTACTACTTCATCGTTACTCAAACATGTGTACATTTCTGTATGCTCATTGTTGATAAAAAATACAGTATCACCTTACTATAGGCTATAACTGATGAACAGCAACAATTATCTGGAGTATATCTGGGGAAAATTTGAATTCCTCTGAATTGGACAGTGAACAATAATATCGTTCTGTGCCATTCTCTTATTGAGTCACATTTGTGATACTTTTGGTATACCTTTTTGGGGAGTTTGCTGTTGAATTTTTTTAAATTTTGTGTTCTGTTATCTTTATGCAAAGTGTACTTATTGGGATTCAAGATGACCTATCTTTGTCAAACGAAACTCTAACAATTATTGCAATTTTCAAACTTGAAAGTGTTTGATTGATACACAAACTTAAAACAGAATTCACTATTAACAATCTTTTCGAATATTACCAGACAGAATAATTATTTGAAATTACCAATTACTAGAAGTACACTGAGATGTTTTAGTCACCTAACATTATACTTCCACTTGAAGAACAATTTTATTTTTGGCAACCCATAATCTGTGGAAATCTTTAAAGATAAACTTCCATTGTAAATGTTAACAAATATCAGCTATATGTATATCTATTTAATACCTTCCTTTGAATATCAAAAGTATCAAATCACTTTTTCGTTTTAGAAAAGATGTGAATCGTTTGTTTGTCAGTTTGCAATGATCATAACCATAATGATATTTTTTAAATTGTAAAAATACAGTTTTATTGAATAAATTATGAAATTAAAGCCTGTCTTGCTCACATTTTTATTAACTGAAGCACTCAATTAGAAAAATAACAAAAACTTTGAATTTAGTTTTTACTTACAGAAGTTAACAGTATTCCCGACCATAATGCCAGACAAAAACATTATTCTGCTAGCATCTTAAGGTAAATGTTTGGAAAATAATCATTATAATGACATTGTTAGTTAATTACAATTCAATTTCTAAAGAAATAAACATTACCATTTAATAATTAAAATCAAAAACAAATAGAAGAAAGAACTTTTGAGGTGGTTCATTTAATGAAGTTGAACTTTCAAGTAGTTTGGACTGAGAAATGTTTGTCATTATCATTTACAAAGATGAACCTCCTGAATTTTTTTGCATGAATTTCGCAACACCCTTTATATTCTGTGTAAATTGTACATTCTGTGTGAGCGATGAATAAAGTCTTGTATTATACAATCATCAGCTAAAGAAAATAGCTTTAATTTTTTATATTTTTGGTTTCTTTTTTTGTTACAACCGTGAACTTTTATTCTAAGAACTTTTCTTGGAATGCAAAATTCAAAGAAATAAGTAAGGTAAATGCAATTATTAGGAGAGCTAAATCTCAATATGTTAATAAACAATTTGCAAAATCACAAGGCAATCCAAAGAAAATGTGGGATGGATTGAATGATTGTATGAGAACAAAAATCAAAATATGGACATTGAATTATTACAATTGAATAGCAATATCATCAGCAATAACCTGAAAATAGCAGAATATACACTTTCCCACATTGGTACGTGATGACGGGAAAATGAAAATCAGAACTGAATTTAAAAAATGTGGATCAGCCGGGATTCGAACCCGGGATCTCATGGATTCCGGCCATGTGCGTTAGCACGATATGCTAGTGATCCTATTTCAAACACCAGCGATTCGCATTTCAAATTCAGCTCTTTGTTAGTATGAGATGATGAGGATCAAATGAAAATTTCATTATCAGGGTTATTTTTGAATTGAAAGACATTTTGGTAGGACCTCTCTCTAAATTAATTATTAATAATTTCATAAAAGGGTTTTTTTCCAAACAAACTGAAAATTACAGGCCAATATCCTTATTGAGTATTTTCTCAAAAGTTTTCGAAAAAATATGGAAAAATGGAATTGTTGATTTCATCAATAAAGCGTATCAATTTAATCTGAATCAATTTGGTTTTCAAGAAAAGAATGGATCACAAGCAGGTGTTTCAGAAGTATAGTATAATTAAAGAAAATGGTAATTGTGTGGTAGCTGTTTTCATGGACCTCAGAAAAGATTTTTATTACAGTTGACTACCATTTAATATTTCTAAAGAACTTATAGTCCATTGGTATCAGAGGCATTGGAAATGATCTTTTGAAATACTATTTCAATAAAAGGACTAAGTATTTGGACCTATACTTATAACATGGAGACAGATTGAATATTAATGAAGGTGTTCCCCAAGGGTCCGTTTACGTCCAATTTTATATTTATTGTATATACAAAATTTATGCCAAATCATCTCATCATATCAATACACCACAAAAATATCTTCCATTATTAAAGCCCTGAGAAGATGTCCCAAATAGAATCCCAAATATTCAATTAATTTATGGGGAACTTGTTCAAAATTAATGTAAATAAAATCTCTGCTATATACAGGAAAGCGTTGAAAGTAGGTACTCTATCCTCTACCAACATATCAACTTTATTCAATGACAAATACAATTTCTTTGGAGGAGCATTATGCAATTAACACTCTCAAAGTATCTTACCTTATTATGAAAAAAAATTATAAAATCTAATTTTATATTGACCAGAAATTCAGGAATTCATAATTACCATCTTGATTTTGCAAACTCTGTAATTGGACAGAAAAGATTCACTTATGAAGCTTATTCAAAATTCAAGACACAATTGTAGAAACATCACTGAATCAAAGAAATTGAAATTAAATGTATTCTTTCTTTGTTTTGGTGATTTTTGTTTCTCTGTAATTCTAAAAGTTTCTTTTAAAGAAAAATATAAATACAAAATGGTTCATGATCAGTCTTATAACAGTTTGATTATATTTGACTGTTCATTCTATCATCATGAAAATCATAATAATCATATAAATATACTCTTTCATGATTTTATAATTGTTAAAAAAACATTGTACATTTTGGTAATAATTATTATTAAGAAATGGGTACTTATATATCTATTTTAGACTTGCAGCATTGAATAGGCCTTTTCATTTAGATGACAAATGACTAACTTTGTTTACCTGTCAGACCCAACGGCAGTGCCGTCGAATATTTTTTCTTTTTAAAGGAAATAAAATAATCTTTTTTCTCATGGAGTTGACTTGAATTTACATGGAGAAAAAAACTCACTATTTGAAAATATTCGTGTATACTGTTTTATATAAGAATTAAAGGTTCTTGGTGGTATAAAGTAGGTTATATTTACTTAACATATAAAGCATTTTTTTTCGTTCCAATGCTTTTTCATTTGATGTGAGTATAGGTATATTGTTTTTGAGAAATGCCGATTTGAGAAAATAAGAATGATCTCTATTCAAACTTATGTATATCTAACCTCAAATGATCATTGAAATTAATCTACGAAGCAATGGTTCTTGTTCTATTGCTCAATTATAAGCCCGTATCTGCAAAAAATCTAAAATTTGTTTTTTTCGTTTCTCAGAGTTTCCCGCAGATAAGTGAATAGGTGGTACCCAGTATCGTGTTTGAAAGAGACTAGATTCTTCTTTTAAGTAATACCTTGCATTAAATGTTTGAGAATATCCAGTAGGTCTCTGTTCAGGGTATCATTTATCAGGTAGATTACACGCTCTGGAAAATGTGGTAATTTTTAAGGGAAATACGCAAAAAATCAGTGAATATTCAGTTTCAAATTATTGTGAGATCATATCTATAATTTTTACTGTATTCTGGGTATTGAAAGTTTCTCACAACACAGAATATTATAGGTATATTATATATATTTGTAAATTCTCTTCTGTTATTGCATTTTTTCATTTCATGGGTAGTAATTCCATCAATGTGGAACCTATGGATAGAAATAACGAAAATTGAGTGTTGGAAGGTCAATGCTACTTTCCGTTCTATAACTCTCATTAGGTTTCGATGTCAAGCAAAAGAGGTATGGGACCACAGAAATATAATTATATTTTTATGTATGGCACCCAAATTATTCATCCTCCAATAATACACAAAGGAACTAAACAGTACCACAAAGTTAATCTAAAGCGTTTCCCAGATTTTATAGTTCAATATGAAAAAAATTGCACTTTTTCTTATTCTCATGAAAATGGTAAATTGTACAGAGTAAACAGTCAGTTTCTGAGGCAAGCATAAGTGCAATGTTTTAATTATAGATTACCTATAATACGAATACACTTTATCAAAAAGCACCCAAATTCCATTATAGGATTTCAATCATAATCCATAAGGTAGAATATACAAGTAGAATTGTCTATTACACAAGTCAGAGGTTTGGAAATGAAACAGTTAGGTATCTCAAGTATTGATTGAATGTGAAAAAACTTGTATAGATTTTCTTCATTATTATTTAGTTTTCAGATGGTGGATCGAAAACTTATAAAATCTGTCAAGAAACTTTAAAGAAGTTGAATAGGAAGGAAGGTCTGATGAAATATTGCTGCATTGAAAAATTGTATCGGGGAATAGGAAAGAAACAAAGTTGTTGCTTAAAGTTTATTCGAAAAAACAAATCTGATATTGTTAAAAATATATTGTAAAAATATTGTATGATATGTCTTGAATGTCTTGATTGATAATTGTGTGGTGCATTTGCTTTTCAACTGTAAGAAAACTGTAAAACCTACAGCACCACAAGGCTCAATCGTGAGTTTGTACAAATTCATTCAAAATAACGATTCTTTATAGCAATGCGACATAATTTATATCTACTAAATTTGATACAAGCCTTGTGTTACCAATTTTGATTAAAACACAAACAATATTAATGTAAGAAATAGGTAAATTTTGTAATCATAATCATGGGCCCTGGTAGTCGGCTGGTAGAGCATTTGTCTCTCAAGCGTAGGGTCGTGGGTTCGATTCCCAGCTTGGTCACCGGTCTCGTGCATGGCATCACACGTTATAGGTAAGGGCTGCGTCTTCTCTAGCTCGCATAAGTCTTTCGAATACTTCTAAGTGTTGCACGTAGGAGTGCAACAGGTTGAAGGAATTAACAAATTCAACAATTAAAAAAATTTATAAACCTAAGTTGAAGCTATATATAAACTCTTCTCCACTTCAAAAAATTAATGATAATTAAACTTATTTGAGTAATTAATAAATTGCTACACAATTACAATTTCACATGATATAAAGAAAATGCCAAAAAGCTAGGTGGATCTGGCAGCCTTAACAGCTCAACATAATATTGAAAATTGTGAGATTCTTCAACCAAGAAAATTGTGCTCTTACACAACTGCTTTTCTGGTCCACTAGCTATCAATAACAAAATATAAAAGTTGGACTACCCCAGATCATTTGTGAAGAGAACAAATCAACATCCAAATGATTATGAATAAATATTATGATCGCAGATAACCAAAGAATGCTTATTGTTAAAATTACTGGTGATACATTTGTTATCAAGAGTACATTTTCATCATTTTCAGACATTCACAAATCACGTTATCACCTCAAAAAATAAATATTGTTGTGGAAAGATTGACTCATCAAATATGATTATCTAATGTAATGGCATAAAAATAAACGAGTGATGCTTATTTTATTTGAAAAATAACTGCATTAAATAAACATATTAGAAAAATAGACAGCAAACTAACATCAAATACTTTTTAACATAATATATAATTTTGATGGCATTTTCTAGGTACATTTCATTTAACTTTGACAAACTGCAAACATTTGTTCAACTGAAACTGGTGCTTCGCACACAATTTGTCATTTAATTGCATACTGTTACCAATATATAGATAAATCATTTTGAAAAGTACATATATGAAACAAAAATTAATTTAGTCAGTTAAAACTATGATAATAGTAATAATAAACGTTTTTCCACTACTAGCACTATTATTTTAATACCAAAAAATTATTTTCATAAGCAAGTGGTTGATATAACTTAATTTTCAAGGTTACTAATCAAAAACAAATAATGAAAAATAGTAAAAAAACAAATATAGTTTATTATATCATTGGCAATGTACTTAGGAAAATATGCCCTGTTAATCTCAATATATTTTCAAGCAAACAATTTTTTTTTAAAATGGTTTTATTAAATAATGCTCAATATATAAAGGTTTTATGAAAAAGGTAATTGTTATGACACTTTGCTTCTAGAAAATGATATATGATTTCTGAGAATTAAATCAATTTTAATTTTTTCCCCGATGACAAAAAAAAATCGTAAACTTAGCAACCAGTAAATAATTATCATTTCAAAATAATAATTTGTTGAGTTACAACACGACTGAACTATTTCGAATAAGACATTGGAAAAGAATAATTACAAGCAGAAAATGATATTGGTGCTTTTCGGCAAAGTGATATGTATGACAGCTCTCCAGAAATATTAATGCATTACTGTTCATTTCTCATACATAACTATCTTTCATTAACAATTCAGTTATTCATGTTTAATGCAACTTTTGAATATAAACAGTCCATAGTCTTACTTCTTCTATAAAATAAATATGTTACCATTGAAAATTGTAGAATGTAAATAGCTATAAAAGACTGCATTAGTTATGTCAAAAAATACTCTTGTAAGATACAATATTATTTGCTTAGCAATATTCGTATATACCAAACTAGCCATTAGTGTGGTTGATTTTTGATGAGCCAATGTTTTCCGTAGAAGAAATTCCAGCAGTTTCTTCCTGGTCGCTGCAGATCTCGTTTCATGAAAAAAAAAAAAGAAAACAGTTAGGTACATTAACAATGTTTCAATATAGCTAATTCTCCGACATAAATGAATATGATATATATGGATAAGCATTACAAAAAATACAAGACTTGAAATGTGAGTATGGTTGGAGTATGATTCAATTATTTTAATGCTTTTTATCAAAACTGCATAACTATTCAATGTGAGAATTGTTTCTTTGCAATTAAAAAAAACTGCCATGAATGAAATTGATTTCTTTTTCAACAGAATGCAAATACAATGATGACTTTAAGTAGAGAAGAATAATATTTTTCACACTAAAATTGATGCAGGAAAAGAACTCATTCAAAAATTTATTATATAGTCATGAGAAATAAGTGTTGTTTTCAGAAGACAAGCAAACTGTCAGTCCTTGGAAAAAATGGAAGTAATTCGACAATATTTTCAAAAGGTATTTTCTTCTTCCACATTAGGTACTTGAAAATTAACCAACCAAGCAGTAACAAATACAACTTGGGATAATATTCCTCTCACACTAACTGACAAATTTTTTTTCAACAATCTGAAAGATTTTATTCTACCCACATGTTCTCCATATTACATTCTTTTTTTGCAATTATTTTTGTCTCAATTTTCTCCTCAGGTGTTAATTTATCACAGCCTTTCAAAAATGGTGGAATATTTAATGCTATTTTTTTTCTAATTGTCAAGTAGGTACTTTATGTGAAAACCTCTAAAACTAAGTAACCTTCATCTAGTAAATCCATTAAATTGGACTTCTTTACCTATTCTTTATCTGATATGGAACCTTTGAACAAATAGATAACAAAAGGTATAGCTCCATTTGGAATACAACCTTTTAATACTTTAAATGTAGTATGAGCTTTGTAAGAGGAATACAGATTGCTTTGGTGCTCAAAATTGCTTGGCACTTGACAAAAAAATTCAGTGCAATCATTGATTACTCTAATATTCTTTGATCTTTTGAATTAATATATGGGCAAATGTTGCTTTATCAAATCTCTAGATGGGAACATCATAGGCTGAAGTATATTAAATATATATATGTTTTCTCCAGCTGGTAAACCGGTTGAAAGATTGAATCTATAATGTAAGTATATCTTCAATTAATGAACCAGTGCTTAATCTGATCAAAACTATAACGAGTTCTTTGAAAGGATTTTTTTCTCCAAAGGTCGATTAACCTTCAAATTTTTACATCCCCAATACTGTAAAGGCTCTGTGTGTTGCAAATATGAAAATTTATGTGAGAACGCTGGTAAAAGTTTGAGATGTATAAAACTTACACTTTTTATCACTCTGCTTTAGACTTTTCACAAAGTTATTCATGTCTTCTCCAGCTTCAGTCCTTTCCAGTTCTTCAATCCTCTTCCGCAACATGGAATTTTCATTAGTATTACATTTGCCATATTTTCAATTTGTAGATCGATAGAGGATCATGGCCTTAGCCCATTTTTTTACAAGCCTGCAACAAACCCTAATGAAACATTGAGTTTTTCCAGAGTTTTACCTTTCCACAACCTAAAAAAAGTGAGAAATAATATAGAAAATCAATACGAGTGTAGAAGGATTAAAAAACAATTTTTCTTCATCAAATTCTATCATCTTAAACAAATATTTTCAATTTGTCAAGGACTTGTGGCATTCTGAATCAGCCTACCAAAAAATCAAAATAAATTGAAACATTTTCTTTGTGAAGGGATTATAATTTGGCGGATGGAACAGTTCATCAATTAAATTTTAAATTTGTTTTTACGAAACTTTCAGGTTTTCGGAGAAAACCCCTCAAAAGCAGAGCTTTAGGGAAAACCGTTGACTAATAATTTGCCTTCCACACCTGCATAAACTTTCTTGATTCATTCTATCGACTTTTCAGGTTGTGGAAGTTTATAGAATTGAAAAACTTTAAAAAATTATAATAACTGAAATGTAAACACAGTGAACCCATTCCATTTGACTTCTAAAATCATTTTAAAAGTAAACTAACTTACCTGTGAAAGGTTCGAGTATGGTTTTTCCTATTTCTTCTGCACCAACACAACATTCCGATACCATTGTAGCTGTCACACAGTAAAGTCGAGCTAATAAATCAATTACACTATAATTACCACAAGAAATGGTATATAACACACAAAAATAAAAGTAAACCACGGGGAATAGGTATTTTATTCACTAGTAATTATTATTCACTTTCGAAGTACGAACGCCAATGATTGCATTTGTCTGTTGTCATGAAGTTGACGGTTAACAGAATGTGAAAATACCGCTAATTTTGAACTGAGCCAATCCCAAATTGTTTTTTCAAAACTAACCAATGGCTATTCACTTTCCCAATATTGAATCAGACTTTGGGTCTCAAAACGAACGCATGCGCCTTAAAAAATCATCTAAATGAAAAAGCCTATTATGAATTAACGTTATTATTATTACCCAAATGTATTCCTCTTTACCTGAGGTACTATTTCTTTATTTATCTCCTTCCCACTACAAGTATAACTTTGTAAAACTAAAAATTGTTTCTTTAAATAGAAGTCATGTGTGAATCAAAATGAACATTTTAATCATTCTAATAATTGTCTTGTTTTAAAATATTTTGCATTTCATGGTAGGTAATTTTATTAGAAATCGTATTCTTCATTCAGTGTCTCATAAGTAGTTTCAATTTCCTGTTTTCATTTTTAGTAGTAATCATTATCGTCATACAAAATTTTAAAAACATCTATTGTAGGTTTGCCTTAGTGTGCTTTTGTATGTTCTGACCAATCTGATAACGTTTTATAACTGCATGCAATTGTATGAATTTTTTAAATGATGGATAAACTTCTTAGTACCTACCCATAAGTTACAGAGCCCACCTCTCATAATTTTATACTTCTTACTTAACATTTATTTAGAGTTAGTTTAGTTGGTGAAAAAAAGGAATTGATTACGCAGTGATACGAAGAACTGTTAATTAAATGGAAATAGTAATACACACAACTTCATATTCTGATAACAATAATTCAATTAATATGATCGAATTTTGTCAAAAGATTCCGAAATTTTATTGGATTATTTTCAATGTTCTGGAATAAGGTAAGATTTTTTTATAGTTTTTTTGGTATAAGTAGGTAACTACTTATATCTTGTTCTTATCTTTGATCAACTGAATAAAGAAATGGTTTAACTAGAAAAACCAAAGTGTTTTTCAATTTTTAATTTATTTTTTCGTGTACAATATTCATTATATTATAAATATCTATATATAATACATAACACTATTAAAATATACATAAATTAACAAAATTAACCTATAATATTACTATGGTATTGCTGATAGAGTAAAATGGCTTCTACCAAGCCGAGAAGCTGAGGTTAGTGCTTGAATCTTTTGTTTTTTTGTTTACGTCTGCTTTATCGATATCCGTATTGACTTGATCAAAGGTATCCAAAAAATATTCGATTTTTTCTAGTAGATTGGTGGCAACGTTAGCAAATTCTTCCCATATTAAATATTCTTGGGTGACATAAATATCCATATCTTCCATGTGTTCTTCGATGCCAAACAATTTTTCTTCATCTACAAAACAAACAAATAAATTTATTTAATCTATCCATCCACGACCTGTTTCGCAGCTTTTGCTCTTCGTCAGCGCAAGGGTAGATAGACGTCATTTGAGACTTCAGTATCGGAAAGTCGGAATTTTTCACCAAGAGTGACAGGTGAGTAATTGTCAATATTCCCAGCATATCGAATTACCTATACCCTATTTCGAATATTACATTTCTATAAAAAATTTAGGTTTGCGGCAATTCAGACATGAAAAAAATCTGAATTGAAAATGTGTAGCACCAGGGACACGTTCCCAGGATCTCTCGACAGACATTCAGACAGGTAGGTATACAACAGGACCCTTTCGATATTTAGTCGAGTATGCTAACCGGTCTCTATACCCCAAAAAGCGGAAAAAAGACAGTATACACAGTAGCAAAGTCCTTCAGGCCATCAGCCTAACGCCGCTCCCACTTAAAACGCTGAAGAAGGTAGTTGATAGAGGGACCTTTACGGTAAGGTCGACGGAATCGGACTGACAGGACATCAAGGTTCAAATTGAAACCTTTTCATTTTATTTATCTGTGGTTAAAATTTGCTTTGCCTTTAACTATATACATCCTTTGCGGTATCTTGGAAGGATGAAGATCAGAACATGGAAGGATGAGGATCAGGACAGCCAGTTGCTTGCCGAACCCTAATCGGCCCAATCCCCCTGGCGGGAGACACTTGGAACAACCCATACGTTCTAAGTGGACAGGTCCGTATATACTTCGAGACTTGTTTGTAACAATGGCATATTACGGATAGACTCCGTTATTTACATTATTAGCTGCGGTCAACACAGAGTCACATTCTGAGCAGAACTTTTACTGCCGCTTATTTCGCGGCAATTATCTGTATATTGTAAATAAGCAGATAATTCAGCAGAAACATAGCTTTGCCGAATTTTGGGTTGATTGCCAACTATTTTCCGCGAAACGAGCTGCAATGAAAATTGTGTTTAGAATGTATGACCGCAGATCGAAATGTAAATAAAGAAGTCTGTCCGTAATATGTCATTGGTTTGTAATGGGCAGAATCCACGCCTCCTGCGATGTTTATGCTTGAGTCGGGTGGTGTTCTAAACAGAGACTGAACGAGCTAAATCGGTGTGGCCAGTAGTATGTGGTCCCGGAAAAAGCTCACAGCAAAAATCCGGGTTTAGAAATTGGTCTTACTTTTACCCTTGGCTGCCTTTTACAGGCCCGGTTCTTCGTAAAGTTCCTGGAAAATATCCAGAGCTTGATAGATCAGGTCCCCGTGTTTACATACTCTCTAATGCGAGTGAGGTTGCTCAAAATCCCTATTGGTCTATAAACTCCCAAAAATTTTAGTGATTTATTTGAAACGGTTTCATCGACAAGAAAATTCTAGAGAAAATTATTCTTCGTGTCGCCGTTCCATATGATTCACCCTGTAGGAACATCAGTTCTACCTAAATTGGCACAACATAAAAAATGTACTGAGTTTTTTGCTCGCTGATAAGGATAGTCGCTCAAATATACCTCACTTCATCTGTTGTGCCTGAGTCAAGCGCATCGCGTACGGTTTTAAATTGAAATAACATGCCGAAGAAGTTCGTGAAAATGGTTAGTTCTTCGGAAAGGGATCTAAGAGGAAGAGAAATGAAAGGAAGAGGAAAATGCAATTTGAAGAACTTAAGAAGAAAATAGCTGGTCTGGAGCAATTTCACTTATCCGAGTCATCCGATCAGGACAACAAAGGTACAGTCATCAGTTTAACTGTTTATACAAATGACACTAAGGTAAACACGATTAAATTTCCACAGATTTATTGTCTTCGCGACAAATTAATAGAGAATATTCTTGCTAAAAAATTACATAGAAAGGCTATCCAAGAAGTGTACCCCACTATGAGGAACCTTGACAATAATTACAGAACATTAACTTATTCAGGGTCCGTTTCAGAAAAAATAGCGTCATTTTTGAAAAAACAAAATTTAAGAGTAGCATTCAGAACAGATAACACGTTGGGAAGGTTTATTAAAAATAATAAAGATAAAACACAAAAATCTAAAAAATCAGGAGTTTATAAATTGAATTGTGGTTCTTGTTCCAAAGTATATGTAGGCCAGACTGGTAGACCATTCAAAAGCCGTGTACGTGAGCACCGTATGAATTATGTAAATAATAAAACACATTCAACATATGCCAATCATATTTTGGAAGAAGACCATGACTTCGATGAAAACTTTGAAATCCTTCATGTTGAAAATAAAGGTATTAGACTTAATTATTTAGAATTCTTGGAAATTAATAAATTGAAAAATTCGAATTGTTTACTAAATGATCAATTGGACCTTAATAGTTCCCCTTTGTTGAACCTTTTCAACTAATTAAGTAGTAGATATGTTTTGAGATTTCCAGGTATCTACCTACATTGTATTGTCAATTTTATTTTTATCATAGGTAGCTCCTAATTACCTCAATTGTTAAGAAGGGTATTTAAGTAATGTTCAAGGTAGAATAATTTAATGTATTACATTCGCTTGAAAAAGATACAGTGTATCGAAACATGTCGCGAAGACAATAAATCTGTGGAAATTTAATCGTGTTTACCTTAGTGTCATATACTATGAATTTCCATCAAGTAAAGGCCACGTCAATCCAAAAAATGTTTATACAAAGTGATGTTTTGATGATAAAAGATATGGCAGTCCTGTGACTTGCCCTAAAAAGCAAATCAGTTCTTGCATTCTGATAGAATTATCATCATATTAGATCGGGTAGTCACGTGACTTACTATATACGATCTGGTGGACGTGTGTCTTGCCCATTCTGTCAGAATCATCATCATATTCGATCGGATAGTCATGTGACTTTTACCATATACGATCTGGTGGACATATATTCTGCCACTTTCTAAATTCCTTTTTTCCTTACAAGTAGCTCTGAAATCGAGTCAATGCCTACTATTGCGGAAATCCAGGTACCAGCACAGGTACACGAGAAGACCCCTCCTGTTACAGCGGTGACAGCAATACTCGGTGCTGATCCCACAAGACTTTTAATTAAAGCTAATTCTATTAGCTTGTCGTTTAGTGGACGGTTCATTAGAAAAAGGGGTAAATAAAGATGTCAAGAAAGAAATGTTGGGAAAATATCCAGTTTTTAAAAACTGTCCAGGTTTGAGCTTCAAAGTTGCCAACCTGAATCAATTTTGAACCAGGTCAAATTCTTTACTCGGTGTCAAGAGGAGTTAGCCTCTAGTTTGACTGCAGTATGATTCTTGATGAATCAGTTTCTGCAGGATCCATCAGATGCGAACAAAGAACCCCTTGCATGGTGTGATGGCCGACACAACTCAGATTTTGACAAATCTGCATAATACTTTGTCTAATCATAGACGTTACGTCATTATGCCTCACGTTAAAACTGACATCAAAAAAGTTTTTGAAGAAGCGGGAATCGAAAAGGATTAGGAGAAGTAGTGTAGTTATGTGGAGAACATATGCAGGAGATGGGAAACAGGTAAGATAAATGAGTTATTTAGGTCTGTTTTTAATATTCATGAATTGCCGTGATATGTAGGCACTATAATATAAATTCTATTTTACTTCTACATCGCCACGAGTTTCGTACGCAGTTCGTTTTGCTTTACTCACGAGATATGGGGTGCTGACTTAACATAATGGCGGTCTAGGTTTCGGGAAAAATAACTCTACGAAAGTTTGGTAGGGCTACAATAATTTTAATTTCAAAACTTTTTTCGTCTCATAAATATCGGAATTTCAACTTAGATCTCGGAATTGCAAGTGAGACCTATGAATTCCGACGTACATCTAGGACCTTCAAGACGCCTCATAGCTGTGACGAAAGTTTGGGTATTTCATATGGTCTATGGTTGACTGAAAAGCCCCGGTATCCTCCTACGTCCAATCAATGTTCAGTCGTTAAACCCAAAATTATACAATGCCATACATACAAACCTAAATAATCAGCAAGTATCACCAACAATTTGTGTATTTGTGTTTCTGAAAAGAGTTCACGTAAATCCACGACTTCCACACAATAATTCCAGAGTACTTGGCAAACTAGGTTGCCTAGCGACCAATCATTATCGCAATAGCTGGTCAACGTTTTGATCAACTGTTCGACACCTTCACAAGTTTTGAATAGGGTCCTGGAACGATTGTCGGACATAAGGTTCACAAAAACTCCCACTATCGTTTTCAGTAGCATTGGGTCGGCTGTAACATGAATGGAGTTATAATAAGAAAATGAAAGAAATTGACAGTGATTTATGACCATTTACGGAAAATAAAATGGTGTGCTAGCTAGTCCCTGATGTAGAAACACACCAGTAAAATTATATCGAAATAGGAGATGATATTATAATTTTTTTGTTCGCCAACTTGCGATACTGAATCGCGTATTGACTGCCTACGATCTCCCGATGTTCAACGTATATGACTGATAGTTCCAGGCACGATAGTCACCTTACAATTGTGCCTGTGGTCTGTCATTTTTTTAGATTGTTACGATGTTTACCGAGACATTATTTTAACGTATTTTCATTAATCGATGGTTCAAAAGGCATTAATACGTATAGCTTGAATGTGATTTATGCGCAGAAGTGCATTGTGTTCGCGTACATGAAAAGCTCATTCGACACCAACATTGTGTACATCAACTTTCATATTTTGCTGTGTTGTCCTCTACAAAAATCTCATATTTTTTGCAATTTTCTATCGGGAGTGTTAAAGCTTCACTGAAAACCACCAGCTTCAGTCCCACGTTTGATGAAGGAGGAAGAACACTGATTGTGACTGTCCACATCTTTCCATTCAGAGGCTGCGCTTTCCTACACATACAAAAGGTAAATTTTTTGTAAAAATTTAATTTCGTTTTCCATCTCTTTTGGTGGGGAGAGCACGCTGTAGAATTTTTCGTAATTGGTCGTAAATCACCCGTATATATGAACTAACCTTTGGACAATAAATTGATTAAAATTTCAAATACGTCTGTCTCCACTATGTATGCCCGGGTTATTTTCGATCTGGATAAATTTCCTAATATTCTCATAGTTTCGACAACACATTCCTTGTTGTTTGAATTAGCAAATTCTGTTATGGCTACAAAAAAATATCAAGACTTATAATAAATTATGAGAGATTCAAAGTAAGTACCAATTCAATAAAAAACCTTCAATAGATTTATTTCATTAACAAAATATGTAAATCTATAGTTAAAGTTCATATTTTAATCTGAGTCAGTTGAGTGGATATAACAGACTGACTTTTCTTTTTATCTTTTTTTCCCAGAGAACTTCGTGAGACTAAGGAAAAATAAATAGGATCTTATTCTTGAATTTCTTGAGATTGTATGGCTCAGACACGAAAAAGCAACAAATGGAAAAAAAATCACAAACATAGACATATTTATCAAATTATTGAGATCTATCTTTTCAGTTGTGAAGACAGAATTGTTTTTTGATCTTGAAAGAATCAGTATATCATATTGATGAAGAGTTGGAAACATTTGAAAAATTGCTTTATTCTAACTTTTTATCGAAAAAAAAACAGAAACACAAGCACCAGATTCAACTGATGATGATGAAAATTGCTATCTCCCACTAAAATACCCAGCTGCCGGTAAACTGACACAAGAGAAAATTAAAAGATTCTGTGAAACTGTTAACAGTGAGGACAAAAAAAATGCTGGTGTCTCAAAAATGTCCTTTTTTGTGGTGAATGTAATTTGTTAAAATTGTTATTTCCGTCAACTGATTGCACCCCTACGCGCAACCCTCGGAAGTCTTCGAGAGACTTGTGTGAGCTAGGGAAGACGCAGCCCTTATCTTTTAACGTGTGATGCTTGCGAGGCGAACGCTGTATCAGCCGACCACCACGGCCCATAAATGCTATTATCAAACTTGGTCAAACTTCAATTGAGTGTAAAGGAGAATGTGGGAAATGGTACCATATTAAATGCTCCAAGTTAAACATGAAAGATTTCGAATTTTTTTCCAATGAACTTAAAAAAATCTTAATGCAGTAGGTGGAAATGTCCCAAATGTAACGAAAAAACCACATTACAAGGGAACATTCAGGAAGTACAAGTTTATGAAATCATTGAGGAATTAACAAAAACAGTTAGAGACCTTCAACACTCCAATGAAGTCATGTCGAATAGATATGAAGAAGTCAAGAGAGAGAACCAAGAAGTACTAACTATTCTAAGGCAAGAGAGAAAAGAAATAATTATGGAAAATGTTTCTTTAAAAAAAGACATTGCGAGTATGAAACAAAAAATAAATCTTTCAAAACACTCTATTAACGAAGGAGAACAGTTGAAAATCAAGAATAATATCGAGATAAAAGGTGTAAGTAAACGAAATAATGTCCAAGACGAGGAAATTATAGAAAACATATTCAGAACAATTGGACTATCGTCTCAGAAAGGAGAAATAAAATTAATACTACGATTGAAAGTAAATAATGAAAAACCAACAAATACCGTGAAAATGATATTGAAAAATGAAGAAACAAAGGAGAACATTTTACAAGCATCGAAGAAATACAATAAAACTAAAGGATTTTTATCATAATCGGAAGTCGGAATAGAAGGAAAACCTTTGATCATATATGTAAACGAAGAATGGACTTTATTCAAGGAATAAATATTTATTTGGGAAATCAAGAGAATTGAAAAAGTTTGGATTCAAGTTTATTTGGTTCAAGAATGGAAAAATTTTTGTAAGAAAAAATGAAAATGAAAAACCTAAAGTTATCAAACATGAAGTGGAAATTGAACATTTGAAGAGTACAGATTAGAAGAAAATATATCCAAATCCATTCGGAATTAATTTTGAACTAAAAATTGTCAATACATAAATCGTTAGGGAATTCGAGTCTTACAAAAATATTAGTTTTGAAAACAATGAATTTTTAATTTATCATAATAATATTCATAGTATTTCCAAAAATGTTGAAGAAGAAAAGATATTTATTAGCCAGATTGAGAAAGAATTTGATTTAATCGTATTTACAGAAACATTTGAAATTCTCAATACAACTTTGTTCAACATTGCTGGATATGATTTAATATATAATCATGGACATATAAATCAAAATGACGGGACAGTAGTATGCATAAAAAATTATTATATCTATGAGTATACTATATAACCCTTGAGTCACTTCCAATTATAAAGTAATAAAAATTCAAATAAATCAATTTGATAAATTGTGAAAGGCTTTCGCGGCCATTGTCACTTACATGGTGGTTCTTCATCGGGTTGTAAGGCCGACGTATGTTTACAGAAGTTCTCGACGTTTCGCCAACACGCTGTCAAATGCATTTGACAGCGAATTAAGAAACAAGAAACTTTGAAAAAATATCTCTTGAGAATGCTAACCACTCGTGTTGGCGAAACGTCGAGCACTTCTGTAAACATACGTCGGCCTTACAACCCGAAGATCCACCATGTAAATCAATTTGAAATAGTAAATTTTATAGCACTTTACAGACCACCTTCTACATCTCGATATGAATGCAATTCATTACCAGAAGATTTTTTAGATAATAATCACTACAGATTTAAAAATGATACCACTATATTTATTGGTGATATAAATATCAATATCCTTTCTGATGAGTACTGTAATATTTTCAGTGAGCATGGTTTTTTCTCTTACATTATGAGTGTACAAGAGAAGTTAATAATCAAAAATCTTGTTTAGATCACATATTCATAAAATGTGAAAAGGAATGTGATTTTTTCGAACCTATAATCTTCATGTACAATATTACAGACCACTTTCCAATTATTTTACAGAATTGTGAAAAATTTGTAGGGGAAACACCTCAATATTACTTCAAATACTATACTGATTACAAAAAATTGAGAGATAATTTTTTAAATATCCATTGGAATGAATATTTTGAGTTACAAGATTCTGAAGATTTGCAAATTACCTAATAAATGCAATCAAAACAACGATGGATAGGAGTACTACCCGTGTAAAAATGAAAAATAAATTGAGGAAAAGAAAAAATTGGATTACGAGAGGAATAATTAATTCAGTTAATAAAAAGATGAGTTATATCAAAAATAAAAAAAATGCTGATAATTTGAATTTGCAAAAAGAATACAAAACTTACAAAAATACCTTAACACAAATGATACATGAAGCCAAAATAACAAATTGCAAATAGGAAATAGAAAGTAATAGTCATTCATCAAAATATGTATGGGACAGCATCAACAAGTTATGCAATGAAAACCCAAATTAAAGTTGAATTCTATACGGTCAATTAAATTGAGCAATAAGACAGTATCAGACGAAAAAAACATATCTAACGCGTTTATTAATTACTATGGAAGTGTCGGAAAGAATCTTGCAGAAAAAATTAAGAATATTGATAAAAATACGGAAACATCTTAAATATATTTATATTGAAGAAACCAACTGCGCTGAAGATAAAATATAATAAGAACTTTGAAACCAAGAAAATCCCCAGGTGTAGATGGTATAACAACAGAAGTTTTACAAGTTTTAGTAGATTTGATTTCAGATCCATTGCACATCTCATAAATAATATTTTTGAATCAGTCATTTGTCCTGATTCCTTCAAAATAGGCGTCATAAAACCGATTTATAAAAATGGCAATGAAATTGAGATGAAAAATTATAGACCAATTACTTTGATATCAAGTAGGGCAAACATTTTTTGAAACAATTCTCAAATACAGAATTGAAAAATATCTTAATTAGTTAAATTTCCTTTCTTCTAAACAGTTCGGGGTACGAGAAAAAGTTTCAACTGATAATGTCATATGTCATCTTACGAATAGCTCATTAGATAACAACACTCCAAATCTTAGTATATTTCTTGATCTAGCCAAGGCGTTCGATTCCGTTAGTCATGAAAGACTACTAAAAAAACTAGAACACATTGGTTTCCGAGGAGTGGCTCACAAATTAATGAAAAGTTATATAACTGGTAGAACACAAGTACAAATTAACAAAGTGTTTAGTGATCCCATTATTTTCGGTTATAGGGTTATAGGTTAGGACCACTATTATTTAATATATATTAATGATTTATTCAATTTAGACTGTATTGGAAAAATTCATGATTTTGCTGATGATACTGTGATTTCTTACAGTGCTTCAACTTGGGATAAACTGAAAGAAATAATCAATGAATTTTGATAAAACTAATTTTTCTGAAATCGTTCAAGAATGCCCTCTTTCTTGGAGCAACTGCAGGCCTCAAAATACGCTAATCCAGTATTTTAGTCCGTTGCTAAGCAACGAACTTTCCCGGACCGTTTAATACTTTCCCGTATCGAAAACGATACGGGAAAGTACTTTGCCGGCATAGGCCGTCAAAATCGGTCTTTGGTTTATAGTTGTCACTTTGATATTTCAGGAAAGCACGTAATTTCGAATCCTCAATTTATGATAATGCTGATTGCGATTTCAGAAAAAATAGTATGTGTACCTCGTAGTAAAAGCACATTCCCAGACTTCAATGCTTGTAGGCCTCGGCTTCGCCTCGGCCAACAATTTATATTGTCGTCCGGGAATGTATTGCTTTTACTACTAGATACACAATATACTATATCTTCCCTTCACCTGTTATCAGAATTCTTTGAAAATTTAGGCCCACTCAAAACTGGTAGTGAGTTTAAAATTAATGAAACCAAATGTGTCAAATACTTAGGAATAATGATTGACAATCATTTGAGGTGGGACCATCATATTTTTTGTCATTAAAAAACTGTGATATCTGCTACCCAAATTCAAGTTTCTAAAACAATTTCTTTCATTGAAGCACCCTGAAATGTTGTACTTTTCCTTAGTACAATCTCAGAGTTATGGAATTCTCATTCTGAGATGGGGTACTGTTAAAAAAGTCATCTTTATAACTTGGAAGTGATTCAAAAAAAATTCTTAAAAATAATAAATGATCAAAATCACTCGTTTCCTTCCGATCTTCTATATAAAAAAAGTAGAAAATTTGATATTGTGCAATTGTTTATATTCAGAATTCTAATCCACATTTTCAAAAATGAAAAGGATATCAATTTTGGTGATCATCTTTATGAGACGAGGTATAAAAGAGCAGTCACAGTTGAAACTAGATTGAATAAAATAATGGGCACAAGAAATTTCATTCACATTATCCCAAAATTGTTTGACATACTACCAGATATTATTAAAATGACTAAGTCTATGCATTCTCACAAAAATAAAGTGAAAGACTGGTTGAATACTACAGAAAGACATATTTTTCATAATTTGATAAACAATATTAATTAATGGGTGAATTTATTTTGTTTCGACATAAAAAAATTTGAAATATTCATATTAGAAAATAAAATTATACAGAAATAAGATTGGAAATGAAAAAAAAAAAAAAATTATAATTATTAAAATGTCTACTGTGAACGAGAGTGAATTCGCGAATGTGAAAATTTACCTAGGTTTTCAGAGCAAGAAGCAGGAATATTATAATAATAATAATAATAATAATAATAATAATAATAATAATAATAATAATAATAATAATAATAATAATAATAATAATAATAATAATAATAATAATAATAATAATAATAATAATAATAATAATAATAATAATAATAATAATAATAATAATAATAATAATAATAATAATAATAATAATAATAATAATAATAATAATAATAATAATAATAATAATAATAATAATAATAATAATAATAATAATAATAATAATAATAATAATATCCGGACCATTCTGTCAAAATGGTGGTTCTGATCATAGGAGTCCTTGGTGGAATGATGGACACACTGCTCTCCAACTTGAAGATAATACCTGCTTGCCGTAATATGGCAGAAATCTTAGCAGCGCGAATGCAGAAGGCCGTCATCCTTGATTCGCTCCGTCTACTCAGGGCACATGATTCTCGGACCCAATAGTCACTCACCCTACGGACGTAGGGAGTGGTTATTGGGGTTAACGACACCAGCGCGCCCTCCGGATGTATCGGAGCACCGGAGACAGGGCCTGACTGGTACATTCCCAACGGGAAAAAAAAAATAATAATAATAAATGGTCTTTATTTTTCCTGGCGGAGTTTAGCTGAGCTATTCTTCCACTCAAACACACTTCTCATTCGAAATGACAAATTGCATGGGACCGACGAATATATACAACTTCCTCATACCAGAACTTGTTCTGACTGGAAGGTATTTACTCAGTAAATTAAATAAATAATTTATATACAAATTAAGTTCCCTTTACGAGCTGAAAATTTATTGAAAGGGTCAGGAACAATGAAAAGGAAAATGGCTTTCCATAAATAGTATTTAGTATTAGTTATAACTTTTTGTCATAACCTGCTCTCCATTTTTTCTCCTAAGATTCTGATATTTGAATGGATGTGTATAAAGATCATTCAATTTTTTTTCGACCCTTCGAATGTTATAGTCCTTAGGACCAACCCTACAAAATTTGATCAAAATAGACACGTTTAGAATTCGTTTATGTTCATTATGTTGATTCGTACACATTCTTCTTGAAAAAATTCTTGATAGTGGGCTTTTTCTTTTGCCTGAAAACTCAGATTTTGTGCGAGTTGTTCCTCAAATGTATGTGGTTGTTTAGGTCGACTGAATTTATGACATCATAAAATGTAGCCCTTCATAGCTGATTTTTTTGGAATCGTTCAATAAAAATACTTAAAAATGAAGGGGTAATCTTATCCTACAACATTTTCCGAGAATTCTAATTGTTGACTCCCTCTAAAGTCAAATTCCTAACGAGAATTAAAGTATAGGTATGTCTTATGTCTAGATTTTCATTATTTTTTTTTAGGTCTGCGCGTGTGTAATGTTAATATCAATCAATGAATAAATAATGAATTCATCAACCCCTCAGCTACCTTGAAAATACCGAGATAACTATCCATTGTTATACATGTACATATTCAGTCACAGTCGGCATTAGCATCAACATGATATAGAACATGCAACCTTTATTACCATATTTAAAGTGCTTCGCGTGAGTCTACCAGGTTTTTCAGAACTGTTTCTTTTTCGTGGAAATTCCGTTGATATATCAGTTAACAGCGTTCTTATAACAAGAAAGTGAATAAATTAGTTTCTAGATTTTCAAGTTCGTTCCTTACCTTCAACAATATCAACCTGCTTAACGTGAAAAATATCAACTTCCAATTCACTCGTATAATAGTATGATAAATTATTCAATGTACTCAGAATCGATAAAACTAGTTCGTCGTTCTTCTTGAAGGGGTTACTAATGAGAACCTTGAGAATTTCGTCGATTAGTTGGTTTCCGTATTTTTCATTCATGGCTCTTCCGATTTCGGGATTTATCACCATATTTGCGATCACCCTGATAATCTAAAAAAAGATTCAATTCAGATGATTTTTCAATAAGTATAGGTTCAGTCATGAAGTATGGTCAAAAATCGCTAAGCATGTTAAAATAGAATAAATATAAAACTGGAATTAGATTCGACAAAAAATGCGGGTTATTATCACTATTGTTTCAGAGACCAAATACCACTAATCCCTCCTTTTTTTAAATATAAAGATACTCGATATCAGAACTGGAATTTGTATGTTGATTTCATTCAAAATATGAACAGGATGTTCATAAAGTCAGTTGTGGAATCATCTGCGACTGAAAGTTGGAAAATAGCGACTAATTCCAACTTTCAGTCGCAGATGATTCCACAACTGACTTTATGAACATCCTGTTCATATTTTCAATGAAATCAACATGCCATACCCATGACAGGTTTTATGTCAGAAAAATATTTTCAAAGTTTCACCGGACAAGAAATAGTCCAACAATTCCTCATTACAGTGTGAAATTGCTTCTGAAGAGTATGTTTTCCAATTCTTCCGACCTCCCTGATGATCTTAGAAGAGTGAAATATATTTTTGTCGATAAAAATGTATTGGAGGCCTAGCGAAAGAGATGCAATTCATGCTTCAATGGAATGAGCGAATTTCTGTGAGTGATACTTCTGAATAACATTCTCCCTTATCTCATTCATAGATAAGAATCTCCAATGGAAAGTGGACATTCAATAAATAATCAACTATCTGAATGAAAATGCAAATTTTCATTTTCAGATTTTTTTCTCTCAAGTTATATAGGGTCTTTCTCAATATCTATCAGATGTAGTTCAATGTCCAGCGTGGTTTTTGCCGGGGAAGTAGTTGTTTTCTGTTAGATATTGCAAAAAAGTAACTTCAATTTTATCGTAGGGTTTTTTCCATTTCCAGAGGAGTCATGTATTGATTCAATTTTCAATTGAGAATGTTTCTCTTTGAAACTTGAATTTGTATATTTTGCAGAGAACGAATTCAAAACTTTATCTATTATTCAACACGATCTACAAATCTTATCTCCTTTTGGCTACTCATTCATAAACTGTCGTTAACTTTTTCGAAATCATCAGTTATGTTTATTTCTAAACGAACTATTTCAACTGATTCCCTGAGACCAATAAAATTCAAATATTCCCCAATTCAGTAAACCCAAATATTTCCCAATTCAGTAAACCCAAATATTCCCCAATTCAATAACAACATTTTTGGGTTTACATATCGACATCTATTTGGTCCAATCTATCATCAATCTGAGAGAATAACTCTCACCTCTGATTGGAATACATTCAGAATAAGACAATATATACCCAACTGAAATATTTGAAAATTAAATATTTCAGTTTGATTTATTCAAAATTGCAATACCTTATTTCTGTCAGGGCTAATCCAAATTTCTATTTTGAAACAACTTCAAACTTTTCAAAACAAAGCTATAAAATGCAGAAACTAATTGCCGTTTTTAGAACCTTCAAAAATTACATAAACCTAATAACTTACTAAATCTTCTTTCATTATATGAATTTAAAATTGAAATTTTCACACAGTATGTTAATATAGAAAAAAACTTTCGGATCTTACTTTTGATTATAATTCAAATATCCATTACCATGAAACAAGAAATGTAAATAAAATAAACGCTTTATGATTTAAATAAATCTTTCTTTCTCCTATTTTTTATGAGAGAATTGAGATATATTATAAAATAACACAGTCATTAAAAGAAATCAAGACTAACACTAGGTTATAAAAAACTTAAGAAATGTATATGTAACAGGTAACTTACATAATATTTCAGCTAAGACTATTTTTCTTTTATTTTTGCTTTGATATAACTGATTGACTTATATTTCATTGATAATTCTTATCACTCTTTTTCTATCAATTGTTTGATTTCATTCAATTTATGTAAAAAAATTAAATCCCTCTATAAACAGAAATGTTTCTTGGGATCTGGTATGTTGATACAGGAAAAAACATTCGGATTTTACTTTTGATTATAATTCAAATATCCATTACCATGAAACAAGAAATGTAAATAAAATAAACGCATTACGATTTAAATCAAACTTTCTATCTTTCTTCTATTTTGTATGAAAGAATTGAGAAATGTTTGTATTGATTCAATTTTCAATTGAGAATGTTTCTCTTTGAAACTTAAATTTGTATATTTTGCAGAGAACGAATTCAAAACTTTATCTATTATTCAACACGATCTACAAATCTTATCTCCTTTTGGCTACTCACTCATAAACTGTCGTTAACTTTTTCGAAATCATCAGTTATGTTTATTTCTAAACGAACTATTTCAACTGATTCCCTGAGACCAATAAAATTTGAATATTCCCCAATTCAGTAAACCCAAATATTCCCCAATTCAGTAAACCCAAATATTCCCCAAATCAGTAAACAACATTTTTGGGTTTACATATCGACATCTATTTGGTCCAATCTATCATCAATCTGAGAGAATAACTCTCACCTCTGATTGGAATACATTCAGAATAAGACAATATATACCCAACTGAAATATTTGAAAATTAAATATTTCAGTTTGATTTATTCAAAATTGCAATACCTTTTTTCTGTCAGGGCTAATCCAAATTTCTATTTTGAAACAACTTCAAACTTTCCAAAACAAAGCTATAAGATGCAGAAACAAATTGCCCTTTTTAGAACCTTCAAAAAATTACATAAACCTAATAACTTACTAAATCTTCGTGCATTAGATGAATTTAAAATTGAAATTTTCACACAGTATGTTAATATAGAAAAAAACTTTCAGATATTACTTTTGATTATAATTCAAATATCCATTACCATGAAACAAGAAATGTAAATAAAATAAACGCTTCATGATTTAAATAAATCTTTCTTTCTTTCTTCTATTTTTTATGAGAGAATTTTTGATATATTATAAAATAGCACAGTCAAAGAAGTTAAGACTAAAACTAGGTTAAAAAAACTTAAGAAATGTATATGTAACAGATAACTTACAATTCCTATAATATTTCAGCTAAGACTGTTTTTCTTTTATTTTTGCTTTGATATAACTGATTGACTTATATTTCATTGATAACTCTTATCACTCTTTTTCTATCAATTGTTTGATTTCATTCAATTTATGTAAAAAAATTAAATCCCTCTATAAACAGAAATGTTTCTTGGGATCTGGTATGTTGATACAGGAAAAAACATTCGGATTTTACTTTTGATTATAATTCAAATATCCATTACCATGAAACAAGAAATGTAAATAAAATAAACGCATTACGATTTAAATCAAACTTTCTATCTTTCTTCTATTTTGTATGAAATAATTGAGAAATGTTATAAAATAACAATGCCTTTAAAAGAAATTAATTCTAAAACTAAGGAAAAAAAAGAAATCAAGAAATGTATATGTAACAGATAACTTTATTTTTGCTTTCACATAACTTATCACTCTTGTTTTATCAATTGTTTGAATTCTTCATTAATTTGAATTTCAATTTATGTAAAAAAAATATAATCTCTCTATAAACAGAAACGTTTGTTGCGATCAATAAATAAAGTAAGTATATTATAATTTTCGAAATAAAGAAACTTTTTCTAAATTGATTACATCTTATATATGCGAAGAATTACCTTGATCATCACATCTTCTGAATTACTGTTAAATTCTCCATTGGTTTCTAATTTGATCGAACAATTTTTGAGGGTCCTTTCCAAATATATTTTCCACAAATTCAAAAGACTTTCCACCGCTTTCTCTTCGTAGAAAAACTAGAAAGTATATTCAGTTAATGCACCTCTACAAAGATGTTTCTATTGTACCTTTACTCTAGTGTTGTCGATCTTTGCAACAATGTTTCCTAAGGTATAAGTCAAGCGGACTATAATCTCTTCATTTCCAGGGTACTTCTCGAACAAACTGATGAATATTTTGTAGATGTTTTTGTACTCTATTAGTGCATCGCAGCAACATTCGTTCGTTGAAATTATGCTAAAAATATATGTAAATTTTGATAAATGTGGAATCATTATTTTTTTTAATTATACGGGTTTCTTTCATCTTGTAGTAACATTGCCATATTCTAAACCGTAACAGAAATGAAGACGATTAAATGGGAAAAAAGGTAACTATTGTGGGGAACAGTACAATGTTCGAAGAACATTTTCAGGGACTTTCGCCCTTCCCGAGTTTTACAGGGAAAACTAAAAATGCTGTTTTGTTTTTTTACGGAAAATATAAAAAATGGCAAAGGAGAGTTTCACTGTATTCCAAATGTACTATAACGATGTAATAATTTATTTATTTATTTATTGAATACATCCAGCAGGTTCGAAAACCCAATTACAGGTGTACATACTGTCTATTGCGAACATGATTTCATAAGTAGGTATAGGTATTGCAAAAGAATGAAAAGAAAATTTGAATAGCTAAGATATAACATGAAACTGTATCTGTACCATTAGTTGGGTAATAGGTGATGTATTGTGCGTTTGAAATGTGATAGGTTGGAAAAGAAAATATCTACGTTGCTTAAGTTATTATAACTTCGACACATAGTTGAGATGGGACAGTGAAAATGATGAAGCGTGTGCGGAATCCCAATGTTGAATAAAAGTCGAGATCTAGATGTCACACGTGGAACATTGAAGTTAAGAAAGGATAGTAAGGTTGATGAATCTATTAAGTTGTTGACAATTTTGTACATAAATATCAAGTCACCTTTTTCACGGTGCTTTCGTAAAGAGCACAGACCAAATTCTTCAAGAAGCAAATTGTAGTTGTACCCTCTTTCAGGATAGCGTCCGCGCTTTTTGAGATAGCAGAACTTCAAAAAAATTTTTTGAATACTTTCTATATTTGAGATGATTGGGATTCCACACTGAGCTACAGTATTCTAGCTTACTTCTGACATGAGAATAGTACAGGGTGCGTAGAGTATCTGTTGAGGTGAATTCCTTACAATTCCTTATCAGGAATCCCAATCACCTGGCGGCTCTTGAGATTGTATTATCAATGTGTTTCGAAAACGTTAACTTAGGATCAATTGATACGCCAAGGTCTTTAAATTCGAAAACACGGGTCAAGTCCGAGTTCTAGATTTGGTAGTTGAATTTAACTGGAATTTGTTTCCGAGTGAACGACATAATTTTGCATTTATCAGTATTTAATCCTAGTTTATTTTCCTCACACCAACCACAAAGATTTCTTATGTCCTCCTGTAGTAAGTTACAGTCTGATAAATTATCTACTTTCATGAAAATTTTCATGTCATCAGCATATAATAACTTATGTGAGTTTATGCAGTGTGTTATGTCATTAATGAACAGGAGGAATAGAATAGGTCCTAAGTTAGAACCCTGAGGAACACCTGAAGTAGCAATAAATGTCGATGATTTGACTCCTTCATATTCGACAAATAAATTTCTATTTGATAAGTAAGATTTTAGAAGGTGTTGAATATCAGGTGAGAAGCCAAAGTATGGTAGCTCTTTTAGCAATTGTTCATGTGAAACCCGGTCGAAAGCCTTACTAAAATCTGTGTAAACAACTTGACCTCTAGATTCGAGGGCTTCGGAAACAAACTGAGTAAAAGTACACAGATTAGTGGAGGTAGAGCGGGCTTTAACGAATCCGTGTTGAGAGTCTGAAATAAAATTCCTCACGTGTGCACACATAAGGTCGCCAAGGATTGTCTCAAACAGTTTGGAGAATACTTAAATGAGGACAATAGGCCGGTAATTTGTAATGTCGGTCTGTTTCCCAGCTTTGAATACGGGCACACACACGAGAAATTTTCCATAACGAGAGGAAAGTTTTAGTTTTGACAATTATGTTGAAGATAATGTGAATAGGTTCGATAAGTAGATCAATATGATCTTTTACAAATTTGATTGGTATATTGTCGAGTCCACAGGTGAATTTATTCTTCAGCTGATTCGCCGCATTATGTATTTGTTGGACGGAAATATAATTTATATTGAAAAAGTTGTGACTGGCGCTTGACTGTTCTACATCATCAGGGTCGTTATGATCTGCGGTAGTAGAGGGTAGATAAATACTTTCAAAGTGTTTTGCAAATGCATTGACAATGGCGTTAGGTGTTGAGAAATTTTGATTTTCGTGAAGCATTCTACCAGGTATACGCGATTTGTTCATTTTTGAATTGATATAGTTCCAAAAATTATGAGGGTGTCCTTTCAGATCTTTTTCTGTATGTTTGACGAACAGACTGTAAGACCGGTTTATTGCTGTTTTTAAAGTTCGTCGGGCGTTCCTCAGGCGTTCTAGGTAAAATAGAAATCTACGTTTTCTATACATTTTCAGATTATGATTCCTCACTTTCATTTTAGAGATAATATCTCTTGTGAACCAAACTGGATATTTGACTGACCGACATTTTTTTAAGGGAACACATTGATCAAATATATGATGGATGGTATTGCTGAAAAAGAGGGAGGCCGAATTTATATCTGGAAAATCAGATAACATGCACCAATTCACTTCACCAAACAATTGCGACAGTTTTTGAACGTTTGCTTTCTTGAAGTTGAACCGTTGCGAATTTGATGAGAAAGCTGGAATCTTTTCACATTCAAGTAGAGTGTTCACCAGGAGTCCTGGATGATGCAGATCAATGGGAACCAGTGGATTTTCATCTTCAAGGGCATATTCACTTGGGGAGATAACTAAATCAAGTATTCGATTATTGGCATTACAAATTTGATTATGTTAAGTAGAATCGCAATAATTCAAAAATGTGTTGAAGCGTGAGACAAGATTGGACTGGTGATCAGAATCCTCAAGATCATGTAGCTCACTTATATTAAAATCACCGATGATGATGGTTTTATGATTATCTTGAAAGTTCTCGAAAAATTCGAATAACTCATCATATTCATCATAAGAGATACTCGGTGTTATGTAGAATACGAGAATAATAACTGGTGTGGTGCGTTTTCTGAAAATTTCGACTCCTAAAATATCAAATTTTTCTATGGAACACGTTAACGGAAACTCCTCCGAGTTGAATAGGTCCTTGTCTACTGCTAGCAGTACACCACCTCCACGAGATCCGTAACTACGGTCCTTACGATATACAGAATAGTTTTCGGGAAAAAGTTCACTATTATTGACAACGTCACTTCTGAGCCAACTTTCAGTAACAGCAATTACGTTATGGTTATTTTCACAAACGTTTTAAAAAAAAGTATGAGTCTTCGTTTTGAGGCCACGGCAGTTTTGATAACATATTACTAAAGTATCTTGTGATTCCGAGGAGTTGCTGGATGTATTTAAGCATTTTTTGAACAAATTGTGGGAAGTCCATTCTTGTATTTAATGATTAAATTTGTTTCGCCATTGCGCTCTCTCTCGTTGAGTTCCTGACTAATTTTCAGAAAATGCTCACGTTGTTTAACAGTCTGATCTGCACGAAAATAGATGTCCTGATATTTGCTGTTAGTTTGTAATTTTTTGTTTCTCTTGAGCAAGGATAGAACATGGGTAGGACCCGGTAACTTTCACGGGACGACATTTGTTGGGATCATTAGGAGGTAATCTTCCTAATCTACTGAAATTTAGATTGTCCATCACCATCATAGGATCGACCGAGCTTAATACACCCTGTATGAAGTTTTCAATACTAGGTTCATTTTCAGGGATTCCAAAAATTAGATGTTTTTTTCTCGACGTCTTATTTCGTTCAGTTCAGTAATGATTTCTGTTGGGTTTAAAGAAATAAAATCTTTTTTGCTCGAGTCATTCATATGTTTTTCTAATTCCGTTATCTTCTTTTCATGAGTGTTCTTAATTTCAACAATTTCGGTTTTTAGATCTTTCACAGTTTTTTCGAGATTGTTCAGTTTCTCGTTTAAAAGTGCCACTACGCCGGTTGATACTTTCTCGACCAACATGTTAATGAAGGATTGCTCTTTACAGAGTTGCTTTATTACCACGTCGGCGACATTTTTGATCTCATTCTGTTGTTCTCTAGTGAGGGGCATAACGATGATTGCCTTTATAGGAGTTTTAGGGGAAGTTACGGAAATTCCACGATAATTCACTTACTCTCGATTCAAACTTGAGTCTTCTCACTTTTCACAACAAACTGATCACAGTATACTGGGTTTTGAGCAATTTTTAACGGGAGGTAGTTGGTATACGTTCGCACTATGCATAATAATAAATCTTCGATTAAAAGTTTCGTGTCAGCACAGCCACCATCAACTTTTCTTTCAAACAAGATAGACCGATAAAATCAGAATTCAGGGGTATAACCCACTTGATATTTTCATAACGTTTCATTCAAAATAACTAGCATCATCAGTGACAACAATTTTCAATTACGGTCCTGTCGTTATAGTTCTTTTGGTTTCTTCGCAACTTATTCAGCTATTGGTATATACTTCAGACATTACCCAATAATTTCGATAAGAAGATATCCCAACACAACGAACATTCGTATTTTTCCTTTTTAGAAATTTTTGTATTGCAGTAATCCTTGTTTCAAGGCTGATTTCTCCTGAATCAATTTTTACACGGAAATTTTTTATAATTCTCAATCCTGGAAGTAAGGTAAATATTCATATGAAGAAAGTAGTCCATCCTCGAAGTGGAGTTTCAGTATATAGAGGCTAAGTAAAACTCGAAGAAAACTTGTCTTATTCGATTAGAGAAACAACTAAAATTTTTCCCCTTGTTCAATAAAATTATATTTTATTATAGATATGTTGATGACACGATAGTCCTTTTTGATGGTTCTCTGGATGAACTCAATAGTCTTTTACTATTTTTGAATACGTTACACAAATCTATTTGTTTCACAATGGAAATTGAAAACAATCATTCTCTCCCTTTCTTGGATTTACTTATTTCTAAATTAAATAATTCTCTAGAATTTTCCATTTATAGAAAACCTACACACACTGACACTGTCATATCTTTCCATTCCAACCACCCATTCAATCATAAAGCAGTTGCTTTTAATTCTTTAATCTCTAGGTTATTTTCCATTCCGTTATCCACTGCTAATTTTAATAAGGAATTGGGTATTATAAAACAAATAGCACTTAATAATGGCTACCCTGATTCTTTTGTTTCCAAATTATATGGATATAAATCTTTGAAAGTTTTGAATGCTAATTTGATCCCCCCACATACAGGTTTTTATTTACCAAGTCTTACTTTTTTGGGTAAAGTTTCATATGATATTAAAAATGTTTGATAGATTTATTCCTGATTGCAAAATTTCTTTCCATACTAATAATAATTTAGGTTCCAATTTAATTAATAACAAAGACAAGAAATTTCTTGCTCACAACATGATTGTAATGATACGTACATTGGCCAAACAGGCCTCAAATTTTCTCGAATTCATGAACATAAGAGAGTTATTGATACCTATCTTCACTCAGAGATTCTTGATGAAATTAATTCTTCTAGTTCTTTTGCTAACCACGTCGTCAATAATAAACATAGCTTCGATATTGTTTCAAATCTTGATATTTTACATGTTTGTAATAAAGGTCCTAAATTGAATATTCTAGAGATTTTTGAGATAAATAGAATTAATAAGTATGAAAACATAATAGCTTTGAATGAACAGATTAAATTCGTTTGCATCCCCTTTTTCAACGCTTTACATTTCTAAGATTTTCAAAAAATAAACAAATTTATCACATCCGCTCTGAATTACAGTTTTCTTCCCGGCCAGTGTGTTCTTCGTCTTTATCCGAGTGGTCAACCCCTTGCAGTTGGATCCCTATAACATTGCATTACATTTCGAGTTTTGGTTTTCGTATTTCACTGATAGATGGCACATAATGTCAACAATCCTTTATTACCGATATACTTCTAATTTCAACAATCAGACTCGCGTTTCGCTCAGCTTTATTTTTCTTCGACAGCCATTACCATAGCACATTGTCGTTGTAAATTCTTATAAATTTATAAATTTCAAACTTTTTCAATGTGGGTTACTCAGTACTCACACAATTGAATGGTAACCCACCATTCCACCTTAATATAGGTGGTAGGCCTTACTGCGCCTAGTTTAATATTTTAAAATGTTTCGTCAATAATTTAAATTTACTACGCCGCCATGCCAAGTGAGTATCCATTTTGGTTTCCAAGTCCATTCAAAATTTTTTCATAAACTCATTTTCAAAATTGTAATTTTTGTATTTGCTATTTTAGTTTGACCTGTAATTTCAACTGATGATGAGCATTTCTATGCTCGAAAACATGTTTTTGATGGTATCATGTTGATACAACCACACTTTTGACAATTTATTGCCAAAGCTGTGTTGACAACAGCCCACCCTTCCTTACCCTAGAACCCTAGGGGTCAAATATATATTGTGGAGACGACTTCGAGTTTTACTTAGCCTCTAAGGTAAATATTAGTTTTTGATCAAAATACGATTTTTGTCTAATTTGGCACAACGGACTAGTTTAATGATGTTGAAAATACTTTGACGCAATGGAATTAAAATATAGATCAGAACTAGTATTTTTTTTTAATCCATCAATAAATGACTGATATATAGATTATTTAAATCTACGTATTTTAGCGCGGAACGTTCTTGGTCTCCGACTCGTCTGTGATGTCACGCCACATGTCTTGAGATCGCCACACCACAAATAATTAAGTACGAGATCCTTAGCCGCACCAAGGCACACATGTGTAGTACTTTTAGGTCCAATTAAATCACGCCTCATTAGTTTGCATCACTTCTTCCTTTCATTCATGTCCTTTGGTACATAAAATTTATTGGGGTTTTTAATTGTCGTGCTTTTATACATAGGCACAATACAATATTTGTAGGATATTTTTTTAATTTCAGCCATCGTGTAATGAATAATACACGACACGAACGGCGCAAGTGATTGTAAACCGATAAATTTGTTAGTGAATACCAGTCGCTTCGTTCATGTGGCGTGACGTCACACATTAGAGCGCTGCGAACTATGAAATTATTCTTCCAAGCGCAACTTCAAAGTCCCATAACTTTTTCATTTCTAGAGATATTTCAATGATTCTTTCACATTTTTGTTTCATTTCACTTAAATTTTTACATTAGTCCATTAAATAGCTTCTCACTTCTTAACGAATATTACTGCACTGTTGCAAAAACGATTACAACTGACTATTCATAGCAACCCTATGGAACAATTTAAAAACTCCTTTATTTCTGGAACATGCGCCCTATATGACACTGACATTTATGAGCTGAAACAGGTGATTGTTTCCATTGGAAAAAAGACGTCATCTGGTTATGATGACATTTCAGCAAACATTTTGAAAAATCTTCCAGATAATACGTCAGAAATTTTATCAAAAATGATTAATTTATCATTTCAATCAGGAAGGTTTCCTGATTTTCTGAAGGTGTCCTTGGTAATACCACTACATAAAGGTGGAAATCCAGACGACCCTTCGAATTATCGGCCTATTTCCCTCATTCCCATATTAGGAAAGCTTATAGAAAAACTAGTGAAAATAAGGATAACTACATTTTTGACGAAACATAAAATCATTAGCAAAGAACAGTTCGGCTTTCAAAGTGGCAAAGGCACTAATGATGCAATTTTCACATTTATGGAAAAAGTTTATAGGTACTGATATCAATGTTTTAACTTTGCAAAAACGAGCCATAAGATATATGTACCATTCGAAGCGTAGAGACTCTTGTAGACTCCTTTTCACTGCTCATGGAGTTCTAACAGTGATTTCTATCTTTATAATGGAAACAGTGTATTTAATCAAAAAACATTTGACTCAATTCCAATCTTCTCCATCCTATTATGTAACAAGGCAATCCAGCAACAATAAGTTGCCAATACCAATGACATCTGTCATAAAGGATTCCATTGTTTATAATGGTCTTAAAATGTTCAACCATCTGCCAAATGATATAAAAGAAATAAAATATTTACAACGCTTTAGGAAGGCTGTGAAATGTTTTCTACGTGATAGACCTTATTATAATATAGAAGAATTTTTTAATGATAATTTTTAAAATAAACTGTACGTGATTTTAAATTTTCTTTCGAATGTATTTTATACCTACGACTTACATTTTTTATACTTATGTGAAGTGTCTATATAGGTTAAGTCAAACTTTTTTGTTTTATATGTATTTTGTACGACTTATATGTTTTTATACATACAAACTAACTTCAATCCAAACTCCATTACTTTAAATGTTTTTTGGACCATTTATATATTTTTAGATATATATGTCCGAAGTGATTTTTATTTTTCTTAGCTTAGGTTAAGTGAAACTTTGTCAACAAGATCATTCGTATGTCAATAAAGTATATTCTCTCTCTTCATTTACCATTTTTAAACACGTAGGCTTTGCTTGGTTTCTTTTGTAGGAAAAATAAATGAGTTGTTGATATCTGTTAAGAACTGTCAGATGTTTATGCACTTGCTTACATATTCGAGATCACCATTGACACCAGGTGGCGCTCCAAAACTCCGGGAAAACAAAGCAAATGTCATTTAATTATCTTTTCTTGACAGTTGACGACTTTTTGATATTTTTTTTTAATTATTGAATTTTACTTCTACCTCAACTTTGGAGTGCTTTTTTATAAATGCCTGTTGTGAAAATTCATTTGACTGCAATTTTTCAGTAGTGTTTGAACGGAAAATGGCCCGTGATCCTGAAACTTCAACAGCGTCTAACCTTGATCGACCTTGACAAGTATTAAAGTTAACAAACACAATTACAATTATAAAATCCTGTATTACTTCATTTATTCCTCTATTTCGTTGCCTCAGTGAACTCGTTTCTGCAATTTTTTGAGATGAAATGACAATTTTTATCAATTATTTTAATGCTGTGTCTAGAAAATAAATGGATTGATTTACACCAGTTATAAACCAAATTTCTCTCACTAGATGTGAAAACATTCAAAATAAAGAGTTCACACTGTTCACGGATGCAAATACACGAATGTTTATGAATTAGTTTCCCAATTTTCAGATTAATTCCCAATGTTTTAGCTAATTTCTGGTTTCTGGGAAAAAAGTGCATTGAGACATTTGCAGACGAATAATTCTTGCATTGTGGCACTGGACAATTTTTTCTTGGCTTACTTGTCACATCAAAGCTATGCTTCTTCCATTAAATCAAAAAAATTGAACCAAATATAGAATGATAAAGAAATAAACACTAATTTATTAACACGCGATCTTATGGCAGAATGTTTGTTTTCCCGGAGTTTTATATACAAATTTCGAAATGTAGATGTCGCCCACTCCGTGGTGACCCCGAATTAAAGATGTATCGAAATGACGAAAGAACTGATACGCTTCATACTTATGCAAAATCAAATAAAAATCATCTTTTGGCAAGAAATATTATGGTGAACCATACCCGAATCGTCGTATTCCAAAAATTCCATTGTTCAGACGATTAGAAAGAAATTTGAGAGACTGTGGTGCATTTGACAGAAATAAAACTAGAAAATGTGTTGTTACGGAAAGTATGAAGTATGAGAAACCAGATAAATGTTTTGGGCAAGTTTTGGGGACAGGTAGCCAAGTGGTGAAAGCGCCGATCTTTTTAATGACTCTGACTGCCAGTCGAAGGTTCAAACCGTAGCTACGCAGGAATTTTTCTGATGGCCCGAGAAAGTGCTAGGAATCGCACGTAAAAAGCTAAAACCTCGTTAATCCATGAATTCGTATCGTAAGGGGACAGCTGGTTAACGGAAAAAACATTTTTTTTTAATATTACCTCATAAAGATTAACAAAGTGAAAAAAACTGTTTTTTTCAATTTAGGATTGATCAGTTACCGAAATTTTTCTAAAAAAGATTGTTCTTCACGAGAAATTGCCCACGAACTAGGGATTTCTGTAAAATCTACCAGAAATATTTGAAAAAAAACACAAATAACAATGCTTCATGTGCACAAAGTTCATCACCTCAATGAAAAGGAAGGACTAATGAAGGAGAGTACGATTTGCGAAGAGGTTAAGACGTAGAAATAGATAAGTTGGAAATATTTGTAAAAAAAATAATATGGTCGAACGAATCAAAATTCACCATCAATGGTTGGTTTAACAGAAACATGCATTATAGGATGGAATCATACAAATGAACATTTACATACAGAAACTAATTTTCAGGAAAGGTTCGGAATAAATATTGTAATAAACTTTCTCCACGATCATCACAGAATTTGCCAATTCTGAAATCAAATTTGGTTACAGAATGCTGGAATTCTCTCTCTTGAGATTGAAGAAATATTCTGCAACACCTCTGCCCCCATGCAATTTGAATGTATTTTCCTACGAGCGTGCGGAAAAGTAACTTTTCCGCGCGATTTTTCGTTTTGAAAGTTCTACTTTTCCGCACGATTTTTACTTTTCCGCACTATTTTTACTTTTCCGCGCGATTTTTACTTTTACGCAAGATTTTCTCTTTAAAGCACAATATTTTAATTCAAGATTAGTATATTGTACAATGAGCATGAAATGACATACATTTCCCACGAGTAGGTAGGTATATGAAATTTTGTAGTACGAGCGAATTATTTTTTTCATAACAGATTCTATCAAAAACACTCATGTCATCATTGAATGTACAAATATTGAAAAACATAACGAAAATTGAACAGTAAGTACTCTCATCGATTTCAAAACAAAAATTTAAAGAAAGTAACTTCTCCAGGATTCGAACCACCTAACCCATTGACCAGCGTAGAACGACTGCTCCCTTACTTTGCCAACTGAGCTATTTCAGATATTAATTTAATTGCTATAATACCATGTCAAATCCTGTTAAATTTTAAATATCACTATTTATTTTGATAATGTCTTAATTACTTTATATTTTGAAATTAATTTTATGAAAATTACGAAATATCGGAAAGTTATTATCAAACAGTCGTTAATAGACTAGATTCGATCTCATATTATAAATCTCGCGGAAAGATAAAATCATGCGGAAAAGTTACTTTTCCGCACTAGTGCTGAAAAGTTACTTTTCCGCACGATTTTTATATTGTTGAAAATGAGGATATTTAGGACTAACTAAATGATCTATGTAACTATTCTGTCTTATGTGTCATTTTGTAGCATTATTGTAAAATCTTGTTTATTAAAAACCTTTTTTTCATAAATGAGATGGACAAAAACACTCGTACGAAAAACATTAAACCTAACTCTTGTCTTGTCTTTTCCACCCTTGACGGCTTGCCCGAACTCCGCTCCGCGTCGTTCGTGCAACTGCCGTGCGGAAAAGTACTACTTTCCGCACTTGTTAGGTAAATAACTATTACATTCTCTCTCTTGTGATAGAATAATATTCTCACACTGGTTAGCAATAATAACATTAGCCTTGACGCAGTTGATTGTCATCGTAGTGTCAAAATTATTGCTGTCACGTTTCCTATCTTTGATCGTGGAGAAAATATAGTCTGCTACTCGGTTAGAATGAAAATTCGTGATGCTCGTGGTTCCTCACGCTCGCCTTCGGCTCGCGCTCGGAACTTTCCACTCGCATAGAATTTTCATTCTAACCTTGTTACAGAATATACTATTACAATTAATAAAGAATTTATTCCACTTTACTATTTTTCTTGTTTTCATTCACATCAAAATTACCATAGCAAAATATATGAATAACTATATCTTGAATATTTGACACAAACAAAGACAATATACAAAGTCATCAAATAGTTAGTACAAATGTTTGATTGGGAATTTTTGGAACAAACATACTAGGTCCTTTCTTTTACGATGAGCATTTGAATGTTGGAATGTATTTGCATTTTTTATCCAATGAGTTTGAAGGATACTTAGATGAATTGCCATTGAACATCCGCCGTGAAATACAATATTTTCAACAAGACGGTGCCCCTCCCCATAATGCAGCAATAATAAGGGAACATTAAGATGCAATATTCCCAACAAAATGGATTGGAAACAATGAACCAATGGTGTGGCCAGGTCGATCCCCAGACCTTACTCCTTTACATTTTTTTGTCTGGGCATACAGAAATGATATAGTTTTCATAACACCTAGTACATAATATCGACCATCTCAAACAAAAAATAAGAGGTGCATGTAGAAATAGCATATTAAACCCATAATGATAGAAATTTGCCACATAAATTGTATGGACAGATAACTTATGTGCAATCAACAAAGAGGTCGTCAGTTCGAGCATTGAATGTAGTTTGTCATGTAAAATTAATTTTCTGTATTGGTTTTATTTTCCCCCAAAAATTCATTATAACATAAAAAAATATTCTGTTTGTTTGATTTCTTCTACTCTTGAGTAGGTAAGTGCATTTCCGTGGTAAATAGCTATCTTTGAAACTACAGATATCTTTTATGAATTTTTATAGTGTAAAAACAATTTTCATAGATCCGTTTATTTAAAATGTCACTGATAATTTTTATATCGAAGCGGTAGGATTTGTGGAATTCATAAACGAACTAACGACAGGACCGTAATTAAAAATTGTTGTCACTGATGATGCTAGTTATTTTAAATGAAACGCTATAAAAGTATCAAGTGAGATAGACCACTGAATTGTGAATTTATCGCTTTATCCATATTTGTAATAAAAGAGACAGGTTCGTATTTGCAAAAAAAAGTTGATGGTGTCCGTGTTGACACGAAGCGTTTAATCAAAGATTTATTATTACATCGTTATAGTAAATTTTGAATGCAATAAAAGTTTTTTTTTCATTTTTTACGTTTTCTAAAATAACAATTATTTTATTCGTAAAAAAACTAAAACAGCATTTTTTCCCTGTAACAATAGTTAGCTTTTTAAAAGCTTTTATTTAACTTGCTCTGTGGGTGGGTGGGTTTGGCTGTATTAGATGGGTGCAAATTTTGCAAGCTGAATTAGAACCACTTCTGCTGAGAATATATTCACATATTCTCAGCAGAATCAAATATTTAATTAATATATGGGGAACGTGTTCTAAAAATAATTTCAATAAAATATCCGCTGTATACAGGAAAGCGTTGAAAGTACTGTATCGTCTACCATTTGACACTCCAACAAATCAACTTTATTCAATGACGAACACATTCTCTTTGGAGGAGCATTATGCAATGGACACTCTCAAAGTATCTTACCTTATTATCAATAAAATGATTGAATCTAATTTTGTATTAAGTAGAAATTCAGAAATTCACAATTACCATACACGACAACATAACTTGTTCCATCTAGAGTCTGCAAACTCCGTAATTGGCCAGAAAAGATTCACCCATGAAGGTATTTCTAAATTCAATGAAATACCCGAAAACTTGAAAAATAGTAGAAATATTACTGAATTTAAATTCAAAATAAAAAAATATTTTCTCGAAAAAAGAAATGGACTTCATTAGGATTCCTTCTTTGTTTTGATGTTTTTTTGTTTCTATGTAATTCTGAATGTTTCATTAAAAAAAAAATGTAAATAAAAAATGGTTCATGATCAGTCTCATACCAGTTCGATACTGTTTGACTGATCATGCTATTCCATCACAGATTTAATAATAATTGACTAAGTACCCTTTCATAATTTTACAATTTGTTTCTTAAAATTAAGAAATGGGTATACCTTTATTTTATACATGTAGCATTGAATTATGAATAAACGTTATTTATTTTTATTATTCCTCTTGTCCTATGGAATTGAAATTTTTCATGTTGGTTCAGTTCCGAAGACATTAATGTCGAAGAAATTGTCCCCTCCCCCTGTTCTCCGAAAGCTAGATAGTGAACGCGTAGGGTTTCGGAAGTTTTCTTGACGGATTTGGACGTCAGAAATTACAGCAAAAAAAACAAATTAGGTGAGAGGGGCTCGCTTCGCTCTCTTCTCATAAAAATAGTGAAAAATATCTGACCGTCGAATATTATGGTTAAAAGAAAGAAATTGTCCCTCCTGCCCCCGAAAGCTAGATAGAGAACGCGTAGGGTTTCGGAAGTTTTATATACGGACTTGAAAATTAAAGCGAAATAAAATAGGAAGCGGGGGCTCACCACCCTTTTCTCGAAAATAGTTGGAAAACTCGCGAAATTGAAATCGACAAAATCCGTAAAAATAGTGAAAAATATCTGACCGATGAATATGATGGTTTAAAAAAAATCACCCTCCTGTCCCCACTCAAAAGCTAGATAGAGAACGCAAAGGAATGTGGAAAATGTTTCAACAGTTTCAGACATGCAAAATAATGATAAAAAAAATCGATCAGGCGGCTCGCATCCCTTTCCTCGCGAAATAGAAATCGAAAAAATCCGTAAAATTAGCGAAGATTATCTGACCATTGAATTCGGTTTCAAAAAAGGCATAGAAATTCGGAAAAATTTCCAACGTTAAATTAACAGACAAGCGACCTTGCAACTATGACGCATTCTTTGAAATGAGCAGACTAAGACATATCCACAGAAAACTATAAAATGAATGATTAAACTTAAAAATAACTTTTTAAAGAAATGCTTTTATTTAGAAGCACTAAAAAGAAAAAAATATTTTAAAGTAAATTAAACCCTTCATTTTGTTAAATCATAAAATTTTAAATGAAATTAAAGCTTGTCGGCAGAGTAAATCTTAAAGTAATTTTAAATTTGATTTACAGCCAGTTTCATAATCAGACTTTAAAATCTACTTCAACTAAAGATAAAGTTTTACTTCAAGTCCACTTTAAAGCGAGCTAAAGGTGAGGTGTTTCATAATTATACCCATCCAAACTTTTAAGTACAGTCGATGCTTCGATGTGTTCGATAAACAGCCGAAAATTGACAGAACAACAAAATTTGAAAATTTTTCAGGTTAGCTTTAAGCTTTTTCTCACTTTTCAGTGTTTATTGGTGTAATTACTATTATTTCGTTTTCATCCGATGATGCTATGACTAAATCAAAAAAAGGTAATAATTTCACCACGGAGGAGGAACTTCTTTAGGTGGATGAAATTGGAAAAAATCAGAAAAAAATTGGAAAACAAGAAAACCAACAATATTTCTTGCAATGAAAAGGTATCAGTGGGTCATATGCATAAAGTTGAGTGGCTACTTTTTGCTCACATTTTTAAAGATGCTACTCCATTTGATATGCATAAAGATGTAGGTATAAGCTCCAACTTGTGAGTGTCTGCTCTTTCCGTGTCCTCGCTCCTCAAATACCGACTTTTATTTTTAAATGCATAAATGCGAGCGTCAACTCCGTCCACTGAGCATCTACTTCAAATAAAGCGAGGCTCCTTTGTAGCAGACTCAGCTTCATCAGAAGTAGATACCTGCACGAGATGGCTGAATTTATGCCAATTCATCAGCCTATACCAAGGTGTTTAAGGTTAGTTTGGAATCAAGAGAAGTAGAGTATCGTGCCTTCTATCGGTTTAGCAGGGTAAATGTTCAGTGGATAACTAACCATTTCCTTGGGAATATTGAAGAATAGGGACTGAGCCTTGAGTAATGAAGAAAGAATGGGAATTTTTTTACGTTAGTAGCAGAATATACTGGTGACGGTATCCCGAACCGTTATACCAACGTCATAGCTCGTATTGTGCAGAAATCAAATGTTTAGATCAAATTTCCATCCTCACATGAAAATCTACAGAATGCTAAAAATAAGTGGCAAGAAAAGTTCAATTTTGCTTAGAGTAGACTGTACTCATGTTCCTATACTGACTGTAATCCAGCAATAGTAGGATTTGATTCTCCTTACAAGAAATTAAACAGCTCTTGCTCCCATCCTTTCAATTTTATTAGTTTATTTCCTGTTCGGATTTCTACTACAAACATTATATTGTGTAACGTATTTGAATATTCTATTCTATTCTTACATTTCTTCAACCGATTCACGTCGTTTCTTCTTTACTTCCAGGATGTTAGATTTCTCTAACAAAACAGGATACTGTTTAATGATCTTCACAAATACGGTTTGACTTTAAGAAGAATCCTCTCCAGAACAGCTCGACATCTTCTTATCAACTTATTAAACATACACAACCGATCTAAAATTTTTAAATGTTTAAATGACGGGTATATATGCGACTTCGGGGAGACGATGAAAGATAAGTCGAAATCTACAAGAAAGATAAGTCGAAACTTGCAAATCAGAGTTTTTTGTTTTTCGTTTTATATTTTATGCATACCAAAACGGAGTTCGCGCTCACTAAGAGGAGTAGTTACTCTCTACAATACGGAGTCGCTACTTCTGAGAGTCCACTCAACTTTATGCATATGACCCATTATCTACACATTATCATCATAACCATCCAATCTGTTTTCTCTTTTTCTATAAAGATGATATTTCTGGATTTTCTTCATCAGATGAACTTGAACTTGAAGATTATATTCCTTGGTACAGGCTCATAACGTGGAATGTTATTGAAATTGAAAATTGACATAACAAAATAATGAGACATTTATGACTTGGTGAGTCAATGTGTGAGGTTAGATCGCACTTTAAGCTGATTGAAGTCTGGATATCGTCCCTTTAACTTGAAGTGGCTTTAAAGTCACTTTAAAGTATTATGAAACACCAACATTTTTTAAAGTCGACTTTTACTTTTAAAGTCTGATTATGAAACTGGCTGTTACAATAAGAAATACATAGATACTTTTCGCGACAAGCTTTTATATCATATACAATTTTATAATGTAACAAAATGATGGGTTTAATTCTCTTAAAAATTTATTTTCTTCTTTTACGTGCATTTAAATATAAGCGTTTCTCTGAAAAGTTATTTTTAAGTTTATTTATTTCCCATTTATTCGTCTTTGTATCTATTGCGGTTTAGAATATAGCAATGTTACCACATGATAAAAGAAACAGCCTGTAGATCAATGTAAAAATCACACTTTCAACTTTGACACCACCTATTGATGATATAAAAATTACCTTAGAGTTCTTGAAATATTGGCTACAGTATCCAGATCGGACGAAAATATTTCCAGGGTTTGGCAAAGTTGTGGAATAGCTCCGCATGAAATGAATGTTTCGTAGATGTGTTCTTCCGATACTAGATTTCTTAAGGCACCTGTTAATTGAAATAGCGCATGGTTCGTCTGTTCTGGCATGGAACTCTTCTCCAGTTTCTAAAATATGTCATTGCAATATATGTATGGGAAAAGTGAAAGTCAATTACTTAATAATTATACACAAAATTGTTTCTTGGGATAACAATAAAGTACTAAAGTATGCTTTAATATTATAGACCGGGAGGCCATAATGTATTTTTTTCTGTCTCATTTCTTCATACTCAGCAGAATATGAACCGCATCAATTACACCTTCCACAACCCGGATATGAGGTCGCCGAATAAAAATCGTGGACCAAAGGGTGGGGGGCGCGAGGGTGAAGGTGTATTAAAAAACCGGGGGTCTCGAATCATTACTTTCTGTTCGGCGTATGTCGCAAGTTACATGTACTGTTATGAAATTTAAATTCCGTCACAATTATTCACTTTTGAATTGTATTTAAAGGTTGTTGAAATACCATAAAATTGACAATTTAATATACCTTCACCCTCGCGCCCCCGCCCTTTGGTCCACGATTTTTATTCGGCGGCCTCATATCCGGGTAGTGGACGGTGTAATTGAGGGGGTTCTTATTCTGCTGAGTGTGAACAAATGAGACAGAAAAAAAATACGTTATGGCCTCCGGGTCTATTAGTTTTTCCGGGTTTTGCCTGCAGTTGAATTGGCAATTGCGACCTGGAGCACATAATATATGCTGGTGATGATTCCTCTTATCTGGTCTGTTGTGTAGATAGGGGGCCTATCACCGTTGTAGGTTATAATTCATATTGTACGAAGATGTATTGATATCTAGTTAGCCTAGACCAGTTCCCTGCATAAACAAAATATTGCGTTACCATAGCAACGAACAATAACTTATTAGAAGTGTCAGTGTAAAGTTTGACGTCAAAAAAGTAAACCAGAGTTACGCAATAAATTAAAAGAAAAAAATATGTCAACCGAAATTGTGAAAATCGAAAAATTGGAGTATCGAGCCATCATCAAGTACCTGTATTTAAAAGGGTTAAGAGGTAAGGAGATTTACGAAGACATGCTTAATACCCTTGGTGATCAATGTCCTTCGTATGCGACCGAGAAAAATTGGTCTGCAAGCTTCAAAAGAGGTACATTTTTCATTGAAGATGATGACCGATCGGGAAGGCCAGTTTCTGTGTCAGTCCCCGAAAATATCGATGCAGTTCATGACATGATTTTACAAGACCGTCGAATTGGGCTAAAACGGATATCTGAAGCACTGAATATTTCATACGAACGCGTTCATCATATAGTTCACGTCAATTTGGACATGAGAAAAATTGCTGCAAAGTGGACCCCCAAATGTTTGAATGTTGACCAAAAGCGTGCAAGGGTAGTAGCATCGCGTTCGATCTGTGCTCGATTTGAAAACGATGTAGACTTCTTAAACCGAATTGTTACTATGGATGAGACTTGGGGAGATTTTTAGGATAAGGGTAGAACAGTAACTGGAGATTACTATTCGACATTACTGACTACTCTACGGGAAAAAATGAAAGAGAAAAGACGCGGAAAGCTATCTAAAGGTGTTTTGTTTTTGCAGGACAACGCCCCTTCACACAAATCTCATGTTGCCATGCCAATAATTCGTGATTTAGGGTTTGAATTACTAGAACACCCCCCTTATTCACCAGATTTGGCTCCGTCCGACTATCATCTTTTTCCACAACTGAAAAAAGTTTAAAAGGTCGTAAATTTTCTTCCAACGAGGAGGTAATAAAAGCTGTGGAGGTCTGGTTTGCAGAGCAAGAAGAAACATTTTTTTTGAAAGGTCTAGAGACGTTGCAGGTTCGCTGTAATAAATGTATCCAATTAAGAGGAGAATATGTTGAGTAATAAAATATTTTGACATTGAAATTTTGTTTGGTTCTATAGTAGGCTAAGAATGTTTCAATATATCCTCGTAATTCAATTCATTTTAATAGATTATCATTTAGTTAATGAAGCTCTGTCTCTAGAGTTGCAACGCGACTAACATTTTTTACTGTTGTTGCTTTCGCATCCATTCTTACAAATACCAGTATAGACCAAGCTATGGAGGTTTTCCCCCACAAAATAAAAGACGCATATGGCCTATAATAGTTTTTATAAGATAGTTCGTTAATGAAAAACCCCAGTTTTCACCACAGCGAAATCGCTTTTTGGAACAAACAATAGTGAAAAACATTACAACTTTTTCGGTTTTTTGGAAATATCTCAAAGATTATATTTCTAAAACCCACAAAATGGATTTTCATACGACCGGATCGATGCATTTTTCACTGATAAATGCCGGAAAAATCTCGAAAAAGAGACCGTTTCAAAAAAATTTATAATTTTGATCATTCTGAAGCTGGTCAAACAATATTGCGGAAACTGATAAATAATAATATGTGGTTCAACTGTGCGCAAGATTTTTTTCTGTCCAATGTGTAGTTTTTGCATAATCGCGTTATAAACAATTCAAGGGCACATCTTGCAAGTTGCGCCGATTTGAGGGAAATCGTCGTATTCAAATTCTGTAAACGGTATCTGGAAGTAGAGATCAATATCTACAATTTGTATATCTTGGATTTTCACCTGAGAGGTGGGAAATGTTTAAAAAATGTCACTGAAAGTTGATCAAAACGCTTCAAAGTGCGTCCGAAGTCACCCGAAGTCGAAGTTAACTCGAGTTTACATCGGGCGACTTTGGGTGCACTTTGAAGCATTTTATAGTAACTTCCACTGATATTTTCAAAACATTTTCCACCTCACAGGGAAAATCCAAAATATACAATTTAAAAAGGTTTTCTTCGATGGATCGATTCAGAGGAAAATTGAATGTAACCATCGATTTTCCGTTAGAGGGTTTGAATATGAGTAATTATGCGGCAGACATTGTAGCCCCTTTCCGCTACAGTCTGTACGCATTATCAAATCATAGTGGGACACCTCACAGACCTCATAAAATGAGTAGATATAACATGGCCGATATTCCAATGATTACAAAATAGCCCCGCTCCCATGGCTGACATGTGTATCCACTTTTAAGTTGGTACATCTGATTTTCAGTTGTCTATACGTTTCTAATAAGAGGAATGAAGCGAGACAAGAGATGCATTCATTATTTGACATAAAACTGTGTCAAAACTGATTGCTGTTTGAGAGTCCAGGGCAGGTTTTTATTTTTTTTTCATTTATTTGCAAAATTTTTCTAGAGATTTGCCATTCTACGAAATGAGCATATTCTTTGCGGGTGAAATAGAAATAAGACCTCATATAGATTTTCATTTGAATGAATATTTACAAAAGATTTAAGGTGCATTTAGTCAACATCAATTTAATATTGTGCTTAAATATAATATGTTAAAAGCGAAAGTTGAATCTGTTATATCAAATGGCACCGTTTATTCAACAATGTTAAGTTTATGATAAAAACCTTTGATGTTACCGTTATGTTTATAGATAGATAGATAGACAGAAAGTAGAATATGTAACCATAGAATTACCGCATGTTCCTAAATTCATTCTTGACTTGCATTCAAATTGATGTTTTTGCCGATATGACAAAAATCGAAAATCGTGCGTGGACACTATTTATTTTTAACAGAATATACAGAAAAAAATATTCAAAGTACGTATTCTAATATATAAGAAGTAGGAGAATATGTATCCAAAAATTACCACTCATCATACTGTTTTCTTTTTTTATGGGTATTTTCATTCCTCTGGCATCTATATATTTTGTGAATTCAAAATATCGAAGAGTTGATAAACAATTTTTAATGAATTTTACCGTTTGCTGGACATTCTCAAATCCTTCGTGACTTGAGTGATGAAAGAAAGCATCAGATACACTTGAGCTAATCTTTTTAGCATACTGATCACATACGAGCTCCTTTTTCATGCACATTACATCAAAGCACATAATGAAGTCTTTTTACACCTCTTTTTGAAATCCTGTGATTTGTTTCTGATGGATTCAATACTTTGTTCTGTAAAACCGGGACTGATTGTGGCAGATGCAGGAAGAGCGAGATTGAAAATTTTCCTCACACAGGTATTTGTAAGCTTTGCTACTTTAAAACTGTAATGTCATAGCAAAGCTTCAAACTTCAGCTGGGCATTTTTGTTTCCTTCTTTTTTCTTTCCTCTTGATTGAGAATTTGTGATCATTCTTCTTACGAATGCAGGAATACCACTGACAGTTGCTTCCAGTGCAAGAGTAGCCTCCTTTGATAAAACAAACTTTCTATTGATCAGAATCACTTGTGACAAAGTTTTAAACTTCATCATCCATCTAGTAATGGGTTTTCTGGAATTTTTCAGCATTTCTGTCAATAGATTTATACGATTTCTCCGTAACGTTTTTTCTTGGTAATGTCATCTTTCGGTAATAGACTGCATTTAAAAAAAGATTAGATGCACAGTTCGGATCTGAATCTTCGTGATGTTTCAAGAAGTAAATTTGATATAATACATGCTTATAATAATAGGTACACACCTAATTATAATTATGTATTGATATTATGATTCGTCTTTCAACAGAGTAATTTCCAGGAGGTTAGGCACTATCAGGAAATTTTCTTTTTTTCACTCGTCTCGGAGAATGTTGAACCCGAAGACACAAAATACATAATGAATTTCGGATGATGAATTAAGAATGAATATAATAATCAAAATTCGAAAGTGATGGGATTGGCGAAAATTCAACAGAACCAGCTCTGATATTTCAGTTGTACCAACATAAACTCGGAGATTAATGGCAGCGCCCTATAGGGTTCCATTTTGATCTCATGATGTGATATCTACTTCTTTTATGAGGTCTGTGGACTACCTACAGCGGGCATTACACTGCCTACTGTAGGCATCCGTATGCGGGCACGTGGCACGAATATAATGACTCTCGCGTATCCCCTATTTCATCCAGATCCCTCGTGAGCGGAGAAGCTTACGTTCTGTTTTATGAACAAGAAGGCACTAAATCGCACCTTTGAGTTCATATTTAGTTATATTTTTATTTTTATTGTATACATTATATCAAATTCATTGTGATCTCTATTTCCAAATCCCGTTTGAATAACATAATTTCCCTCAACTCGGCGCATTTAGAAAGATTTGCCCTTAAATTGTTTATAACGCGATTATGCAAAAACTACAGATCGGACAGAAAACATCTGGTGCACAGTTGAACCAAATGTTATTATCTATCAGTTTCCACAGTATTGTTTGTCCAGCTTCAGATTTATAAGAATTATGAATTTTTGAAAAATGGTCTCTTCTTCGAAGTTTTCCCGAATTTTCTCAGTGAAAAATGCACCGATCTCGTAGTACAAAAAGGATTTTTCTCTACAAAAGTTCTATTGACTTTAAAACGATTCCTCCAAATTTTGTGAGATATTCGCAAAAAAAACAAAAAGGTGTAATTTTTTTTACTATTTCTTGTTCAAAAAATTCAACAAACGATTTTGCTAGGGCGAAAACTGGGGTTTTCATTTACTGACTATCTTATCTCCAGCTTATCTGCAGCTTGGCCTAGTATGCAAAATGACTAAAAAACTTAGTTTTGTTGTTGTTTTGTATACAGGGGAGGACTACACAAATAATGTATCATTTCCCTTATGCTACTATTTGAAATTATAAGGATATCGTCTAATCTCAATTGAATTTTGTACTTACCGCCATATTGATAATTTTAATATGCAACACCATTAGTTGCAATATTCCGAGTCCCAAAATTTTTTCTAAAAGTTTTTGATTCATCGTTAAGAACTTCACAGCACCGTATCCGTAGACGCAAGCTTCTGCGTCATCTAAAGGGCTCGACCTACCCAGGGCATCGAGAAACAATTCTGAAAAACAAAGTTTAGTTGAGTTATTCAATCATTCTTTTGTCAGTATACCTAAAAGGTTTTTCTGGAAGAACAAATTGTCGTTTTTATCATTTTTCGCCACTTTAAAAATAAGCTTACATACTCCGCTTAGATTATTGCCTGTCACTTTCAGCTGCAAAATTAAAGAAAAATCATTAGTAAGAGGTTAGTCACTAGGCATCACCAGGCATCCCTGGCATCCCTGGCACAATTAATTGAAATAATCGACTGAAAGTTCGTCTCAACTGTCATATGTATTATACAGTCTGTCACTTAAGATCGCAGCATATGGAAAACTTTTTTATTATTGATTTTAAGAAAAAAAGTTACTGTTTATAAAAAGTTCTGCATCGTCTAAAACCTGAAACACAACCATCACTTCTATCTCCCATTAAAAATAAATATAAGTTACATAATTACATTTTTTTTTTTAGTTTTAGGAAAAAACTTTTTGTTCATAAAAAGTTCTGTATGGTCAAAAGCCTAAAACACAACCATCAGTCAGGTATTAAAATTTCCGTCGTATACTAATACTAATAATAATAATATAAGTTTATTCATAAATAAATACATACATAACTATAAAGTGTTGAATACATTGTATGAATAAACTGAAAATATACCTTACTAAGTAACCTTGTTGTAAGGTAAACAACTATTCTACTAAAGAACTATTTCAAAAATTACAATAATTTTTTTTTATTTCCAATCTTATTTCTGTATAATTTCTTTTCTAATCTGAATATTTAAAAAAAATGTATGTCGAAACTCACCCATTAATTAATACTATTTATCAAATTATGAAAAATATGTCTTTCTGTAGTATTCAACCAGTCTTTCACTTCATTTTTGTAAGAATACATGGACTTAGTCATTTTAATAATATCTGGTAGTATGTCAAACAATTTTGGGATAATGTGAATGAAATTTCTTGTGCCTATTATTTTATTCAATCTAGTTTTAAGTGTGACTGCTCTTTTATACCTCGTCTCATAAAGATGATCACTAAAATTGATATCCTTTTTATTTTTGAAAATGTGGATTAGAATTCTATACATAAACAATTGCACAATATCAAATTTTCTACTTTTTTTATATAGAAGATCGGAAGGAAACAAATGATTTTGATCATATATTATTTTTAAGAATTTTTTTTTAATCACTTCCAAGTTATAAAGATGACTTTTTTTAACACCACCCCATCCCAGAATGACATAACTCAACTGAGATTGTACTAAGGAAAAGTACAACATTTCAAGGTGCTTCAATGAGAGAAATACTAGGTACAATATCACCACCTCCTCTATTAATACAGGTTTGCCTCTTCAATATACATTCGTAATCATGTTGGACGTTATACCCTGAATGGTTTCCGTAATAATTCTTTCCAAATGTCCTAATACGTTTGTAAACGGCCCTTTTGTTCGTATACTTTCTGTTTCAAGTAACTTAGGCGACCTAGCTGGCCAAAAAATCTCAGAATATCTATGAACTAATTTTCCATTAAACGTATTTTCCAGGTAGTGTATTAGTTTCAAAGTACTATGGCATGTTGCGCCGTCCTGCTGGTACCATACCTGTTGTCGTTCATGTATTAGTAGGTCGGAAAGTTATCCAACAGATTTTGTGAAAAGTTTAGTTATCGTTGTGAAGTTATGGATTCTTTGAAATAAAACGGCACGATTTTTCTATTCTTGTAAATGCCGCACCAAACGTTAGTTTTCAAAGTATATTGGTCGCTAGTCTTAATCGTGAAGTTAGGGTTGTTGCCACTCCACTATCGACAATTTTGAGAACTCACCGTTCCATTTGAATTAAATGTAGATGAGGCCTACTTCCTATCAATCTTTAGATATCTAATACCAGTATGGGGAACATGTGGTTCTACATACTTTAATAAGATGGAAACTCTGCAAAAAAAAATTCTTAAAGTCCTTTTTGACTATAACTATAGAACACCGACAGATATGCTATTTGAAAAACTGAAAATACAACCAATCAGTAAAATCTTACAATTAGAACAATGTAAATTAGTACATAAGGTTCTGGAAAAACAACATAAATGCAACACACCGGTAATATACATGAATGAAATCCACTCGCACAATGTTAGGTCACACAATAATATTTTTTCTACAAACGTCAAAAAATGACAAGGTTCGCGCATTGACAACAGTATGCGAAGTGGCACTTTTTTTCATTTTCATTCGTTACCATGACACCGTGCGCGAAGTAATGTGCGAAATATATTTCGCAAACTGCATGTAAACTATTTGGGATTTTCATATTCTAACCTATATGGTCCTCAACTCCTCAATCAAGCAAAAAACAAGAAATCGTTTATTTATTAATGTGGAACAATAATTAAGGCTTCCAAATTGTGAGAGATATTTTTCTGGTTTTATTTGCTTTCACATCACTCTTTAAATTGCTGATATGCATTTTCATACTGCCGCCTCGATTTCTCCGGTAAAAGGTAGGAAATTACGGAATTGGCCGCATCTATCAAGTTAGGTCTGCATAGTTCATCGTCGCTCGAAATTTCCATTCTTTTACAATAATAAATATCACGCACGAAATTGACGCGAATAAAAAGTCACTCCAAAATAATTATCAAGAACTGTCACTTTGAAATAATTGTCAACAAATGCCATTTTATTTCCATAGTTACAGTAATTACTTGATTTGGAAAAATTATTTAAGCCAGTTCAATACTATTTTTCATAGTTATTACTTATTTTAGAACAATATTTTTGACGTTTGTAGAAAAAATTTTGTTTGCATCTCATGTGCGAAATACTTTGGTAATCTCGACTATTTTTTTTAACTCGGATGCGCCTCGTTAAAAAAAATCAGTTCTCGATTACCAAAGTAGCATTTCGCGCACTAGATACAAAAATAACTATACTTACATAATGTCAGATTAAATGTAGCACTTCAGAACCCACTTAGTAAAAGTATAGAAACTTACAATAGTCTTCCCACAGTATTAAAAAGTCAGGCGAATCTTGGAAAATTCAATAAATCATTGAAAGAATACTTATTTCAGTAGTTAGGTATACTATCATCTTTATTTGTAGTATTTGAGTCTTGCTTTGCTGAATTTGTGAAAAATGTGAAATGAAAAAATCTCCAATACCAATGTTTTTACATTGCTTAGGAGATCTTTGTTCAAGTTCCAAGTATATTATGTATATATAGATATAAGCTAGGTATTAAGTATTGTATTGGATTAATCTATGTTCATATAAATTTATTACTTTTATATATGTAATATATCTGAATTGTAATTGTTTGTACAATATTGAATAAAACAATAAAAAAAAATAATTCGTCTGAAAAATAGTAATTTACTTAACAAGACCGGAAAATACTGTTTTTTTGGACGAGTAGACCAAATTAGCGAATCCTGGAAGTCTGCGAGTCCAAAAAAATTGTTTTCGGACGTGTTGCGCACACTATTTTTTCAGCAACCATGTAAAATAACAAAGCATTCAGTCTAAGAGAGGAAGAGAGGTCGACCTTCACCCATCTGTTAACCGGATGAAACATACTTTTTATGAAGTTACATTAATAGACGAATACGCCTAAAATGGGTTGCCTATCAAAAGGTGGTCATGACTATATACACTGAGTTTCAAAAATTTGCACCATATGGAAACTTTTTTATTATCGATTTGTCAGAAAATTTTATTCTTCATAAAAATTGGTGCATTACAGAATACTTGTATTCGAATTATCAAAATTCTAAATTTCCAAACGGTGTACAGTGGGGAACAAAAATTAGAATTTTGATCAAGAGTAAACTACCCTGGCTGTGATTCCAAATTTGAATATTTCGAACATTTTAGTTCTTATTTGTATTATATAGGGTTATGATAAAGTAATGCACAAAATTCATAAAACGTACAACGATCACTTTTGAAAAAAATGCAAAAACACGTCAAACTGTTTTTTTTATTCAGCATCTTTTGACATAAGTTACAAAAATAACACGTCAAAGTTATGACGTCATCAACAAATTTTTTTAATGGGAAGCTAAGATTTTTAATACATTATGTGATAGAGCTTGTGTTTTTACACAAGGGAAAAATAGTTGTAGTAGGGCTCACATAAGAAAAAAAACGAGAAAATTAATAAAAAACGAAATAAACGTAAGTTTCATAATAACTTTTCAATTAACCAAACAGTCTATTAAACCAACTTTGACGTGTTATTTTTGTAACTTATGTCAAAAGATGCGGAATAAAAAAAACAGTTTGACGTGTTTTTGCATTTTTTTCAAAAGTGATCGTTGTACGTTTTCTGAATTTTGTGCATTACTTTATCATAATACTGTATATTGAAATTCGAACAGAAGATAGATACCAACAGAAACATTCTAATTCTTATTTATATTAAAATTTATATTAAAATCCGAGCACTTCCCGGCCTAGTCCGCTAGCTTAAGTGGACACACTGTATAATTAATTTTCTTGGCGAAAATTGTAGAGTTGGTTCAACCGACAGATACAATTTTAAGGAATGAAAAATAACAAACTGAAAGTACAGAAACAATATTTCAAAAATTTTTGTGTTCGCTAATGGACATTTAAACCAAACATTCAATCTTTTCAATAACAGATTTTTGGTGTAAGTAAATTACTATATAGATATATTGATTCGAAAATGCAATTCAGCTGAAATTGCACTAGGGGCTCTATTAGTCTCTAAAACCGATGTTATTACTCAATAGGACCTTTGACTTTTATTTGATTTGAAAAATTGAATTGAAACTATGTTTCAGCTAGTATTTCAACCCGGAACATATCGATTCATTTATTTATAGAAGAAATAACTTACAGTCAAAACAAGTTCTGGTATAAGAAAGTTTGAACGTACATTAATAATCAAATAAAGTTAACTAATAAATAATTCAAATAATTCGTGGAGTTGTATTCTATTTTTATGAACTTTATTTCGATTCTAGAAAATAACTTTTCTGGAAAAAATCTTCGAATATGATTCTCTAGGATATCCCCAAATTTAATATAATTTGTCAAGCATCAGACCGAATGCTTACTAATAATAGTTCTGTTCTGTATATTCTTTTGTTTAAATATTATGCAGACAGTTCTTTCTGAACGAATAATCAATTTAAGTTCATTTACCCATATTCCAATTGCTTTAATCACTTTGATAGTTATTTATTGTATAAGTGTTTTAGATATCATTTTATTTGCGCAAGAATGTTTAAACGCGAGAGCGAAGCTCGAGCGTTTAAATTTCTTAAGCAAATAAAATGTATCTAAAACACGCATGCAATACAACGTTTTATTCACAATCACATTCATTTAGAATCAGAATCGCGGAAATTTTTCATCACAAAATGATTTGACGTTTTGCTCTGACAGCGGCTGTCACCTCCTCAAAAATCATTGAAATAACATACAAAAATATCGGGAGGTGTTGAATGGTTGCTATGTATTTTCGATTGTTTATCTACTCCATTTGTAAAAATTTGTGAAGTTGGTGAAAATAAGTAAAATGTGATTGATATTCAAGATTGTATTTTTCATTATTCCACTAGTGGAATAAAGTAATTTCATTATTCCACTAGTGGATAAAGTGGTACATTATACGGTTCATAAGTGTGGATAAAACTTCAATTATAAGGTGATTGTGGATAAATGTTTTTTTGGGTTTGGGTTTGTCTCAGCTTTTTCAATTTTTTTTATTCATCCTTCTTTGAATCGTTGCAACAATTTTTTTATTTCAATTTTTGATTTTGTATAAAGATTTTTCAATTCGCCATTAGGGTTCTCTTTCCAATCTTTTATAATAATTATTCCGAATTTTCATTTGGTTATAAAACTTGTTATCCGACCCCTTTCTGTATTTTTTAATGCTCGTTTTTTTTATATTGTTTTATAGTATTAGCGAGCTCTTGAAATGTTGGTATGTCACATAATGATTTTATATTCTCTCAAAAATAATCTCGAAATTAGTTTTCATCCAAAATGTTCATATCTGAATTCTGCGAAGTTCATTTCTTTATATCACTTTTTTGTCCTTACAGTATTCAGAAAATTTCAATCTTCGTAAAAGACTGCAAGTGTTCAAACTCAAAATACATCATATGAACATCGGTTACTTAATTTCGCATACGGGGATATAGAGAAATAACTTTGTTTTTGAATACACAAAAATTTTATTCCAAAGTTGATATTAATAATAGATTATACCACGAGTCAATAATGATAGCTATTATTCGCGAGGAATTTTTACGAACCGAGCCGCGTTAGCGGCGAGGTAGTAACATTCGGAGAGGATAATAACCACTATTGCGAGTAGTATACTCTACTTTATTTACGACTAATTGATTAATTTTAGATTTTTAGTGAACAACTTTACTTGTCAATAAAATTCTGATAGGAAAACTCTTCTTCCATATCACTTTCCATCACATTTCCTACACTCTCCGTTATTGAATCACAAATAAACACGCTTTTGACAATTATTTATTAACACTGACAGTTTGCGTCAAACAATTGTCTTGGCTGTTTTCATAGACATTTCATTTCAAATACGATTATTCATTCAACCGCGAGGAAATAATGAATGACTTTAAATTGTAAATGCCACATCTATAATGCGTATATTATATATTATAGTCTTAGATAAAAAACATTAATTCCATTCAGATGCCCACAAAATTTCATTTTAGAAAAAACTTTTGTATAGTACTCAGTTTAGTATTCTAACTGATGAAGATAACTTTATTTTCGAAATGGGTTTCTAGAAGTTAAAATATACTTATGAAGTAAAAGGGATAATACTTTTTGTTCTCATTGAATAATACCACAGGCGTCTATTATGCCATATTTGATAGTACTCACCGACAATATAATTTTTGCAATATTTATGAGAATCTGCTCATTCTGCGACTCAACAAACTTGTACAAGCATTTTAAAATTCTCATTTTCAATTTCGATGCGACTTTCTGATCCACCATTTTATCCTTTTCCATGCATTCGTACAGTTCATTCAGCAGTCTTATGACTCTGTCTTCGTCCAACTTTTTATCGTTTTCGGAATTCAAATCCGTCAGGACGTCCTCAAAAGTCCTATCTTTCTTGTCTATTACTGAAACGGAATGTTGTAGTTTGTTTGAAAATTTGGGATTGTGCAATTGACTTGTGAAATAACCTGTATTGAGAAAAAGCGTTTGTGAATTTTCGATTATTTGTTTGTTATCGAATATTTTTTCGAGATTTTGTGGTCCTAGCAGGAGGCATTGCGAAAGGTTTTGTTGTCGAAGAGAAGATCTTCCGAAAGGGGAAGTGGACTCGTTGAAATCAGTGCGCTCTTGTGGTGAGCTGAATGCATTCCTCGATTCAGGCTTTTGAGGTTCTACCGGGTATTCACTTTCTTCCGGAACTGAAAAACAATTTCATGTTAACATTGAAATAAGAGGATTCTTGACTTAACTGTCTATTAGTATAAGGGCCAGTGGCCATCTACCTGTTTGTAATTGACCAGACCTGAATTTTTGCAGTGAGTCCCCTACCTACCATACATCAGGTGGGACTGAACTAAGCCCAGTTCAGCTGACGCAGCTAGTCTTGACTAATCATAAATGTATTCGACCACGTCTGCCATTTGGAAATTTTAAAATACATCATTATTGTTTTTGAAAAATAACAATGGCAGGCCATTATCGCGCGTCTAACATCGTGGTAAGGTGCCAAAAAATATGTAATATTAAAAGTGATTGACCACGTCTGCCATTAATATATTTTATTTATTATAGTCTTAGAAGCTTATATTTATCACGGCAGACGTTTTTACTGCGTACACACATCAGCGACAACAAAATCATAACTACTGCCCGAGCAGATGTATGTACATTACGCATTTCTTCATCATTTACTGATGTGTTTATAAAAATTGATATTTTTATAGAAATTAACATATTTACTCCTGTTACATGGAGATAGGAAATTTAGATCCATTACGTCTTCCCTAGTCAGCACAAGGACTAGGACATCTGAGGATCGCGGGTAGGGGTAGCCGATTGACGTAAATGACAATTTTAATATTAATTTCACCAATTACGATGCAATAATAAATATTAGTGTATAATAATGATATCAAATTGTATTTGAAATCGTTATTTTTTTTTTTGTACGAAACAAAATTTATAAGTGTCAGGTGGATATAAAAAATCATTTATGCAAATATAAACAATATAGGCATATCTATAGTCATATATGTGAAAATTAAATTTAAATTTGTAAATTGATCCAAACATGTTCAATACAGAATTTATTATTCTCAATTTACCAGGAACATTGTTTATCAAGTCGAAAACAAAACATGAAAGTTGATCTCCCTCGAACCATTTGAAGACAAATGAGTTGTCTTGTTCAATCCATCCATTTCATTTAATGTTTAATGTTGTGGGGTGCTTTTTGAAAGCATTTCTCCAAATACTGGAAATGTAATGAGCTCTCAAATTTGTTAGTACAGCTCACTCTTACACGGTGGTTTTGAACTTGCGTCAAAAGTATGTACTTTTTTGCTAAAGTTTTCAATGACGTCTGAAGCTTTGTAGCTGCTGACACACATTTGAAACCTTCCATCATCCAGGTCCATAGATTTTTTGGCAACTGAACCATACAATTCTTGTAACTGGTCCTCTGCAAAATCGGGTGCACCAAGAGCAGCGAAAGCTTGTTGGAACTCAACATCATTTTTCAACAAGGTGGAAGGTCTCTTTTCCCTTTATTGAAGATAACTGGATTGAAATAACACCCGGTAAAAGCGTGAAAACCAATTAAACGTTCGGCAAATAATTCACTTTCTAAGACTGTGATGAAGAAAATATATATTAATGGCATATCTGGTCAATAACTTTCAAAATGTAATATTTTTTGGCACATTCAAAACCGTCTGCCATGATGTAAGACGCGCGGAAATGATCTGCCATTGTTATTTTTCAATAATAATAATAAATTTTAAAATTTCCAAACGGCAGATGTTGTCAAGTACATTTATAATTAGTCAAATTTTGATACCTGTCGCACCTGAGCACCAGCTGCGCCAACCGCGCTGAGCTTAGTGAGTCCCCACTTCATGTATGGTAGGTATAGGGGACTGTGCAAAAATTCAGGTCAATTACATACCGGTATTCGGCCAGTGCGGCTCTTAAACTATATGAGCAAAACTCAGCTCGCGGAACTCGACCAGACTTATTTCATAGCCTTTCTTTTTGAAACATTGATTGAAAAACCGAACGGGGATACACTGCTTTACCCAAAGAAAGTTTAAGTGTTCTCATACAGACACACTTTCCTGGTTCTTAAAGGGCGTGTGCAATGTAAATCTAAAACAATCTACTTCTATTGAAACATTGTTACCTATACTCTAAAAAACATGCAAGAAAAATCTGTACCTACAGTATTATTTTTAATTTTTTTTCACACATGATTTTTAAACGTTTAAATAACATTCTAATTTCGTTGAGAAGTTGATTTGATTTTGAAGTCTACAATTGCTAACTAGAATGACGCTCTTGACGGGTGTGAAGTTATCCACACTCACAAGTGTACACTGACAAAAATATATAAAAATCATAATAGGCTCAAATGGCTCTGTACACGTTTCTGCTTGGGATATGTTATGTAGTTTTCTATTTCCTTCATCCCTCATACCACGTAGAAGTTTGCCAAGCCATCCGAGAGGGTGCAATGAGGGTGAGTTTCCGAAAAAAAATCATAGAAGGCACAAATCGTTTTGTACACATTTCTGATCGAGATATAATGTTATATAGTTTCCTATTTCTTTCATCCCTGATACCACGTAAGAGTTTGCCAAGCAGTCCAAGGGGGTGCAATGGAGGTGACATTCAGAAAAAAATCATAGAAGACACAAATGGCATTGCTTTCCTTCATCCCTGATACCACGTAGGAGTTTGCCAAGCCGTCCGAGGGGGTACAATGGGGGTGAGATTAAAAAAGTCATAGAAGGCACAAATGGCTCTGTATACTTTTCTGCTCGAGATATCTTATGTAGTTTTCAATTTCCTTCATTCCTGATACCACGTAGGAGTTTGCCAAGCCGTCCGAGGGGTGCAAGGGGGGTGAGTTTTCAAAAAAAATCATAGAAGGCACAAATGGCTTTGTACACGTTTCTGATCGGGATATGTTATGTAGTTTTCTAGTTTCTTCATACCTGATAGCACGTAAGAGCTTGCCAAGCCGTCCAAGGGGAGTAAGATTCAGAAAAAAAAATCATAGAAGGCACAATTAAATGGCTTTGTACACGTTTCTGCTTGAGATATGTTATGTAGTTCTCTATTTCCTTCATCCCTGATACCACGTAGGAGTTTGCCAAGCCGTGCAAGGGGGTAAAATGGGGGTGAGTTTCAGAAAAAAATCATGGAAGGCACAAATTACTTTTTACACGTTTCTACTAAGGATACAGTAAGAATAGCAAAGTACATAACATATCCCGAGCAGAAACGTGTACAAAGCCATTTGTGTCTTCTATGATTTTTTTTCCGGATACCCACCCCCATTGTACCCTCTCGGACGGCTTGACAAACTCCTACGTGATATCAGGGATTAAGGAAATAGAAAACTACATAACATATTCTGAGCAGAACCGTGTACAACGGCCTTGTACATGTTTCTGTCCTCTATGATATTATTTTCGTAAACCTAACACTTTCCCATAAAAAAGCACTTGCCATAACATATCCCGAGCAGAAACGTGTACAGAGCCATTTGAGCCATTTATGATTTTGAATATTTTTCTCAGTGTACTTTTGTGGATGTGGATAACTTCACACCCGTACGCTCTTGTACTTACGGTTATCCAAAGACGTGGTATTTTTGAAAATTTTCCGTTTTTGTAGCGGTCTGCAAGAATCCAACGAAGGCAGCTTCACCTTATGGAGTGAATCCTTAACAGCGATGTTGAAAATTTTGTCATTTATTTCCGATAGAGAGTTGGACCGTTGATGTAAAATCTTGTTGGTACTTTTCTGCGGTGGCATAGGTGCTTTTGATGAGATCATGTTTGGTGATAATATCATATTGTTGTCAGGAGGGGTTGTCGGGAGTTCAGTTTCATTTTGGAGGTAGCGCAAGCTGAGAATAGGAAAAATTCACAAAGTTAAAGAAAAAAATTGCTCACGAAGTTTTGCAACTTATTGACTAAACTCTATTGAATTTTTTTTGACCCTCCTCCCTGAGCTCCTCGAAATCAGAATCTCAGCTGCAGTTTTAGTTTAGTAAAGTTCGTTATACAGGTCATACTCATTCAACACATCGAAATTATTAGTAAAAAATACCTCTCAATACTGAACTTTGCAAGCAAACTATATTTTTGTTTAAATAAATGTGTGTATCTAAATCTCTTCCAAATACACCTTTTATTTTCTCGTAAAGGCATTTCGTTTTATGTAATAGTATTTAACGTTGAAGCAACTCCTCTAGAAATGCTACACGTACTGACGTAGAAAGCAGTTGGTTTCTGAGAAAATGTATAATTTTTTCCATTTCCCTTTCTGCTGTTATTTTCAGTGTTTCCCATGCGTCTCAGGTGAAAAAAGCGCCGAGTCATCGGCAAAACTAACAATGTCAGCGCAAGTATGAAGGTTGAACAAATTATTTAAATAGATGATCAACAGTAACGGTCCTAGAACAGTACCCTGTGGCTCATCATATTCAAAATGGCTGAAAAAATCACGAGAGGTTGTCAAACTTCCTTGAAAGTTTCGCCTGACTTGGAAATTGACCATTCTTGGAAATTGTAAAAAAATCGTTTTTGACAACTTAGGAAACTCAGGAATCAACTCAAATATTTCACCAACCTGAACGAGCTAGGTGGTCTGTTTGTTTTTGTCTTGTTCCCAAATAGTAATCTCTCTTTATCCCTCGGTGTATAGGGCCTTTCTGTTTGTAGTGGTTTGATGGAGGGGGGTGTGAAATTATTATCGGCCATTTGGGATTCTGAAACAAAATAATAAAAAAAAAATTTCGCGGTAATATTTATATAAATATATATAATAAGTACATTATTGAACAATCGTGAATAATCATGGTTTATTATAATATAATTCCTATAAAATTAAAATTTTCATTTCAAAAACACTTACCAATACTCTCCCAGAGTTTTAGGTCACGATTGTAAGGCGAAAATCGAACGAATCGTCCAAAAAATTTACCGGGCAATTACACAATAAAAATTGAACAATTTTTTTAACGTCTAAATTCCCTGCGATAATGTGCTTATGAAAGTAATCAATGAAAACCATACGTGTTCCAGTTTCATCTGCAGGAAATAAACTCTCACCACCAGTAACCATGATACAATTTAAAAAAACAGATAACTTTGACGTAGTTTTCGTGGATGTGTATTATTTTGCATAAATTTATGCCATCGAAGATGTCTTAGAAGATATATTTGTCAGGAATTTAACCCACACCATCAATAATGATAAATTTCAAAATAAACTCATAAGTTCGTCGAAGTTTTCGTGATATTTTCTGCATGAATCTATGTAATTATCAAAATATTTCGGCAGGATGAATTTTTACCCCCACCACCATTAATATTAAAAAAACAGTATAACTTCATCAAAATCATCGTGGATGGGGATTTTTTTGCAGAATTCGATGAAACTGAAGGTGATCTATAAGACCTATTTGTCAAAATATTTTGACGAGTCTGCCTTGTAGTGCACCTTCGAAAGAATAGATTTCTGTAAAAACTTTTACGAAGTTATACAGTTTTATTGAAAATTAATATTATTGGCGGTGGGGGTAAATATCCTGACTGACAAAATATTTTGACCAAAGGTGCTCTGGTGGCACAATTTATCCAAAAAAATACCCATATTTATGCAAAAATATGCAAAAATATCCCCATCCAAAACTTTAAGGATTCGTGAAATTATTTTGAAAATGTTTATTATTGGTGGTGGGGCTGAAAATCCTGCCCGACGAAATTTGTTGACAAATAGGTCTTGTGAAGCACCTATGGTAGTATATATTTATGCAAAATATCCTCACCTACAGAAACTTTCACGAACTTATGAAAGAATGATGAAAATTATTATTATTGATAGTGTGTTCGAAAACATATTTTGACAAATAGATTTTCTAAGACACCTTCGGTAGCATATATTTATGCAAAAAAATACCCATCTACGAAAACTATGACGATGTTATCTGTTTTTTTAATTTAAGCACATTATCTTGAAGAATCCCTTTTCATCCACTCTTCAACGAATTTTGAATTTTTTTTTTTTAATTTAGATGGAGTGATAGAGGGAACATTGCAACTATTATGAAAGATAGGTTACCTTGGTAAACGTAAGTTTATCGAGCTTTTTCTCGAAAAAAAGTTGTGTTACTACGTAGTTTTATTTCCTGAACACGAATCTAAAGAAATTTCGTGGTGGTCTCAAATACTTTTTGAGTTATGGCCTTTTAAATCTTGAACCATTGAAATCCTTTCTATCGGGAGGAACATAGAAGTGCCAAAATATACGGGTTGTCCCATTAATAATTTTGATTCTGAAGTCACGTGACCATTTTGAAACACGAATTTTTCATTAAAAAAATCGCAAAGAGGCCTCCTTTATGTCGACACTGTTATTTTATCCAAATTTCACATTTACAAGCATCAAGACTAAACGTTTCACACAAAAAATCCTTATTTTTACTACTAATCGTAACCTAGTTGTAAGTGATTTTCATGCTTAGTTGGTAACTTGGGATTTGCGCGGCTGACTTTTCTAATTCAAGTATGAGCAACAACTTCTTCATTCAGATATTCCATTGTTCAATTTGCGCCATTTTGTACTATATTTGTTATGTCTTAAACAACACTGATATTTCGTGCTCTGATTCCACAAAGCTTTTAGGTCTTGCCCTGCAAAGTAATTTGAAATGGAACACTCACATTGATGCCTTGTCATCAAAACTAGCAAAAATGTGTTATGCACTGCATAACTTCTCAACAATGTAGCAAAGGTATTGTTAAAAGTCTTTATTTTGGATGTTTCCATTCGAATCTGAAATATAGTATAATGCACTGGGGAAATTCTACAGAAGCCTATCGAATATTCACTTTACAGAAAAGAGCTATCCGTATTTTAAGTAAAATTGGACCAGTGGACTCATGTAGAGAACACTTCAAAACCCTGTCAATTTTAACAATGATTTCGGTATATATCTATGAAGTTGTTTGTTATGTTTTCAAAAACAAAAATTACTTCGAATCCGAAATGGTGCAACATAATTATGGAACGAGAATGAAAAACAGTTTGCTACCGTCTGAACATTCATCTACCCTATATCAAAGAGGTCTGTATTATAATGGCTGTAAATTGTTCAATGCCCTTCCTAAATCTGTAAAAGACCTGCAGAATATATGCATCTTCAAAAGAGTCCTCAACAGAATTTTATAGTGATTTTAATTATTTTATGAGTCAAATATTTCTATTTTATATGTCATTATTTATTTTTGTGTTTTTATATCTACATCTTATTTATAGAGTGACATTGTCACATTAGTCAACTATATAGTATACCTACTGTATTGTATTTTTTTTGTGACTGAAAATAAATGAAATGAAATGAAATGAAATATGATAGAAGATGTTAAAATTTAACGAATTCATCTATTTGGTAAGTAGCAGATTGGCAATTATCAATTTTTCAATAAAATCAAACAGTTTAGTGCAGGGCATTCGAACAGTTGGCGGCGCAAATCCCAAGTGACCAACTCACCACAAGAATGAAAACAAGGAAAAACTAGATTAGGTTTAATAGTAAAAGAAGGTCAACTTTTTGTGTAAAATGTTTGATGTTGTTTATAATTGTGAAATATGGGAGTTTAGCGTCTGAAAAAAGTATCGACAAAAAGAAGGGCGCATTTTGACTGAAAATTCGAAAAGTATTTCAGACCCCAAAGAAACTTCTTCAGATTCGTGTACGGAAGATAAAACTACGTAAGTAACACCACTTTTTGGGAAAAGCCCGATAAACTTACCTTCACCATAACCTTCTTTCAGTCCTCAGATAATATTAAGCGCCTTCTGAAATTTTTTAGTTCATTATTGCTTTAAATGTACATTTGCCCCTGTGTTATCCCGACTTATGTAAATTTTACTTACCTCTTATAGCTAGCCTAGCTTCATTAATAATTTCTGCGCTGGTCTTTCTTTGAGGAGGCTCGTAAAAAGGTAGAGACACCTTGCTGATTCCCTGGGACTTCATGGTGTCACCGTCACTACGTACTTCCATTTTCACGAATATCACATTCCACTTGAGGAGAAAATGTTCCGATCTGGAAAAGTGCACAAACTATTCTTGGATACCTTCGTGAGGTTTGTTTTTATTCTGATAACGAGCCGAATAAAATATTCCACGGATTCGCTTACCAATTACATGTTTCATCGCAAGAAAACATGCCTCTACTGAGAATAATAAAACTATTGATTATTTCGGTGGAAAGCTTCGGAGCAGACATGCAAGGAAAAATCGATATTTGAAGTGGAAAAACTATTCCGGTATAATAGTCTGACTAATGAAAAGTCATTGACACCTTTTGTCATATTTTGACATACTTGGGGTGATTGATTATTTATTGTCTATTGGATCGTTCTAGATTATTATTTCGTACGACTTGGCCTCAATAGTTTCTGTACAATATGTAATGGATGAATAACATAAATGCATAGTAGTTATTTATATGATACAAGTTTATAAAGTAGGACTTTTTTGCATGAGCGCAAAGTTTGTTGAAAAAGACTTATCGGTGATTTTTGTAAAATTGGCACAAGAGTTCTCTGCATATTTTGACTATTGTTAATTTGTAAAATCAGTGGCTTGAAAAAATCATGAATCAATTGCATTTTGTGATGTCCCAGAAACATTACTGAAAATATTTTATAATATACAGTGATTTAATGTTTCCTCAACCCAACGCGGGGACGCGGGATGATCGGAAGCCTAAATTCTATAGCAGAGAGGAATCAAATCGAAAAATACTCTATTTTCACATATGTACAGGGTGGCCCACGAAGTTTAGGACAGGGAATATCTCGGAACTCGAAAGTAGTGGAGAATTGTAATTTTGGGGTTCTGAATAAAAGCAATTGGTGCAGCTTTTTTTGATATAATGTTACCCAATGAGCTTTTTGTTTTCGGTCACGTGACATCAGATTCAAAATTATTAATGGAACACCCTGTATATTTTGGCATCGTTATGTTCCTGTTTATGAAACAATTTCAACAAACAAAGGATATTGAAGTACCTGTATTTCTTGAATTAATCGTTTTAGACCACAAGAGTGATGGTTCGTTGAAATTGTTTCATCGGGAGGAACATAAAAATGCCAAAATATACAGGGTGCCCCATTAAAGATTTTGAATCAGATGTCTCGTAACCGGAAACAAAAGGCTCATTGGGTAACATATAGTATCAAAAAAATCTGCAACAATTGCTTTAATTCAGAACCCCAAAATTACAATTCTCCACTACTTTCGAGTTCCGAGATATTCCCTTTACAAAACTTCGTGGGACACCCTGTATATCGGTGCGATTATTCGTATAGTGAAATGCAGTCAAGCAGCGAAATATTTATTTGTGAATTTTTGAAATAAATAATAAAACAAGAAATGGTACTTATTTCGCAAGAGACTATCAAAAAAGTCGTGTGAAAATTGTCTTACAGAATTGATGACTTAGACAACACATCGTATATCTTCTCTAATACTGTTTTTCTCAGAATCTTTTTGAGACATAACTATGTCCTATGAAAATCGAATCAAGAAAATAACATTAAAATTGATTATCTTCCCAAATATTCACGATGGAGATAATAAACTCGGTTGATGAAAAATTGATCTTTCAAAATTTGTAAAAATATGCCGGTCTTCCATTTGAAAATTAAAACTTGACAAGCCACATCTGAGAATCAATAAACTTGACAGCATTGTTGGTATTATAACAAGGTGACATAATTCATGAATGCAACATTTATATGAAATACGGTTCGCCATTCCAGAACTTAAAGATCAATAAATGGCAAAATTCTGGGAAATTAGTTAATGATCAGGTGAAATTGAATAACCCTCCATTGTTGAATATGTTTCCAGGTAATAAAATAATTATTATTAATTTGCGAAAATCGATTTGGGGTATTTGTTTCCTGGTAATGTTGAAGTTTTATTAGATAAGTGAAATCTTGTACATTCAAAGCAAATAGAAGAGAAATAATGGTTTTTGCTTTTAACAATGTCACATTTGGGATGTACGAATGAAGATTTTCTTAATTTTTTAGAATATACGGAGGGTGTGATAAAGTTGTCAAAAGAACACTTTCTCTGTCAGCCAGCTTCAACCTAACAAAATATCTCGTTTACTGACACGTTTCTAAGAAAAACGGAAAAACTGAGACCGGTAGTGAATGACGAGGGCAGTAAGATTACAGTTTTGGGATATTTTGGTGCATATCCGGTTATCCGGAAGCATTGTTGAAAGATGCCGAAAGGTTTCTAGGAATGTCATTGATCCTATCCAGATAATCATGAAAAAAAAGTAGGAGATTGAAGCCGGTTGTAGATTTCTCCCACTACTTTGATGTCACCAGCAATCAAAAAAATATTAATCCCTGATCGAGTGAACACTTACCTCGTGTATATGCGCAGGACGTCTCAAAGTTGCCACAGTTCTTTTTTGCATACATATTTAAAATTGGTTAGCTATTCTGTGTCGCAGATCTTGACAACTGTGATTAGAATAATTCGAACAAGTTCAAAGGTTTTGCCGGAGAGTACAAATAAATGTGAATGAAATCAACAAAATCGAAGTACACTTCTCTCTAAATATTTCCACGAAGTGGAAAATATGAGGCAAAAATCTGACAGAAAACAACTACTTCCCTGGCTAATGCCACGACTGATATTGGACTACATCTGACAGATATTTGTGCAACGTTCTTCCAAGAAGACTCAATTGCAGATCGCAGATCTTGACAACTGTGATTAGGACAGAAAGCCGGGAAAAACCTTCCACAGATCACGGTGAAAAGAAAGAGTCCAGTTAACACAAACAGTTATGCGATTTCGCTTATGAATACATTTCAAAGTGAGCTAAATTTGTACATTACTGTTACCAATTCGGATGCTTATCGTGACCGGATATTTCAATTAGTTCCTCAATAGTGCCGATTTTTAGAATAAAGATATGCACATTTGTGAAGCTCTTGAGTGAAACAGCGGTACGCATATTTCAATCACAATTATACTTTATGCATCACACGTTAATATCACTTCTTTAAAAAGTGATTGGGTTAAAATACCTCATGGTGATCATCATATTTAGAGCGCCGGGTCACCGATATTTGAAGCCAAGCAACGCTAGGCGAGGTCGGGGTTTGGATGGGTGACCGACGGACCTCCTTTCGAAATTCTCCTCGGATCGTGCTAGGAATCGCACGTGAAAAGGTAAGACCTCGTTAATCCTTGGCTCGCACAAGTTTCGACTTTTGGGGGCTGCCGTTCGTAAGGAGACGACAGCTGGTTAACGGAAAAAAATAATTTTAAACAAACAAACAATATTAGCATACATAGCTCGCATAACATAATTTGTTTCAAAACAACAGATATTGCCTACTCATTTCTCTTTCACACAAAATCAATCGTGAATATTGAAAAACCAAATACAGTCTGCAAAATAATTAAATGACAATTTCAATTTACTTCGACATTTAATATTGTAAGAACTTGGCATCATTGTGTTCAACTAAGTTCCGGTAGCGGTCGGCCATTTCCGATTTATTATGTTGTTGCGTTAAGTCTTATAGACTCTCCTTTAACGGAGTTCCAACGTTCACGAAACCATTGTTTTTACTGGGCTGTACCCATCTACAAAAACGGAAGAAATTTCTCTGTAAATGCGATTCTCAATGCATTTGGTTGAAACTTCATGTAGCCAGTCGACCAGTACAAAATATAACAAATACACGCGATGAAGATTCAAGTGTTCAACTGTACTACTGTTCCCCTTCCTATTTAAGTCTATTAATTCGGTATTCTCACTTCGCATTCATGCTATTTAATATTTAATTTAGTAAATCCATAACGAATGAAAGTGTGGACAAACCATTGTAGAGTGGTCTAGTTGAATACTTGAATCTCATTGAGAATCTCGTATGCCGATAAATTTCTTTCGTTTCTGTAAAGTTGTCGTGTAAAAAATCGAAAGTAAGTGATAGTGATTGTAAATTCCTAATTTTATTCATACCATACTTGTAGAGTGTAGATATCAATAATTATGTAACTGGTAGTGTTCAAAAGTTACTCACGGCTTCCTTCTTTACTCCATAAAAACGATTATAAAATTTTCAAATACCGTAATTTGGTACTCCATTCAGAAGTATTCAATTAGGTATTTGAAAAAATCCGGTGAAACACAACCTCAACACTACATGATAATTCCTAACCAGTCGATTGAATATGACAAGCTGTCGTACATTCTTTCTTCTGTAATTTTTAGTAATCACAACAGTTCCTTATTATCTACGTGAAAAACTTTTGAAACTTTTCCTTATTTAGACCGTAACGAAACTAGTCAGGTTTGTTGGATGCCAATTTTTTACTATCTAGTTGTTTCAATATAATAGTATACGAGGATATATTGAAAAATTCTTAGCCTACTATAGAACCAAACAAAATTTCAATGTCAAAATATTTTATTACTCAACATATTTTCCTCTTTTGTTAAATTGTTAAAATTGTTAATTTATTACAGCGAATCTGAAACGTCTCTAGACCTTTCAAAAAAATGTTTCTTCTTGTTCTGCAAACCAGACCACCACATCTTTTATTACCTCCTCGTTGGAAGAAAATTTACGACCTTTCAAACTTTTTTTTCAGTTGAGGAAAGAGATGATAGTCGAACGGAGCCAAATCTGGTGAATAAGGGGGGTGTTCTAGTAATTCAAACCCTAAATCACGAATTTTTTGCATGGCAACATGAGATTTGTGTGCAGGGGCGTTGTCATGCAAAAACAAAACAACTTTGGTTAGCTTTCCGCGTCTTTTCTCTTTAATTTTTTCCGATAGAGTGGTCAGTAATGTTGAATAGTAATCTCCAGTTATTGTTCTACCCTTATCCAAAAAAATCAATCATGATTACTCCATGGCAATCCCAAAAAATTGAAGCAAGAACTTTTCCAGCAGATTATTGGACACGAAACTTCTTAGGTCTTGGAGAACCGGAGTGTCGCCATTCCATCGATTGTTGCTTTGTTTCTGGATCGTAGAAATGTACCCAAGTCTCATCCATAGTAACAATTCGGTTTAAGAAGTCTATATCGTTTTCAAATCGAGCACAGATCGAACGCGGTGCTACTACCCTTGAACACTTTTGGTCAACATTCAAACATTTGGGGATCCATTTTGCAGCAATTTTTCTCATGTCCAAATTGACGTGAACTATATGATGAACGCGTTCGTATGAAATATTCAGTGCTTCATGGGATCTATTCTCGAGTTTCAACGTATACGAATTCAATCGCTCTATGTTACTTCAAACGTTTGAAAATGATTTCGCATGAACTCGAGAATAGACCCCCAGATATCCGTTTTAGCCCAATTCGACGGTCTGTTAAAATCATGTCATGAACTGCATCGATATTTTCGGGGACTGACACAGAAACTGGCCTTCCCGATCGGTCATCATCTTCAATGGAAAATTTACCTCTTTTGAAGCTTGCAGTCCAATTTTTCACGGTCGCATACGAAAGACATTGATCACCAAGGGTATTAAGCATATCTTCGTAAATCTGCTTACCTCTTAACCCTTTTAAATACAGGTACTTGATGATGGTTCGATACTCCAATTTTTCGATTTTCACAATTTCGGTGAACATATTTTTTCTCTTAATTTATTGCGTAACTATGGTTTACTTTTTTGACGTCAAACTTTACACTGACACTTCTAATCAGTTATTGTTCGTTGCTATGGTAACGCAATATTTTGTTTATGCAGGGAACTGGTCTAGGCTAACTAGATATCATTACATCCTCGTATCTAAAGTCATTTGAAAAATAAAACTAGTTTTGCGGATGATTTACGTCAGTCTTTCTTGGAGGAAGATATTAGTTGCTCTGATAGAAACAGAATTCTTCAAATTCTTAATAACCATAAGAGAAGTGAGGGATATCCTCACTATTATTTGGATATGGTCAATGTCCATAATAAATAAACAATGAGTGTATTCCTTTTCATTCTTAGAACTGTTGTTTTTTTTTAATATGTATTCTGCATTTAGTCCTTTCTATTATATGAGGTTGTTGCATAATACATATTTTGAGATTGTTTTTATATTTTTATTTGACTTATTCATTGCAAAATTCAAATGTCCGTATGTCTGGGCATACTTCTATGCCATGGCGGTCGTACACTGTGCTTGACACGACCGTTGACACACAGAACCCAAATACATATAAGAGTATCGTCACAGATTCCATACATACCCCTAGGGGTATGTATGTAATCGGTAGTGTCGTAGCGGTCGTATACGACCGCCCGACAAATGGCAAAAAAGTATGAGCGGTCGTATACGACCGTCGTGGCCCTCAACCTGTTAAGATAATATACACGGTGATTTACCACCTCTTGCACAAAAATGGAGTACTGGTCTATCATGTGCGATAGCACCTGTGAAATTTGAGAGCTATCCCTGATGATTAACCCATCTTTCTGTACGTTAACCGAAATGGATACGCCACTGCATCACTGAATTTTATGAACCATCTAAGTGCAAACAGATAATCGTGCTTCTGTGTGCAATGCTACAATCTCCGAATGCAAAATCGATGATGGTCGTTGTCTACTTGTTCCAGATTTGTCTTGGTTGTACAATTATTATACGAATACCCACGGCGTATGTGGAAACACCCAAATTTATCTTTTGGCATAACACGTTTTCTCCAGATAATGCAATTATGAACCGTAATAATAGTCCTTCATACAGAAATTTGAGAAGACTTTGGCACTGTTGCACGTATGTATGTCACCCGTCAAAATATTGTCAGTTCGATTTGCAAGAGTGATCATATGTTGACGTCTTTCGTAAAACGGCAGTGTTAAATATGAAAATGTCAGTGCTTGTGTTCGAGAATACTCGAGTAAATTTCCAACTAGACGCCATCCAATTCCAGTCGTGGCTTGGAATTATGTATTGACAGTAACCGAGCCTCATTCAAACATTTGCTTTGACATAATAAAATATGATTCTGTTGTGCTGTGTTATGCGATATGCAAAAATATTTGATATATTTTGCCATTTTGTAAAGTGAGTAACAGCCCAATATCACTTCTAAGTGAGACTGGACGGTTCCACGTGGTCAGTTTCTATCCAGTGGCGGCGCATTCCTACAAACTAATCAGGTAATTTTTAGTTCAATTTTTGTTATTACTTTTGAGATTAAACTTTTTTTTGTGGGGAGAGCACACTGACAAATTTTGTGTAAGTGGTGGTAAATCACCCTGTATATTTATTTACTTACATATGAATATTTTCTTTTCATATTTTTATTTCAAATGTGTACAAACAACTATGTTGTGAAAAGCTCTTGCATCAAAAACGATAAATTTCACTACAGGTAATTATACTTTTGTTCTAATAATGATAATAATAATACTTCATCATAAACACTCGAAGAGTATACCCATTTTGCTACCTCGGCCCAAAACTCTTCAATTTCTTACCTGATGATCTTAAATCGCTCAGACCAAATACCCCAAAACATAAATACGAAATCAAAAAAATGTTATATGCCACGCCGAGATATCTAATACGTAGTTTAATTCATTCCAAAGATATTCAATAACAAAAATTGTCAAACAATAATCATCCTTTTACCAAATTCCAACTGTATCATTCTTATCATAAGTATTAATATTAGCACTATTCTTAATTATATATAATGCATTCCTCTTTAATCAGTTTAAAAGATATTGTCATGTCGAAGAATCACGTACAGATGTGCATATTTATGTTCTTTCTTTCTTTTGGTTCTAAAATTTGTTTTGTTTCGAATGTACTCTTGAATGTACCACACCACGGACAAGGATTCCCTTTTGTGGTCACGTATTTATTCAACAGTTATTTCATCATCTATATTTTAATCTGTATTAAATTTTAAATCTGTTTTATTATTAATGTTTTAATCTGTTTGTTCATGTAATTTTTTGAATAAATTTATTATTATTATTTATTTATTTATAAAGGCAAAGCTTGTGCTGGTAGAGGACGGATATTATTATTATTTGCGTTAGCAAGATTAACACTGACCTCCAACTCTAATTCATACAAATTTAAAATCATACGTTTTTATTCAATATTTAGTTCGTACAAATACAATGCAAAATAATCGAAATACAATAAATTACTTATCTAAACTTGAAACAACTTCAAACCATTGTCTCAAAGCGTCACTCAGAACACTAGGTAAAGAATTTATGTCTCTTAAAATTATATAAAATGAAAACGGAAAAACATCCATATAACTTTGAATTTCCAGTAATTTCCCATCCTTGAAAACTGGCATCCGTATATCCAATACGGAATTCTTATTCTCGGGATTGTCAATAATAACAAATACCATGAAAATATTCGATAGCTTGGCTCGACGTACAGCTTCTTTGACGTAAGTTTGCCCTTCTGAAAAAACTCCTCTTCCATCACTTACAATGACCAGCAGTTTAGCGTTCAGAGCAGTCGAATGAAGATGAGATTGGTTGAACATTTCAGTAACAAAGTCGACTAATTTGGCGACCTGGGTTTTTTTCTGGTCGAACTTGAATTTTTGCAATAACTTCATACCACTCTTGTCCGTGAATTGGTCAGTTAATTTGTGAATTACCTCAGTCGTTTCTCCAAAGCTCATTACCGACAGTTGTCCACTTTCTAATAGTGTTAGTGCCTTCGAAATCAGGGCCACACTCTCAAATGCAAGTTCTTTGGAATGGTTGTCAGCCATACTAGACGAGTCATCTATAGCCATAACTATCTGGTACTCTCTCTTGGAAGGTTTGGTTCTTCTCAGCCATATTTTATCTTTTCGAAATTGTGAGGCGATATAAGGAATTACTTTCCTCATGTTGATTCGTCGTCCTGTTCTGAAGTCTCCCTTCAATCTACTCGCTTGAGTAGGTTCAAGAACTAGCCTCAATTGTTCAGAGAGATCCTGAGCCAGAGAAGACGTGACAGAGGATATTTTGTGCCAAGCTTGTTCTGCTTCTAAAGTATTTGGTGTCTCGTTCCATCCCAATAGTTGTTTCTCTACATCCAACCTCAAATTGTTGATTTCCTCCATAGAGAGCCTAGTGCCAGTGGTTTCAGAAATACCAAATTGCGTGTGATGGAATGATTCTGCGCTTCGAGCGACTGTGGTAGTTTCAACAATTTCACCTTCAATTTCCATGTCTTCTACGTCTTCCAGAATGTCACCTACAAGAAGACAAAATTATACATGATTTTTTTCATTGGGTTGTTCTTACCTTCAGGATGCTGTTTCTTGGAGGACTTATTTTCTTTGGTTTTGTCGGTTTTTTCAGATTTCTCTGTTGGTACATTTTCAACGTCAATTATTTCATCATCTTCCTTCGGCAAATCGTTAGACGAATCCGCTGTCTCTTCGTCATCTTCATTTTCCTTATTCTCGGTTTCCTTCTTCTGGCTTTCAGCCTGTTCTTTGGTGGCTACGTCAAGTACCTATACATTGTTAAACATTAGATTTTTAAATTCGTTTTCACACAAAATAAAATCTTTTAATATTTTGAGAAGTAGCTGTGGGCACGAAATAGAAAGCAAAGTTTAAGAGAGCATTTCCCAAAAAAGAGTATCGTTTCATCAACCGCTCACCTGAGTTTCCACTTCTTTTGCGTCTTTAATGTGCTGAAACATTTCAGAAGATTCCTCCTGTCTACTTTCATTTTCCTCCGAGATATCTTCTTCGTCCTTTCTGGCATCAATCGTTTTGAGTTTTTTCTTGACCGGCTCATTGGTATCGCCCAAACTTCTTTTCGAATCGGATTCACCAGGTTTTTGTTTTCTGCTTTGATTCTCCTTTGGTTCTTGCTTGGCACTTTTCGATTCTTGTGGAGCGGTACTTTGAGCGGTGTGACCAGAGGTACTTTCCTCCATTTGAGATTGTCCCACACCTTCTTGATCAGGCCTATCTTCTTGACAAAGCTCATCGATCGGCTGGGCGGATTTTTGATTTTCTGACTGACTGGATTGAGTCTAAAAATAAACAAAGTGTTAATATACCTATCACTATTTGAATAGTGACACATACATTATCTCTGGCTTCAGCTTCATCTACATCCATGGCTTCGATATTTTCCTGGAGACTTTGAGTAGGATCTACAGTAGTGGTTTCGTCATTTTGTTCTTCAGTTGCATCATCAGATTCATTTTCAATCGTTTCAGTAGCTTCTTTGGTTTTACATTCTTTTCCTTCATCATTTTCCTCTTCTAATTCTGGAGCATCTTCAGCCTCTTTGGTAATATCTTCATCATCACTACTGAAATCTTTTTCTTCGTCATTTTTTTGTTCCGCTTCGTCCTTTCCATCTTCTTTTTCGTTTTTATCATCAAGTGGGTTATCTTCTTTCATTTTGTCAATATCAAAGGGATTTTCTTCTTGAGTTTCATTGTCTTTTTCTTCTCCATCGTCAAGCTGCAAGTCATCTGGTAGATCCATGGGTTCTGGTTCAGGCAATTCTTGTTGTTTTCCATGATGAGGATCTATTTGGTCATCGTCATACTCGGGTTCCTCCAATTCATTTATATCTTTCTTGTTTTTTTCTTTCTCTTCTGAGGAAGTTGCGTCATCTTTTTCTTCTTTATCTTGGTTGGTTGCATCATCTTTGGCCACAATTTGTTCTTCCCCTTCTTTTTCTCCATTTTCACCTTTTTCATCTTTTTGCTCCGAATCTGGAATAAGTATTCACAAAACGTTAAATTACAAATCATCAGTTGATCACAAATTACTTATTGAAAAGCTGTACCGCAGCAGTGTTAGAGGTGTGGCCAATGATTGGGCAAAATCTTATTTCTCGATATAATGAAACTATGGTTCAAATGATTTTCACATAAAGAGGGTTTACAAAACCACGACAATTGTTTCGCTTTACAAAAGCTTCTTCAAGTGGTGAAGATATACTAAATTACATATTTGCTATGTTACCTTAAATACTTATCCAAAATTAATTAGGGTTCGGTTGTATACCTAACTCCCAGTTAATTCCCGATAGGTACTTTTACATTTCTATTATTTAAATCTAACCTTTCCAGGAAAACAAATTGATTAGTGGTGACGAATTTAATTCGAGTTGGTCATTGAGCAAGTACTGAGAATTTTTCCATTTATTAATCTCCATACTTTCTAAAAGATTTAGCTTCTTACCTTTGTTTTCGACATAAAGGATTTCAAAATCATGGTCGAAAGTATGGTTTTCAATTAATAAATGGTTAGCATACGTGGAATTTGTTTTCCCTTTTACAAAACTACTTCTGTGCTCGGCTAGGCGTTGTTTGAAGGTTCTACCTGTTTGGCCAAGATAAAACTTGGGGCAACTACCACAGTTTAATTTATAGACTCCACATTTTTCTTGTTTATCCACCCTATCTTTGTTATTTTTAATATGTCTGCCCAAACTATTGTTTGTCTTAAATGCAATATTTAAACCTTGCTTTTTCAAGAAATTACCTATTTTATTGCTTGGTTCACAGATATATGTAATTGTATTGAACCTTTGGTGGTCTTTTGTAGTAGGATAAACTTCTTGAATAGCTTTTTTGTATTTCTTCTTGGTCAGAAGGTTGTCTATCAAAGATGATTTATAGCCATTGTTAACTGCAATTTGTTTAATAATATTAAGTTCTTTATTAAAATTTGAAGTACTAAGAGGAATGCTAAGTAATCTATGTATCATACTGTTGTAAGCTGCTACTTTGTGTATATGGGTGTGATGAGCTATTGTTAATTGTGATATCTGTATGCGATGGTTTGTGGAAAATAGAAAATTCATGTTTATTATTTACTTTAGTTATTGTTAGGTCCAAAAAAATTAATTGAATTGTCCTTTTCAGACCCTATTGTAAAGTTGATAGAACTTTACAATAGAGTCTGAAAAGGACAATTCAATTAATTTTTTGGACCTAACAATAACTAAAGTAAATAATAAACATGAATTTTCTATTTTCCACAAACCATCGCATACAGATATCACAATTCACAATAGCTCATCACACCCATATCAACACAAAGTAGCAGCTTACAACAGTATGATACATAGATTACTTAGCATTCCTCTTAGTACTTCAAATTTTAATAAAGAACTTAATATTATTAAACAAATTGCAGTTAACAATGGCTATAAATCATCTTTGATAGACAACCTTCTGACCAAGAAGAAATACAAAAAAGCTATTCAAGAAGTTTATCCTACTACAAAAGACCACCAAAGGTTCAATACAATTACATATATCGGTGAACCAAGCAATAAAATAGGTAATTTCTTGAAAAAGCAAGGTTTAAATATTGCATTTAAGACAAACAATAGTTTGGGTAGACATATTAAAAATAACAAAGATAGGGTGGATAAACAAGAAAAATGTGGAGTCTATAAATTAAACTGTGGTAGTTGCCCCAAGTTTTATCTTGGCCAAACAGGTAGAACCTTCAAACAACGCCTAGCCGAGCACAGAAGTAGTTTTGTAAATGGGAAAACAAATTCCACGTATGCTAACAATTTATTAATTGAAAACCATACTTTCGACCATGATTTTGAAATCCTTCATGTCGAAAACAAAGGTAAGAAGCTAAATCTTTTAGAAAGTATGGAGATTAATAAATGGAAAAATTCTCAGTACTTGCTCAATGACCAACTCGAATTAAATTCGTCACCACTAATCAATTTGTTTTCCTGTAAAGGTTAGATTTAAATAATAGAAATGTAAAAGTACCTATTGGGAATTAACTGGGAGTTAGGTATACAACCGAACCCTAATTAATTTTGGATAATTATTTAAGGTAACATAGCAAATATGTAATTTAGTATATCTTCACCACTTGAAGAAGCTTTTGTAAAGCGAAACAATTGTCGTGGTTTTGTAAACCCTCTTTATGTGAAAATCATTTGAACCATAGTTTCATTATATCGAGTATAATGGATTTTCATCAAGTATCGGCTATATCAATTCAAATAATCTTATTTGCACGAGAGGACACAAATGATTATGTTGGAAACTGTCAAATCTGATCCGTCAAGGGTGACAATGGGAGTTCCTCAAGGATCAGTCCAAGGTCCTTTATTTTTCGTTATATTCTCCAAACAAAATGATAATCTATGCTGATGGTACAAACCAATTTATAGCCGAAAATGATTTAGAAACATCAGTAACTACAGCTAATGAATGTGCCCAGGAATTCCTTAATTGGTGCAATTCGAACGGCTTATCAATAAATACATCTAAAACGCAATTTATGTTATTCTTACCAAAAAATGTCAGTTACGATTATAGTCCCTTGATCAAAATAGTTCATATGAGCATCAAACGAGTATACGAAACTAAATTTTTAGGTATTACAGTGGATGAAAAGCTGACATGGGAAGCACATGTAAATAACATTGTATCAAGATTAAGTAGTGTTTGTTTTGTAATATAAGAATACAGTATCTCTGCATGTGCTCAAAATGTCCTATCATGGGTTAGTGCAATTTATATTAACCTATGGTCTGATTTTCTGGGGAAACTCAAGTCATGCCTTTAGGGCTTTAATCATACAAAAAAGATAGATGCCTGGAGGGTGCCCACCCTCGTCAAAGCTGTCGACAAATCTTTATTGACCTATCACTTCTCACCGTCCCATGTCTAGACATATTTTCATTAATACTGAATATAAAAAAAAGTATAATCAAATCTGTTAAGAAGTAATATGGTTCATAACTATGATACTTGTAGTAGAAATGATCTCCGTATGGCATTTTCACGACTTGGAGTTTCACAAAATTCGCACTTTCACCGAGGTGTAATATGTTACAACCGTGCTAATGGTATTCTTGGAAATATTAGCAGTTTTGATTTGTTTAATCAAGACTTCTCAATTATTTGAGTGCTAATGCTTTTTATTCAATGAAGGAATTTTCATAATGTTAATTGTGAATGTAATTTCGAGTGTTTTATTTTTATCGTCTTTAAGACATGTGTGTATGTCTGATTACTGTGACTAGTCTGATAAGTTTTGTACTTACAATGTGTAAAACTTCAATGATGAATGAACTATCTATATATCTAGCTATCTATCAAGGCCCCACAATGGGCGCCAAGTTTGAGAAAATTTCTACCAGGAGGGCAGCCTGATAGTCATAGAGAATGCGTCAATTCAAAAAATAGTATTTTATGTAATTTTCTTTTTACTAAGATGTGAAAGGTAATATTAGAATCATTAATCTTGTTTAGCTACACGTCAAACTTATATCTAAATGAGCTGAAGTCCCTTTAACATATTAACAAAAATGTGAATTACGAAAAAAGGTCATTCCGATTTTAAAAGGCATTTTTGACTTGAACATAATTGAGATCATTTCGGTCGATCGCTTCTAGTCTAATTTTTGGTCAACTTCTCTTGGCCATCAACGTTCAGACTGCCTTCAAGGTCTCTTTCTGCACCGATCTTTATTTGTCGTTTACCAGGGTGTTGCTTTTAGATACCAAACAGTGCATATATATGGTGCTCGATCTTGATTTCATAGTGGTAGTGGAAAATTATTTTCATAATATACAAGGTACAGATGTTAATCTTGGTTATATTAGAATGAATGCTTGAGCTTTCCCTCAAGGACTCATCAGGAAACAAATAATTGAGGGAGAGGTGCAATACTGTCACAATATATTCACCTTGAAATATTTTTAAAATATGGATTTTAGGTCAGACACTTCCCAACAGTGCTTATCGAACTTCCTATAAATTCAGAAGTTTGAAATTATATTCCAAATGAGATTGAGATGGCCTTTTGTCTCTGATAAGATCATTTGTCAACAAATGGAAATGTGATAAAATGTTCAAGAAAATATGAGTCTAACGAAACAAACTCTAATAGGTTCAATACGGCGCCAGAGAGAGGTACTTGAATTAATGTTTTATTACCTTCTTCCTGATCTTCACCGGCATCTTCTTGATCGGAACCCCATATTTCCTGATCTAACTGATTCGCCCCCTTTTCCGTATCTCCCATTTGCTCATCCGCATCTGAATCCCCGGAGTTATCTTCACTGTCATCTTCATTCTTTTCTTTATCCTGAAATCATTCGAAATTAATTTTTCATTTGATCGTAGACGTTCATCTAACAAACCTGTAATTTGCTTTCAAAATCTTCGCTCATTTCGATACCCTTATCTTCTTCTTTACAGTCTTTATCTTCGTCCTTCTCCTTTTCTTGACCAGCCGGCTGAGCATCGTCTAACTGATCTTCAGATTCAATTTTGTCGGAAACGTCTCTCTCACCTTCACCCTCCCCTAAACCAAGGCCATCGGAAGGTTTGCTTTCTCCTTCACCTTCCAGCTCATCTGAGAATTCCGGTGGAACGCAGAATCCCTACGAAAAGTTTTACAGTTAATTATAAATTTAGTTAATAATATTTATTATTAATATTGAGTTCGATGAAACTCTACAACTTTACAATTTTTCGTTGGAAAGTCTTCAACAGAAAACAAATATTGCCTCAAACGACTGTATTTGTTAGATTTTTGTCGAAGCTTTCACAAGAACTGCTTTGGGGTGCTTAATGAATCTCAGAGGCCAGATTATGTTTCGGTTCAAAACGATGAAAACGATTTCATGAATGAATTTCGATCTTTTAACATAAACCTATTGGCTTCAGAACTAATTCATCACAGAACATACGTTTCATAACACTTAAAATCGTTATGTAAACTATAACAAATTCTTCACTAAATTTCGATTAGTAATGCAGAAAGGAGAGTGGAAGATATACATTATCAGAGGACCGACAATGGAACGGAATCTGGACTATATAGTGAAGGTGAGTGAGTTTAAATTACTCTCTTGGACCGAATAATAAAAACTATAATCAGAGGGACTGGAAAAAATTCGTCCTTTTTGCATGTGAAAAAACATAGCCAAACGTTAAAGGCAATAGGCTAAATATTGAACGGCCCCCGTATACTACGGAATAAAAGTCGCGTTTGACAGAATGACAGCGCCTAAAGCGACCCACTAGAGCAAACGCCAAATTCTTGTCAAATCCTCCAATCATAATATAGCTTACAAAATGACTCATCAGGCGGCTTATTTCGCCCCAGCAAAATTGCTTTGTGGAATTTTTTAAACAAGAAATATTTATTATTCAATTAAATAGTATAAAATGTATAAACGACTCACAACAAATAACGGATATATAAATAAATATGTAAATATAATATATATGACGTTGCACAGATCTTAAAACTATCGCTTAGTCACAGGGTTCGTCACGGAAGGGCCGAACCAGATCGTACCTGCCTTACGGCAGGTTCTACGATGTTGTGTAGATTCGAATGTTGTAAGTGTTACGTCGCATGGTGTTTTGGTTTCCCTGCCTCCTCCAAGTTATGCAGGGGGAATTAATACTTATTACGTGTGAGACATCAGATCATTGGACGTTCCTCATTGGTGTATTCGACGAGTTTCTGGGAAAAAAAGGGAGAAAACCCGGATTTAGACTTGGTGGTATGGTCTTTGTATGTGTTATGTTACACGTCTTCTTCTGGGGTTTCCTGGAAAATATCCAGTGTCTGGTAGATGAGCCCTCCCTGTCTCTTTCTGGGCCTGTTATGGTGGGCTCTGACTGCTGTTATACCTCTTGTCAACGGGCTTTCGAAGAATTTATATTTTTTTAATTGAGATGGAAAAAGTCGGTATTTTTTTATATTAAAAATAATTCATTTAAAAAAAAGTAATTATAACAAAAAAATAAAAGTAGTCTTAACATATTCAACATACAAACAACATGGCTTTCTCCAACTAAAATTGCAAAGTTCCCTGCGAAATGTTTATTATAACATTTCCCAATAGACATCTTTCAATTTGAGGCGATGACCATGAGATGTTTCAACAGAATCGCTTAATATGTAGCAAAAAGAATAAAAGAAGTAAATTCTGCAATGAATCCACTAAAATACGAAACAACCATCACTTTTCCGCGCTGTACCTGTCTAAAACACATCAATAAAATTAAAGGAAATGTTAAAAAAAAGGATAAATTGACAACTCGACTACTCTTGAGCCATCGATTATTCTCATCGACTTTATACGACGTAATCGAAAAACGGAATACCAATAATCGAGTCAAAATGGCGGATTCATTCGACTCGATTCGTGAAATAGAATCACGCTGCAGACTGGTTTTTGATAAATTCTTCGACGGTGGGAATATTGGCTAGCTCTCTGAGGTCGGTTAGCCGAATATACCTATCACTGTTAGTGACTATACGGAGTACCTTATTCTGCATCCTCTCCAGTCTCGACATTTGAGTCTTGGAGATGCTGCAGAACGCTGGTCATGCATATGTCATTGTTGCTCTTATGACCTGCTCATGCTCATACAGAATGGGGAAAAATTTGACGCATCATAGGCGCTTGCCGTGCTATTCGAACTGCCAGACAAAATGCAGTCGATCAACACCAAATGTGTAACGTTATACATTGGAGAGTTTCAGCGACTCAACTGAACCACTGCTTATCACCCATCCCCACCACTCTGGGAGCAACCGCACGTGACAACGTGCCAGCACTGCCAGCACGCCGCTAAGACGAAGGTAGGGAAGGAGTAAACAATGTCCAGTGGTTAAGCTGACTAGTCGAGACGCAGAATCGCATCCGCGCCATAATATGTGCTGGTCGACTGCATCTGTCTGCGCACTTCGAATAGCATGGCAAGCGCCTATGATGCATCAAATTTTTACCCATTCTGTATATCAACACCTTGTTAGTCATGTACAACTTGGAGTCTCTGGATATTAACGGGTATGACCGTTTTATAGCTCCCGCAGCTCGATTGCCAAGCTGACATGCCTGACAAGGGTTAATTTTTTGTCCAGTTGTACCCCCAGGTACCGCGCTGTCTCGGTCTCGTCAATTTGACCAGAGCTCTGAATCTCCCAGGAATGTAAACGTAGGAACGTTTCCTTTTCCATGTGAAATTCATGAGCTCTGTTTTATCAGGATTCACCACAATTTTGCTATTCGCCAGATACGGTATGACTTTGTGTTGCAGATGCGTTTTCAGCTTTGCTGCTGCTATACTTTTACTGGGCGTATATTGCCGCGTGGTCAGCATATATGGCCGAGTTCGTGTTTGGGAATGTGGGGAAGTCATACGTATGTAGCGAATACAAAATTGGGGAAAAGCTCGAGCCCTGCGGCACTCCTGCTTCGGCCTTCCACCCCGCGGAGCTGGTGTTATTTACTCTAACCGCGAAGGTTCTGTTAAATAGGTACGAGGCTATAATCTTTACCATATATTCCGGCATACCTGCACTTAGCATCTTCACGATAAAGCCCTCTATCCAGACGGTATGACTGTGTTGTTCCCTCGATTGAAGCTCTCCCTCACGTCGTGGACAATTCTGGCTACCAGGGAGGTCGTTAAGTGACCTCTTCGGAAGCCGAACTGTTCCGCCGGAATAAGTTTGAGCTCTTTGTCGAGATCAAAAAAGAGCTCAAAAATTATCTTGAGGAGGATTCTGTCCACCACCTTGGCGACAGCACTAAGTAATGAAATGGGGCGATAGCTGCCGACCCTTGCATTCGATTTTCCTGGCTGAGGATCGGGATAATTTCCGCGGGTAGTGTTACCATTTTACAATGGCGTTAGTGATGTAAACTAGCTGCACGAGAAACTTCCTCAGGAGGTTCCTTAGTAGGACTGCATCTATCTTGTCAATACCAGGAGCTTTGTTCCTAGGGAGCCCTTTTATGGTGTTCTGAACCTCCTCGTAGCTGGTCATCGGCTTCGAGAAGGCTCTGCCATTTAAGGCCGCTTTCGGGGCCTTATTCAAATTCTGTGAACGGCGTTTGGAAGTAGAGATCAATATCTATAAGTTGTATATTTTGGATATTCACCTGAGAGGTGGGAAATGTATTGGAAATGTCACTGGAAGTTACTCTAAATGCTTCAAATTGCACCCGAATTCGCCCGATCTCAACTCGAGTTAACTTCAATGCGACTTCGGGTGACTTCGGACGCACTTTGAAGCGTTTTGATCAACTTTCAGTGACATTTCCATCACATTTCCCATCTCTCAGGTGAAAATCCAAAATATACAAATTGTAGATATTGATCTCTACTTCCAGATGACGTTTACAAAATTTTAACACGACATTTCCATTAAATCGGCACATTTTGAAAGATGTGCCCTTGAATGGTTTATAACGCGATTGTGCAAAAACTACACATCGGACAGAAAACATCTTACGCACAGTTGAACCACTTATGATCTATCAGTTTCTGCAATATTGTTCGTGCAGCTTCAGTTTTATAAAAATTGTAAATTTTTGAAAAATGAACACTACTTGCTATAGTGGAACATACACAAAATCTAGCAGTATCTACCTCTGAAAAATGTATATGGTGCTAGGCATTACCTATCATCAAATATAAAATTACTGTTATGTGACTCGATTATCAATATTTAATTTTGTGGGTCAGAAATCAGCCGTTATAGGATTATCTTGTGGGCTAGTAACATCTAGTAGGCTAAAAACATATTTCGCTGTTTTCAACATAAACAAGTTTGACACTTCTTCAGCTAGACACGTGATATTATTCACGTTATAAAAACTTGTTTATTAAAAAAAACTTGGTAAATTTTACAAATTCCGATTTAGCAGACATACATTACATATATGGGCTTGCTGACGGGAACGCATATGAAGCCAGGCGACTGCATGAACCAAAACTCAATCTATGAAATAGATTTGAAGGAAACGTCTTGGTTCGGGGGTAAGTAAGCACGAGATTACTTGGACTAGAACTTAGAAGGGCATTACTTCCCAAGGATAGTTTGGTCCCGCAACGCCCCACCACAAAAAGCCTTCGCAGTGCCTCCGGAGTGTCAATAAATCAATAAAAAACCGATCCAGTGGAGAAAATAAGCAGATTTACAGAGTGAACTAACCAATTACGGAAAATAAAATGGTGCTCTCATGCGGAAAAATATCTGTAAAATTTTTGAGCACTCTATGATGATTTATAACCTTTTTTGTTCGATAATCTTCGAAGATGCGCTACTGAAGCGAAGTCACCTATGTTTTGATGATACACTCACTCTCCGATTGCAAAAATCGATGATGATTAACATTCAATTTTTTATGATTGTTCGTGGTTTCACGAACTTTTCAACCATGCACGCAACCTGTCATTTTCAGTAAGTCAGATTATTTTCTCGGCCAAGAGAAGTTGATGCCTATGGCTCGGATATAATTTGTGCTCAAAAGGGCATTGTGGTTACGTACAACAACAACATTTGAACATTTACTTCAACTATTATGAGGTGCTGAGTTGAGCTCTGCAAAAATCATTTATTTCTGCAGTTTCCTATTGGGATTCATACTAACAGGTCTATTCTCTAAAAAGTCGTTATTTAACAAGTCGTTAATTAACGGTTGTAGTTCAATTTACGATTACGTCAATCTAAACGACAATTCAGAAATTCGTATTCTGTAAACATCATCATTACGGTTTCAGTCATTACCAAATAAATAACGACAAACCTAAATTTTCAAGACGGGTAGTACACATAAATTCATGTTGATTTCATTGAAAATATGAACAGGATGTTCATAAAGTCAGTTGTGGAATCATCTGCGACTGAAAGTTGGAATTAGTCGCTATTTTCCATCGTACAAGATAACCTCTCTTGGAAGGGATTCATGTTTTAAAGAGAAACATTCTCAATTGAAAATTGAATCAATACATGACTCCTCTGGAAATGGAAAAACCCTACGATATGAAGTTTCTTTTTTGTAGTATCTAACAGAAAACAACTACTTTCCCGGCTAAAGCCACGCCGGACATTGAACTACATCTGATAGATATATAGGGTCTTTCTCAATATCTATCAGATGTAGTTCAATGTCCAGCGTGGCTTTAGCTGGGGAAGTAGCAGCTCGAAAAGATCTATTTCTATTTGATTACAGTTTAAACTTTGCAAAGGACGAGTAAGAATTAGATTTTTGCTGATCACAGCTATTATCGTTGACAGTTTACGATGAAGGAACAGATAGTGAATATGATTCTGTGATTTTGTCGTTATTTAACGGCTTACCGCTTGATAACGACTGGTAACGATATCGTTAAAAGATGGTGAATAGACCTGTAAAACTTCACTGTGAAAAAAATTAACCAGCTTCAGAACCACGTTTGATGATGGAGGAGGAACAGGGTTTCTGTCTTCTCACATCCAGGATCGGAGCGTTCTTACATATACAAAAGGTAATTTAATCCAAATTTCACTTAAATGTCCATAATTGATCTTAATTTACCCTGTATAGTTTTCATTTTTTACCTGTAAAAAATTGGTAACTTACTTTTGATGCTAGGTCGATGAAAATGTTCAACAGAACCGAACTCAATTTGCAAGTCACTCGATAGGCAGACACTTGTTGGGTGATGAAGTACTGGTAGAGATGCACTAGCTGCTCCAAAACCGGAAACGATTGGGATGCGATTGTTTTGATGCTCTCAGCATGTTGTGGAGAAGCGGACAACAAAATACTTGCGATTTTGTGAGTTTTCCTTAGAATCTTTTTCATTTCCAAACAAGCAATGTCAGATGATAAGTTTTCCACCAGCAACGTCTTCAGTTGTTCTTCTCGCAATTGTTCCTCCTCTGTTTCGTCTGCTGCCACCTTGTCCTCAGCTGCGCCAGCTTCACTGTATTTTTTGTAAATATTTTGCATCACAACTAGAATTTGTTGTATATAATCCTCGATGTACTTCTTGAAACGGTCTATATCAACATCTTCCTCGGAGTTTTCTTCAAGAAACTGTTTTCTAATGTTTTCGATTTCGGTCTCCAACCAAGAGATACTAGAAGCTATTGCGATTTTACCGAAAACTTCTTTGATACTACCTATATTCTTAGATATGCAGGTCAAGTCATTTTCTATAATATTTGGATCTGATACAGACACATATTTTGGAGATAATAACTCATAATCCACTGCTGGAACACATCCCTTCCACTTGAGAAGATATGAGTTAAGTTTATTTGAGGAGTTCAAAATGGTGGTTAGCAAATTTGAAGCTTTAGACCACAGTGCATCATACTTGTACATAATGAGTTCTTTCTTATCCGATTTAAGAATAGGGATTTCAACATTTTCGTTAGCGAAGTTTTGTTCTAGTGGACAAGTGTTCAGAATTATCATGTATTGGTTCATGACCACTGATAGTTTTTTCAGCAGTTCTATGAGGTTGTTGATAAGACTGGCACTCAAAAATTGCTTTGATTCGCATGAGTCATTCATTTGTTTCGCATGATATCGCAAATAATAATACAGACGGCTGGTTTCTACCAAGTCACATTTTTGTTTCTTGGCAAAAGTCTGAAAAATATTGAATTAGAGAATGCATTCATTGAAAAATATGTTAATTTGTTACCATTAGGTTCGCAGTGAAACCTTTACACCTTTCGACATTTGCAAACCCAAGATCTTTCGCAGGACTATTTAATGCTGTTTCTAAGACATCTTGTCTCATCAACGATCTTACATAATAGATTTCACATGAATCCCATATTGTCAGAATTTTCTCTTCTTTTGACCTGTGAATCACAAGATAAATTAATACCAGAATAATTAATAGAATAGAATGATACAAGCAAAAATGGTAGTTTCACGTTGCATGAAATCCAGGAATTTATTATCATTATATTTTTTGGGGTGCTGAATTAGAATCGGGAGTTATCCAACAAAATTTCCTGGTGAGGTTTGACATAATCGCAATAAACAGCGAAATTTTTCACACATTTTTTTTTTACTTATAATTTTTAGTGTGTTTGTGGAAATTTGAAACATGTTGAACTCAGCCGCAGCTCTGTAAATGGTTCGTGTGATGCAGTTTTTCAAATTTTGATAATTTTTTCCAAAAAGTGGAATTTCGAGTATTGGGTCAATTTTTGATCATAATATTCGGTAATATACTAATCCTACATGAAAAATTGTCAGGTAGCAGATCAATTTCTATTAATTTGAGCACAGAACGATGCCTGTAGACCCGATGGTTGACGCATAAGTTTCTAAAAAACAAAAAATGAGACAATTGGATTTTGGGATTCGATCTAAATCATTTTTGTGACTTGAAAGCTTCGCGGGTTTTTAAAAAAACTCTGTATGGTGTTTTAGTATAGATAAATTATTATTATTTCAGGTATTCCTGCAGGCTATGGATATCACTTTGTCTCTTTAGCAGTTCTGATAGGATATTTTTATTAACAATATCAGACACCAAGCAACTCATGTGGAGGAATCGTCTTTAGCGATGGTGAAGTTTACTTAGTTACCACGTATTGATAAGCCGACGTTGTATAACCGTTTTGATGTTTCACTGCTTCCAACAATGTAAATTTTGTCATTTTGTCATAGTAACGTGTTGTTGACGTTTGAAACGTCAAAATCAGATAAAATGTATCGGATAGAAATGCCCCCGAACTCATGAACAACACTAACTGCAGCTTGCGTAATAACTCGGTTGTTTGATTCGACTTCCGGCAGCGGTTGAGGTCAGACGGCGGCCTTGCGTTGGAAGTCAGGTTAATGTGTGTAATGTCCGCAATCTGAGGACGTGCATCCACCCAAGATTAAAGTGTTAGTTAAAAATTGATTGATACAGCTATGCTGTCTACGCCGGTTAGAGGCCAGATGGGAACGGATTTCTCGCAGCAGGGCATGTCCTAATGGTGCCGTAAGGAAGCCGAAGGACAATAATTGAAGAGAGAGAGAGAACTCTGTTGTTTATCAAAAAATGTAAGTGGTATATAGTCGTTACCTAAATCGTAACAATTTTTTGTGATCATTATGTTTACGTAAGGTTAGTCTGGTTAGGTTAGGTTGGCTAGTAATTTACGCATTTTCAACTCAGTTTGCATGCGGCTGTCTTTTCATTTAAACTTCCCGTAAGTTCCCGACTCGGGATCGTTATTTTCGATGCTCTCCAGATATTAGTATTGATTATATAATGATTATTTATAATTATAATTATGCACAAAAAACTTTGGTCTTGTCCGGCCGCGCTTGGACACAGAAGGACCTCTCATTCCGGAAGGAACATCTTATAAGAAAAAAATGCAGAAAAAGTGTGAGGTGCTCGATTTTGAAGGTTTCATATGGGATATGCAGCTCAATGCTGTATCACTTCCGTTATTTTTAGCGGTCAGACGTTATCCCAACTTAATGGTAATTTACCATTGAGTTGGGATAACGTCTGACCGCTAAACATATAGCATGTCTTTTGTCATAAAGCATGTCTTTTGTCATAAAGCTAATCCATTCACCAGTGCCAAGAAGCTCTTTTGATCTGTAGTAAAGCCACAGTAAGTCAGGGATATATAGAAAAATATGGGTAATCGTTTCACCTATATCTCTTATCGGTACTGTAGCTAACCCAGCTTTGTCAAAATAAGGAAATAGTTTCATGGAAATTACTCCCATCTTCTACCGATGATATATTCATTATCTGAGGAAACACTTGCCCAGGAACAATTGAACTTAAAGGAATTACACAAACAATCCTACCCATCACGTGGGAAATGTTGTCACTCGATTGTGTGTACATTGGAATTGACGTTATCAAACACCATTTGAGAGACACTTCCATTCTCTACAGCCTGAGAGAAGCGTATTATTGTGAAAACTTCACACCGTGTATCTTCTATGTAAGAAGAACAAAAACAGAGTGCTGATAACATCCCAATCAATCTGCGGGATTGAACTTGTACAGCTGTGGTAGATCTCCAGCCAACCCCATGTAGAATAATTTAATCATTTAATTAGATGCAAGATAACGTCGAAACGTAGGAAAAATAATTAAAACAAAAAAATCCCCATCGTAGGATAAACTACAGAAGGAGAAAATCTAACGTAAATACTTGTATTCCAGATGCACAAAAGATTTAAATTGATTAGTCACTAGATCGCAGCTGGTAATCCAGATAGAAAGTATGTTTCTCTTAGGAATTTATAGACTATAAAAGTCATAAGGATATATTTATAGGTGTAATAAATACAATCACAATAAGCGCTTCTTGACACTTTCTGGTGATTAAGCTCGATTTAAGCTCATTCAAATCAACGCGAAACCGATTAACGTCATGAAATATATGAGAAACAGACTATTAGAGTGTTATTATTAGCCGTAATTAATGTCGCTATTGTTTTAGTTTATTACTCATTAAAATAAAATTTACAGCTTCTCGAGGATATAAAATGACCCATAAGCGTATGCTTGGGCAGTTACGATTCAACGAGCAAAGAATAAACGTTTCGTGAGTGTCAATTCTCAGTTCGCAAGTCAGATTCAACGAGTTCCGATTCAACAAGTGAAGAATCGCGATGGTCAATTCTCAATTGTAGAAATGAATCGACAGTTCATATAGTTCATATCCTCGGTTTCGCCATAAATTTCCCTGTCATCGAGAACCAATGTGTATCTTCGTTTTTCAACAAGTATGAAGTTCATATTTGCCACCCGTGGCATTTTAACAGCTGAAAGAGGGTATATCTCGAGATGTTTATCTTATGTAAGTGATAAATTATCCTCTCATTTCAGTTGACATTCTGGTCTGCCGTAGAAATTTTAAAGCTATATTTGTGTTGAACAATTTATTTTGGACCTATTGTCTTACTGTTTCATGAATCAATTAATTATATGAATGCATTCTTGAATACTTTTAATAACTGTAACTGAAGATTCTTTTCTATTAGTAAAAAAGCAGAATTTAGCCCACAAGTTGTTTATGTCACCATAATGTACACGGTTGTGCGAAATGAATTTTCAGTTAAACAGTTGCTGATTTATTTTTAGAATCAATAAGAAAATTTCTACATTACTGTTCCTCAATTATATAAATGTGATGTTTTGAGTCTCATATAATATTTTAGTAAACTTACAAATTAATACAGTGTGTTGCGAACCCTAATGTTTAGCTGTCGCAGCACATCTTTGTTTTTATACCAGATAAATTTCATTATGGCTTACTGTGGTCAACAATCATATGTATCCATTACTTTTAGATCAAATTAAATTAAGTTTAAGTAAAGATTTTCTGAGTTTCTTTTACTGTCCTGAATTACCAAGCATTATATACACGTTTCGTAAGTACCTTACAATCAATTAAATCATTACTCAGCCGCTCGAGTTTGGTTTTCGATGCTGAGACGTTTCGGGGCTTTTATTTTGTCATCAGGGCAGCCTCTTGGCGAAATAAATGTGCGCTGTCTCGTCTGAGTATCGGTTTCGTATGTGTTACACAGCAACGTAGATACCACTGATTATTGACTGTAGGGCTATGCGGACTCACCATTATATCTTTTGTGCACAGATACTACAACTAAAAGGATTACGAAAGGAGACAAGCCTTACAGCAGCAATAAGAGTATGGGCGATGGCAGTCGAATTTTTCATCCACTTGGTCAGATATCCACGCTTTGTACTCAGTACACATACCAATAGAGTTTACCAGAAGATCAGGATTACGTTTGAGTACGGCCATTCTTCTCTGTGAAATTATAAGTAAAAAAAATCTCTTTTTTTGCGAATATCTGAAAACGCACCACTTCAGGTTCGGATTCAGCACATCAAAATACATAGGAAACGATAATGAAACCGACTATTGGATTTTTTTGCAACGAGAGGCTGTTTTTTGACACCGTTTGCCTGGTTTATAAACAAACTAGCTGTTCTTTACTACACGGTCCTGTGTTCGAGAGGAATATAACTCATTTGTGAGAACAATAAGGGAGTTATCATTATACTCACCCATAGTTTATGTGACTGAAATTGGCACTCAAGTCAAGAGGCCTCATCATGAAATCAGAAGCGGGGTTTTTGAGTTTACTTTCTACCATTCCACTTCTGAATGAAAGTCCTATTTTTCCAAGAGTTTTGAACAGATCTGCCAGTGCTCTGTGTTTTTGTTGTAAAATACTCTTGGACTGAGATTTCTGCTTTTCTTTGGATAGGCTAGTATTAACCTGAAATAACCATAATTCAATAATTTGTATCACAGATTACACAATATTACTTACTTCAAGTTTTTGTAGATGAGAACTAGTTTCAATGATTTCTGCTACAAAACTATCCAGACTGCGTACCAAACTTGGATATTGTGTAGCTAAAATAGTTTGTTTACACAATTTTCTGGATTTCAAGAAATATGATTCAGTCCTTCCTAAAATCCCCTCTTCAGTTGAAAGTTCGCTTGACGTAATTTTCTGTAAAATAGTTCTAATTGATTAAAAAAAAATGTTTCCTCCTCCTTAAACCTACCTTTGTTAAAGATAGTTTGGCCATGTAAGCTTCCGGATCTAATGTATAATGATAGTTCTTAGGACTATGTCGTTGAGGTCTGTCCCATATTCCAACATTTTCCCCGTCATTGCTGGCACTTGTATTGTGAAGGCACGACACTACAGGCTGTTGCAATACTTCTTGGAACTCTCGCATATATTTATGTAAAATTTTGTGTGTTTTGTCCACAGTTTCTTTTACTGCCCAATAATTTATATCTTTCCAGCGTACAATCTTCACGTAGTCCTTTAGTTTCTTTTCTATGGGTGACCTCAGGTCTCTTATTTTATTTGAAACTGTTTGACTGAATTGTTGGAAATAAATATACAAGTTCCAGAGTATGCTTGTGAATAGCTCCGATTCTTTTGTTCTCTCTAAGTAAGTGGCATGGCAATGGAACGTAAAGAGAAGGTCAAGTCTGCCTTGGAACTCGGCAAGATTTGATTTGGTAATGAACGTTTGCAGAGTTTCAATTACTTCCCTCTCCGTGAAGAGTTTTTCAACTATAAATTGTTTCATTATGCGGAATAAATATAGCCACCACTTTGCTAGAGGTTCGTTCAAACTGAAAATCAAAATTTTAATGAGTACAATATTTTTATACTTATCATTTAAGGAAGTCAATGTTACACTGCATCAGACCTTATTGAAACTAAATTCAGAATGGTTTAACTAGACAAACAGAGCATCATTAATAATGTAATAAAAATAGGCATAGAATGAAAGCACATAAAATTGACATTATAAAATTGTTCATCAGTTACTATTTGTGATTATAGTAAAATTCTATGACTTTCGATGATAATGAATCAACATCACCTTGACAAAACATTCAATAAGAATTTCGTCTAATTCTCTGAGCATAATACAAAAATTAAATTCTTCAACAGTTCAACTACCTTTCATAAGTCCTATTCAGAAGGTCTTTCCACATGGTTAGCTCTAGCTTCCGCCATGATATAATTTGGTCAGTTAAACTCTGATAATGCTGACTCAAACTAACACCTGAATGTGCAACCTGTTCCCATTCGTGGCATTTGGTCAGCAAGATTTCAAATCCAGTGAGGAATCTTGAAACTGGACTGGTTATATCAAAATTGTAAATCCTGTCGATCACCACAATTATCTGAAAATTATTTAAAAAAAAAATTAATGAAGTGCATCATACATACGTGATACATCAATAGTTAGGCTGAATAACAGGTCACACTATCCTAGAAGGAAACGAAGTAGTGGACTCGAGTATTGGTAGAGTCTATCAGGCCCAGCCCATTCCAGAAAAATGTATTAGATTGTTATGGTTTTCGGGTTTAAGTGATCCGCTACTGGAAAACTTTATTATTTCAACTCAACTTGACAGCACTGTACTATACAGTCACTTCAAACACTTCATTAAATTGTCCAAATGCTAGTCAACAAATGTGTATTACTGTCAAATCTGACAATTGCATGGCTTATATAGTGAAAATGTAACTTTTTAGAAGTTCTAGACGTTATGATCTAGAACAAGAATTAGTGTTTCTAGACTTTTCCATGGAATTCTTAATGTTTCATGTCGTTTCTAGAATATTTCACGTTGTTACTAATGAATACAACGAATACTAAGTTCGTAACACTTTTTCCTGCTTTAGGTCATTCCTTCCCGGATAATACAATTATCATTTTGGTTTTCCCTATGGAACCAATTTGGGGGATCATGGCCTCGGTATTCTGCTATGACTTGAACTTTGTCGACGTATTCTGGAAAAACTTTGTCCTCTGCATTTCGCGATGGCATTCCATGACTTCTAATTTTGGGTTGTCTTCTAGTTTCGGTTGAAGAAAATAGGCCACTTCTTTTGCACCATTCTTCAATATCTCGACGGTAATTCAGTCAGTAAGATCATTCTCAAATTTGAGCCAAGTCACCTTGGTTCCAAAGTGTCCACCTGTACAACGATGAATATTTTTAATATGTACCCTCGGCAGGACCAGTTGGTACACTACAGTTGCTCCATCTGGGATAACCCATTTGCAATGTAATAGATTTGGCAAATGAACCAAACTTGGATACTTCCTGTCTCGGGTCTTAGTACATTCTTCAGCCAGTTTCAGACTTTTGCCCCGGAAGGTTTTTAAATGCCAACCCACAAAATTTCATCTCTAATATTCAAGATAACTCGTTCTTCTCCATAATATCCACGCCCAAAACATATTCTTCCATTATTTCCACAATCAACATAGAATGTTCCATAGTAATAGGACCTATCTGGATGTGTTCTATAGTTGTCTCCAAAACCACATTCCTTCCTATAGGCTTTACAGATTTTTGTGCGAGTTCTGGATGAAGCTTCTGTATCTATGGTGAAGTTGTATCTTTGATCCTGTAAGTAGCCTTGGGCTAATAGACTTTGTCCGTTTCTCTTCAATGTGGAGATAGGTATCTTGGAGAAATGTATTCACTTAGGTGTTCAAGAATTCGATATCCTTTCGTTCATTGTGGATGACGACCATTGTCTCATTGGACTTCTCGAACTTGATCTCTCTAAGCAGTCATAGCGTCTCCTTCTGTTTTCTTCAGAAGGCACTGGTTTGCCTAATGCTGATATGAAGTTCAATATGTTATATAATAGCGCTTCGCTAGTAGAAACATGTTCTTCAAATTTGACTTCTCATAACTTTGGCCTCGTATTTATTGATGCGTTTTTCGCCACCTCTAACTCCAATGATGCTATTAGTGCTGCGTTTATGGTTTGAAGTCGGCCTAGTTGAAGGGCTTGTTGCATATCACTATATTTCAAGTCGTCAATGAAAGTCTGCTTCCAAATTTTTTCTATGACCTCTTTCGGTGCTTGTTGATAGGCCAATACTCCTGCAGGATTTCGTTGGATTTTTGGTATCGACTCTTGAATGCCCTGGTTTGAGATATTGCTGCCCATATCTGATCTCCAACGCTTCAACTATTTTGGAATATTCCCTCTGCTCACTCTTAGGGGTGTTCTGCGGAATGTCTAACACTTGGCCTCGTAGAATCAAGACTAATGACGTGGATATTTCCAGAAAATAAAACCGGATATGAAGACGCTGAATATCTTGATCGACTCGGCTTTTGTAGAATACTGGTGAACTGATTTCCCAGATCATCGTTGAATATGACGTCTGTCAAATCATAACGGCTAGTCCAGAATCACTGTTCACCACAGCTTTCAGGGTACTAGAACTCGCGATATGGGTTTACCAACTCCTGATTGTCACCTACTATTACGGTTTAAAAGGGAGTACCAAACTGATTCCAAAGAGAAGCGAAGAGCATTCCCTTTGGAATAAGTAATTTACAGTTCGCCAATCTCACCCTTCCAGTAGTCCTTCAGGATTAAATAACGCTGTACAGTTCTGGTGTTAGTACCCGAGTGTTGGTACGCGTTCTCGGCTGTCTGGAGGACACTGATTAACAAACTCCCTCGATCAGCGATTTCCTTGAGCTCAGCTAGTGGCCAGTAGAAAAAGCCGTACCTTTTGGAACGTAGGAACGTCAATAAGCGGTTTCTTGGGCCTTTATCAAAGCGAAACAGATTCCACTCCTCTGACTGCACATTTGTGGAAACTGGAAGCGCTGCCTAGTGATAATAACGAAGGGAGTTTTTCAAAGTGCTTGTAACTATAATAATGATTTTCCACTTTGGTAAATTGGCAAACTCTATTATGCAATCTAGTTACACATGGTTGTAACGTCCGAACTATCGGGATCTAGTAATTTAAGTCTTCAAGCCTGTTTGTTCTGCCAGTTCTGAAACGATCAATGCGGTACTATGATATTCGCGGAGGTTGTAGTCGAATTTTGGTCTTTTAGTAATCGAATATAATGAACACGGTTTGGGAAATACAATACATTTGAATAGAAATAGGTCTAGTCACTTTAAAATAAATAACTTACTGCTACTAGAACTTCTAAACTATCGGGCATAAAAGAGGCCCATTTCCACGTGTTCTTGCTATTCATACCCTCGTTTGGCCTTCGTAGCAGAACACATAAAAACGATGGCAGTCGTAGTAGAATGCCTGAAAAACTACTATTTTCCAGCAAAAACAAATCTTGATTATGTAAAGTGAACTGAGACCAAAACTTTTCACCCATACTGCATACCCATGTCAGACTGAATCCCTCCAGCCTACGTTAGATGAGTGACCGTTCGTGACTTTTCAGCCGCTACCATGTTGACTGGACGAGGAACAACGGCTTTCAACCAACGTTGTTTGGAATCGCCAAGGGCACTCCTCGCCCGACGCCGAGGGCACATGGTGGACCCCCGGCCCAACCATTTGTACCAGGACTGTAACGATTTTACGGATCGTCATCCGAGGCCCACTACGCACCACCGCCGCCCGCAGTACCTAACTTTCGTTCTATCTGCGTTGCGGCTGCGGGCGCAGTGGAGATTTAGGTACGCCAAATCAACGCGCTTCGTCATGTGCAGTCCGGAGACGATACAGGTCGAGCTACCATTTGCATATTACCAATGGTGAAGCCGTATACTGAAGCATACTACTGGCTCTGCAGTGTCAGTGCCCGAGCAAATTCAGCGTTACTCACCCGCCGAGGGGGGCGTTGCCTCCCACCCGAACCCTAAGGGTGAGGGCATTGGCCACCTCTACCGCCCCCCCCTAGAGGCCAAAACCTTATGAAAGGGCGTCAAGTTGCCTTGACGGGGCTCCCCTTTCCTCTAGGTACCCATGTAAGTCAGATTCCTCCGACAACGTTGATGGGTCGCCGTCTGCAGTCGTTTTCACCCATACTGCATACCCATGTCAGACTAGATCCCTCCAGCCTTCGTTAGATGGGTGACCGTTCGTGGCTTTTCAGCCGCTACCATGTTGACTGGACGAGGACCCACGGCTTTCAACCAACGGTGTTTGGAATCGCCGTGGGCACTCCTCGTCCGACGCCGAGGGCACATGGTGGACCCCCGGCCCACCATTTGTACCAAGAGTGGACATGCGCAGCTAATCATCGTCGAGTAGCCATTCACGGAAATCATCTTGCCATACGTTTCCGACGGTTCCCAATGGCCGCCATACCACCGCAAGGGAGTACATTTTTTTTTTGCTAAACGATTTGGACCAGCCTAAAACTTTTTAACAGTTCTCTGTATGATCATAAACAGAAGTCTGATCATGCCATACCTGTGGGAGTCGGCGAATTTGTACAATATTTTTTCAAAATTCTAAGATTTTATTCGTAATTCGTACGATTTGTACCACTTTCTCCCTCTACTAGAAGTATGGCACATATAATAATGGTCACATTGTATAATAAAATTTCCAAAAATCCAAATGCCAAACTGGTACAAATCTTCAAAAAAAAATTTTTTTAACATCTTGGCTTAAGTCCGACAGTCGTCCGCCCCATGGATACAATCTGGAATATTTTTTTTTAGGTAGAATTACATCCAAACGAACAGAATACCATGATTCCATGATGTAAAAAATTATTTTACGTATTTTACAGTCGTATTTTCAAAACGTGTCGAATAAATAAGTTTTTCAAGAATGGCAGCACTTTTTCTCCCTACTAGACCGAATGGGAAATATAATAACGGTCACATTTTATCAAATATTTTCCAAAAATCCAAATGCTATACTGTGTGGTGAACCATTTTGTATGTGTTATAAAATGATATATGTTTCGAACACTGTATATTAGATTTTGGAATGACTGATCGGGTCTACGAACTACCCACATATATAGTAGGTACGCGTTATGGATGAAAAGTTAAATTCCGTTTGAAATAATGTTAACAGTTTTTTTTCCAGAAGGGGGAGTAGTGTGGTGAACCATTTTGTACGTGTTATAGAATGATATATGTTTCGACGGATCGGGTCTGACATTGTAAAAAGAGATATCAAGATCTGTCAACGGAAGTTAATAAAGTTTTCATTACGATTCTGAGTAGTATAACTACAACTGGTACAAATCGTTTAGCAAAAAAAAATTACTCCCTTGCGGTGGTATGGCGGCAATTGGGAACCATCGGAAACGTATAATAATAATAATGTTTATTTACTTAGCAAAGTCAACAACATTGCATAATAGAGTAAAAGAGTAAATAAACGGAAGAGATATCACGAAGCTCTAGTGACAACACTATTGCTTGTATGTGATTAGGAAAAACATACTTACACCTAATTGAGACAGACTTAAAATTTAAATTTATGAAATTGTAAAAATGATAATAAATATTATGTAATGAAGTGGGTTTGTCGTGTTCGAGGGTATCGTCATATTTGGGATAATTTGTAGTATTTGGGTAGGTGTCACGTTTGGGGAAGGGACATTTTCTGGTAATAAGCACATTATTATACATAAATCTTCAAATATAAATACAAACTAACATATAAAGACTAATAAATAAAAATAAAACAGATCATTTTTTATTTCATTTTTGCATTTATGAAGTAAATAATTATGTTATAATTTTGATCTTAGAATTTGATTAACAAAATCGTGAAACGACTTCCTCTCAGATAGTAAGATCCAATTCTTTATTTTTTTTTTGTACATGGTTGAACTATTTATTTCTCTGATGACTTCTGGCAACATATTATATAGACGTGGTCCAAGGTGATTTGAACACCGTTGCCCTATTGTTTTTTCCGATCTTGGAAGCCTAACCTTTTTATTCCTCGTGTCATACTTGTGTTCCACCATTTCAGTAGGGATTTTGTTCTTTTTTACATTAAGCAACAAATTGAGGCAGTACAGCTGTCTCACATCGCACACTTGGGCATCTTTGAATAGACTGTCACTTGGATATGTTGAGACTCTTCCGTAAATTATTTTAAGTATCCATCTCTGTATAATATTCAACTTTTCCAAATAACAGTCATTCACTCCCCCCATCCTATGATTCCGTAAGACAATTGTGATTGCACTAATGCATAATATAAAACTTTAAGATGGTTAATGTCTAAAAAATCTTTCAAATATTTCAATTTGTATAAGAGGCCCCTCAACTTTCTGACTATATTTCGGATTTGTATATCCCATCTGAGATGTCGGTCAATTTCAATGCCCATATATTTGATGGACTGTTTTTCAGGAATTTCAGAGTTTATTCCGAAACATAGCGGTCCCATATCAGGTAATTTGTTAGAGTAGGAAGTGAAAGGTATGTACTTCGTCTTATCTAAGTTTAGGGTGAGTTTGTTATACCTGAACCATCTATCTATTTTTACAAAGTCGGTTTCTGCTTTCACTTTTAAGCTTGCCCAGGAATCAGATTCGTGCAAGATAGCAGTATCATCAGCAAAACTGAGGATATTTCCCTCTGTTTTCAGACTAAGAAGGCTATTCATGTAAATTATAAATAAAAGTGGGCCTAGGACTGTCCCTTGGGGGACGCCATAAGTAACAGTCATTGGTTCACTGGTAGTTCCATTTATGTCAACCATTTGTTTTCGATCCGATAGATAGTCTCTCAAGATCTGATGGACTTTCCCTCTCATTCCATAATTTTCCAATTTTATCAATAGTTTATCATGACAAACGGTATCAAATGCTTTAGACAAGTCGACGAATATGCATAAACAAGGTTTTTTTGGTCCAAGGCATTATAGATGCGCGAAGTTAAATGATATATTGCATCTACGGTCGACCTACCTTCTCTGAAACCATACTGAAACCATACTGAATTTACCCAGAAAACTTAAAATCCTTACTTTCAATAGTTTTTCTATAATTTTTGCAAGGTTGGAGATGAGAGAAATTGGTCTGTAGTTGACTATCTTCAATTTATCTCCGCTCTTATACAATGGTTTAATAATTCCAGTTTTTAATATTTTCGGAAAACACCCTGTATCGAAACATACGTTAGTCAAATACGCGAGAGGTTCTTTTATTTCATGAGATATAGATTTTAGTGCTTCGGAACGTATTTTATCATGACCTGGTGATTTTTTAGATTTTAGCTCCATAATAGTTTTTTGAACCTCATTTCCATCAGTTGCATAAATATACATGGTGTTTTCTATAATTTTGTTCGATTCACTGTAGTTTTGGGGAATTGGTAGTTTATCAGCAAGTGTTTTTCCTATGGTGCTATAGTGTTTGTTGAAATTATTTGCAATATGTTTATTATCCTGTATAATATCCCCATTTTCGAGCTTGACTTTATCAATACTTGTTTCTACTCTATTTTGATTGCACAGATTATTCACACATTCCCAAAGTGCTTTTGAACAATTTTTATTTGCATCTATAACCTTTTTTGAATACTCCATTTTCGCCGTTTTCATGAGTTTATTCAATTTATTCCGATATGAGTTATATTCCTCTCTCAACAAATGATTATTTGGATTTCTCAATAACATCGTGTACATTTCACTGTTTTTCTTAATAGATACATATAGTGCAGGTGTGATCCACTTTTTTCGGTGAGTTATTTCTTGTATGGCATGATGATTTCCGTGGATGGCTACTCGACGATGATTAGCTGCGCAATAATTAGCCTGGTACAAATGGTTGATTTTTTTTTTAAATTAATGTATTCGTGTCGGTATGGCGGGCTGTAAGTCACACCGGAGAAGTATGGCATTACGCTACCGCCTACTTCTTTTTTATCGCCTATCGGAAAATACAATTGTGGAATAACTCGTTCGACACTCGTTATTTACCCGACACGTTCGATTAACGCCCACGCGATTGGGCCGCCGGTACCAGAGCTATGACCATCATTTTTTTTGTCATTCCGTAAAAAGACCCCTGAAGAACCGCCATACTGGTACAAATGACCTAATATATTATGTCACCATCTCCCAGTCTATAATATACACATGAAATATTCATCTGATTACTGTTTTGGCTCTCCTGCTCGTCTACAAGTACATCTTTTGAGCTCTGATGTTATCCATATTGATGCGCACAATTATTCGTTTTCTTCAGTGAGATCAATTCATATTTTTCTTTTCAACACACAAGCATTTAAACTCGTATTTCGATAAACAAGAGTTTTCTTGATCAATAGGATTACTAAACTGTTACTAAATATCCAGAAACAGCATTTTTCTAGTGATTACCTATTTTTATAAATTATTTCAGGAGTATGTCATTAAAAACTACCTGTTGATAATAGGTAAATATCCAATTCTTGGTATCATGTCCAGTAATTAATGATTTGATTTTCTTGTGTAAACACTTTCAAAATAATTTAGTTTTCTGTAATCATCAACAGGTTTTAATAATTTTGCTTCAAGTGATCAACGATCCACATTTTGGTGGTTGGTCACATTATTATATGCAAAACAATCAAGGCACGTTTGTGAATAATTCAGTTTGCTCAAGTAATGCAAAACGGGAAAATGCATATTTTATGTTTGGCGTTTAGCTCAACACGTTATTACTCCTAAATTTTAGTTGCCAGAAACTGCTTAAATTTTTTATAGGTAAGTTACACAGTTACACAGGTGAATGGGAAAATTACAGGTCTGCTCTAACCACGTACAACAAAGATATCCGGAAAGCAAAACAAGAATCATGGGAACGATTCTGCGAAAATGTGTCCAACACATCAAGCGGAACCCGTATCCACAAGATTCTATCCAGAGAGCCGACACAGGAGCTGGGTTCGTTAAAGCGTCCAGACGGCTCCTTTACGGCCTCCAGGAAAGAAACACTAGAGCTATTAGCTAATAACCACTTCCCAGGCAGCCTGATTCTGGACAATCAACCTCTAGTCACAAATATAGGCCGGATAAAACGACCTCACAGAGATGACTGGGTGGTTGCTAACAAAATAATTACACCACAGGCGATAAGATGGGCGGTTAACTCATTCCACCCATACAAATCGCCAGGAGAGGATGGCATAGCTCCAGTTCTGTTACAAATTGGACTGGAACATATCATACATGTACTTCCCAGGTAGCACATCATATCGGCTGAATCTTGGTTCCATATTGGGCCAGTATAGATATATTGTAAATGAAAAAATAATATTGTACCAATATGGGAAAATATTCAAAAACAATATTATATTGATAATATTGGTGGAATATTGGACCTGTTCTGAATGTAGATTGTCACATGTAATATTGGGTGAATATTGGTTGAATAATTTCTACCAATATCGATAGTACAAATTGTCTATATATTGTTTTCCATATCTAGAATGAATATTGTAATCCCAATATTCCAGTCATATCGATTCTAGAGACAAAAAACTATATTGTATTTCCAAGTTTGATAGCACATTGGTTGAATATCATGTCATTTAATGAATCGTTATAACTCATATTGGGTCAATATTGGTTCAATGATATTTACCAATATCGATGAAACAATATTGTCTTCACATTGTTTTCAACATCTAGAATAAATATTGCAATTCCACTCATATCGATCCTTGGAATAAAAACTATATTGTATATCCAAGTGTGATTACACGTTGGTTGAATATTATTTCGCCAATATTCAACAAATCTTATTGATTAATATTGGGTCAATATATTGGTTCAATAATATTTACTGACATCGTTAAAACAATATTGTCTCCATATTGTTTTCTACATCTAGATTAGGATTAATTTCGAATATTGGCCGAATATTCAATGAAACATGTTGAAATTATATCACGATCAAACCTGGATAAAAATCCGCTAGGCGGCTCTACATATAGAACGTCTTCTAAAACCAACGAAAATATATTAAATACTTTCCATAACTTGTTTTCAAGACAACTTACTCAGTGGTTATGGCAATCAAAAGGCAGACTCTGATGGTGTCACTTTGATCAAGTAATAATTTACCTAGGATATTCACTTCCACCAATATATCATAATGATATTGAACCAATATCGATAAATTAATGTTTTGAGGCCATTATTGCTTCAAGAATATTTCACCAATACTATTTTTGAAATGTCTAAACAATATTCGACCAATATCGCAAAATGTTCACATTTTACTTCCTGACAATATAACTTTTGAATTTGTTGGCAATATTGTACCAGTAATATTGTACCAATATCGCCGAATATTTTGGGGCCAATATTACTTGAAGAATATTTCGCCAATATTATTCAAGTGATATTGGACCAATATCGCCGAATGTTCACATTTTTTTCTCGCCAATATTGCATTCCAAATATTTCGCCAATATGTTCACATTATTGTACCAATATTTTACCAATATAGGTGTGCTACTTGAGTTATAAGACTCTTTAGAGCCAGTTTAGCATGGAACCATATTCCATCTAACTGGACCGCGACTAGGGTGATCTATATTCCTAAGGTGGGTCGGAATGACCCACACCCAAAATCGCTCAGACCTATTAGTCTGACATCCTTTCTGTTGAAAAGCATGAAGAAAATACTGGATGGGCACATAAGGTGTAGGGTACTAACAAAGCACCCCCTCAATGTTCACCAGTATGCCTACCAGGCTGGCAAATCAACAGAACTTGTCATAAATAACCTTGTCTCAGGAATAAGCGACGCTCTGGAACGCCAGGAGTTAGCAGTCGCTGCATTCTTGGACATAGAAGGAGCATTCTGTATAGGTTAAGTCAAACTTTTTATGTTTTATTTGTATTTTGTAAAACTTATATGTTTTTATACATACAAACTAACTTCAATCCAAACTCCATTACTTTAAATGTTTTTTGGACCATTTATATATTTTTAGATATATATGTACAAAGTGATTTTAATTTTTCTTAGCTTAGGTTAAGTGAAACTTTGTCAACAAGATCATTCTTATGACAATAAAGTATATTCTCTCTCTCTCTCTCTCATTTAACAATGCACTACCTCATTCCCTATGAGGCCACAGTCTCTAGAGGGATTGAACCGATACTATGTGACTGGATAAGAACTATGCTTCACAACAGAACTATAACGACCTCTCTACAGGGGGAAAGTGTAAGCTTCAAGCCAGCCAGGGGCTGTCCACAGTGAGGGTCCTCTCCCCACTGTTATGGTCACTGCTGGTGAATGATCTGCTGGCCATTCTCTCGCTTTCGGAGGTTGATCTGCAAGCATATGCTGACGATCTGGTCCTAGTAATAAACGATAAATCCGATATATTGGATACCATATATAAATGGTGTGAGAGGGAGGAAATGTCCATTAAACCCCACAAAATGGTCATAGTACCATTCACCAGGAAAAGGAAGCTGGAACATACCTCCTTCCATCAATGGTGTAACAATTCTTTTTGCGAGTGAAGCAAAATATCTGGGAATAACCCTGGATAAAAAACTTAATTGGAACTCGCACTTGGAAAAGACTATCCGGAAGGCTATAGCCTATCATTATGGACATGCTGCAGAATATGTGGCAAAACATGGGGCATGTCACCAAAACACGTATATTGGTTGTACGTTACCGTCATACGTCCAATGATAACGTATGGCTCTATAGTCTGGTCATTGCTAAACTTTACGGACTACAGAGACAAGCGTGCCTGGCGATTACCGCTCCACGCCAACGGCAGCAATGGAAGTCCTCCTTGGATTACTTCCTCTCCACATAGTTCTGGAGAGAGGCAAGATGGGCAACATACAGACTCTACCAAGCGGCCATTAGTCTACCGCAGGCATGTGTCATGAGAGGCAGCAGCATGCTGGAGGGCATAATAGCTCACAACATTCTAGGAATGCCCTCAGACATCATGCCTAAAACTATCAACCTTCTCACGTCCTACACTGTGTTCTTTCCCGAAAGAGAAGACTGGGTCCGGAATGAAACCAACCTATGTAGGGCAAATGAAAGTTGGTTCACCGACGGTTCCAAAACTCAGGAAGGCGTCGGAGCCGGAATATATGGGATGAACCCAGTAGTGAAACGCTCGTTCAGTATGGGTAAACTAGCTACGATATTTCAGGCAATGGTATATGCCATTGAAATGTGTGTCAGGGAGCTGGAAAATCGACACCACACACGAAAAACAATGAAAATATTTTCAGATAGTCAAGCAGCACTTAAAGCCCTCGAATCCAACTGCTTTAAATCTAGGGCAGTATGGAACTGCAGAGACACATTAAACCGACTGGCGCAACGCAACAATGTTACCCTAGTCTGGATACCAGGTCACACAGGTCTAGAAGGAAACGAAATAGCGGACGCCCTAGCAAAAGGGGGGGCCGAAACAACGTTCACTGGACCAGAACCGGTAATCGGTTTAGCATATAGCACTGCCAAGAATGTCATGACAGCTTGGGCAGACAATAAAAGACTCGAGTACTGGCGTAGTCTACCGGGCCTAGCCCATTCCAAAGCTTGCTTGTACAAGGAAAAAACATGGCGCTTGGTCGAGTTATGAATAACGCGGTCCAATTATAATTATTAAAAATACCGTTTTCAAAGTTGGTTGCTCGGGCCATTCATCCAAAAGCTGATTTATCTTGATCCTCAATTCTTCCAGTATATGATAGCAGGATTTTACTTCTTCGACATTTGTATCTTTATAAAAGTCATTGGCTTTCTTGCCAACATTTCTAACTGGAGATGAGATTTGATCAGCTGAAATATACAGATTTGAGTTATTATCATTTGCCTGGAAAAATCCTTGAAAATACAAACATAATTCGTGTGTATCCCCATACTGCCTCGTCACAGCCAACAGGACGTTCAAACTTCCAATTAGTTTATTGTCCATCGTATAATCCAGACTGTATACAGCTCGATCTAGAATCTGAGCGAATGTCCTGAATTTTTCCATCAGAGGAAGCAAAAAGTCAGGAGTGACTTGTTTGTTCTTGGGCGGATTCAACCATTCTGTTCGGGTGAAGTTCCTCATTAAAGTGACATGTAGCTGCACAACGTCTGCTAGATCTTTGTAGGAAATTATTTCGGCATATTTTATCCCTGATTCTGTTTGTGGGGATTCATCGCTGAGATCGGCGTCCTTTTGAAAATCAGCGAAGTCTATGGTGTGGTAATTTGGAAAGAGATCTTTCAGTTCCTCTTCAATCTGTTCTTCTTCTGGTAAATCTTCGCATTTCGTTCTGAAATAATATATATACATTTGTACTCCGAAAGTTGAGAATTTTAGATAACTTACTTCATTTTATAAAGGCTATCTGCTTCCTTCTGCTCAGCTTCTTTCTTTTCTTGTTGCTTATTGTAAGCATCGACAAATATATTGACGATGTTGCTGAATTGTAGGAAAGGAGTTTTGTTCAATACATCGGCGCTTTTTGCTTCTATGACGCAGTAGTTGAACGTTTCTTGGATGCCACATTTGAGAAGCCTGAAAATTTTTCGAAAAAGTATTTAACACAGTCCAAATATGCTATGACGTTCAAAAACATGTTTTAAGTTTTATTGGCTAGATAATATTAAAATAAATTGAAATTACATTACGAGTTTTAGATTATTATGATGAGAGTAAGTTTGAATTTACTGTTTTCAGATTCAATGATACAATTGCATCTAGATCTTTTTTGTTATATAAATAGTGTTGCCAACAGAAAAACAGCTGGAAGATTAATCTGTCACTTTTTGAAAGATAACTATGTATGAGAGATAACTATATAACTGTGTGAGAGTGTTCTAAGCCTGACCTCAGAGGGAGGGAATCCCCTCTATGCTTTAAGCTATACATAGTGCTCTCAGAAGACCGGTACTCCCCGTTATTGTCTGCGCAGTAATATTGAAGATGATGAGTGATTTATTATTTGCCTGAGTGATTTTAATTTGGCAATTTCGAAAGACAGCAGATATTAATTTTATTCATACAGCATATGGCTGAATACAGAATGAGAAATTTGATGAATAAAAAAATGGGTGTATTCCATTTGAAACGTTCTATTTCATATTCGAATATGTATCATAGTATCTCTCATACAACATACTCAAAACTCAAATGGCCACCCGGTATATCCACTGTCATTGTTGTTGAAAACCTACCAATTTCTTTCAGCAACTAGCCCTGTCGATAGGTCTCTGATTCATTATTGAACCTTTCAATAAATAAATGAAACATTCATTGCACTCTGTTCAGTATTTTCAGGTTTGGTTATTGTGTGTCTGGTATATAATCATAAAAATAAAGATATGTTATCTTTATTAATTGTATTTTATTCCACTCGAAAGTGTGGGATCCTTCCTATAGTTTTTTCATAACTATCACCATTATAGGCTAAGAGCAAGCAACGTTTTCGAGAGAAAATTTCAGGAAGGTCTGATTTTTAAATATGCTATCTCTCAATCTCTATCACTCCCGAACGTCATACGGGCTATCTGGCTGGCGGTAGAGGTTGCGTTCATCAGTGCGCATCGCACCTGTCTGTACAGGTAAAATAATGATTTTTCAAATAAATTAAAGATGTTTTTTTTTATTAGTTCAATTGAACTTTTTGATACATGAAGCAATTATTGCCAGATATTTTTATCGTTGTTTAAAATGCGCCAGACGCCAATTTTTAATTTAAAAAAAATTCAAAATATCGTAGCATCACTGAAATTTTTATATGATGCTTTTTAAGTATCTATAAACCCAAAATTAATTTGACCGATTTAAAAGTGAAAAATTATTGGACATGTTAGAAGAGTAAAGACGCTTGCACAAGCGAGATAAAACAACAGCTGTTTGCAGCGTTGGCCGACGATGCGTTGATGCGCATGCGCTCAAGCCTCACAGTGGATCATGTTCTATGGGGTCTGTTGACTCATGTTAAAAATTGAAGTTGGTGCGAATGCGCCAATTATTCGCAATAGCTATTTATGTACCAAGTGCGTTATATAGATCCTAACGCCCGGAGGGTAACATTCACCCGAGAGCCTTTGGCCCGAGGGATGAATGTTGTCCGATAGGCGTTAGGATCTAGTAACGCTCGTGGTGCATACAAGATTTAATTTTTTACGAAAAAATTATCTTAAACGACGTTGTTTACTTCATAAATTTCTTCTCATAGTATTTACTGCGTTCTGGTCGGCAACTGAGCACAAAATGGAAGAGTAGTAAGGTAGCGGAGAGCTATATTGAAGAAAGTATCTCCTCGAAGAACAAAATTGCTACAATGATAGCCCATTCCGTTTCCGAAAAAGAAAATGTTAACGTTCCGAACGAAACCGAATGCACATTGGTCAACTCACAGAACTTCAAACTTGGCACTAATTTTTCAGGAACATTTGAAAAATTGAAATTTCTATTTGAGAGAAAATGATTAGTACCTTTTTTTATGTAGTTATAAATAAAACTTTTCTGAGTAATTAATTTATTGAACTACAGAAAAAAAACATTAACACGCTAAGCGCCATGCCCAGTTTATAAAATTTCGTAAACGGGCCGAGTTACTTTTTTTATAGGTATTGATGATGTGTAAATGCAATTTGAAAGATTTTTCAAATTTCTTAAAATTACCGAAGATATTTGAATGTATTTGATGACGGGCCGATGGACCCATCGCGGTCCTGGTACCACTCGAATGCCATTACTGGACCGTTGGTCCCGTTGTGATTCAAGTTAGTTAGTTAGTAGTAGTTAGTTAGTTTGAAGTGGTACAGAAAACTAGCTTTTAATTATGTACTACCTACCACTGCAGTAGTAAATACACATGTTATATTCAAAGAAGTCCATAATGAAGATATGTCCATAACTGATTTAAAAAAATATCTTGTAGAGCAACCACCAATGTGCTGAGACTGTTTCAATTTGTTTTATTAAAATATACTTTGTTTCAGTTTTATTTGAACCGATTTTTATTTACAAAATATAAAAAATAAACACTCATTATTCGACCATACATTTTTTTTTGGCCCAGGGACCACATATTTATGTGAACATAAATTTCGCGGACCACTCAAAAATTATAAGTCTCCTGGACCCTGACGGTCCGCTTATACCGTAAAACACATTGTAACTATGGTCCAACACAGTCATTTAGAATGAGGTGTGCTATGACTGTCCCCACGGACCAACAAGGTCCAATTTCAAAAATCATTGACGGGACGTAGGGACCGTCATGGCGCTTAACGTGTTAAGCGGGCGTTATGATTCATAATGTCCTCCAAAACGCCCCGGGCGTTATGGGTCTGTTAATATAGCAACAGTTGCCAAGGTATTATAAAGCAGTAATGGACAAGTGAAAAATAATGTACATTATGGTAGATTTTGTTCTCAAAATAATACCACACCACTTTTCATTTTTAAATCGGTCTGGCTGGAGGCTTAACAACCGAATTATTGTTTTGCAAATTAATTTTGGGTTTGTAGATACTTAAAAAACATCATTTAAAAATTTCAGTCATGCTAAAATATTTTTACAATTTTTTTTTCAAATTAGCGTCTGGCACAGTTTGAACAACGTTAAAAATATCTGGCAATAATTAATTCATGTGCCAAAAAGTTCAATTAGGATAATAATAAAAAAGAAACCCTCTTAAACTAATTTGAAAAATCAATATTTTACCTGTAAAGGTAAGGTGCGCACTGATGAACGCAACCTCTACAACCAGCCAGATAGCCCGTATCACCTCCAGGAGAGTGAGACACAGCATATCTAAAAACTGGCCTACCTAAAATTCTTCTTTTACCGACTTTGCTAGCTCTCGTACTATTAGAAACATTAAAGAAAAATGTGAAATCTTTGTTACTCTCCAAGAAAGAATATAATTTTTTCTCATGTAAACAATATTTTTTTCTAATGCAGACTGTTTGAATATCATGCCGATTACAAGTCACACTTATTCGCAAAAACAGAAGCTCATAAATACAAACTGAAATAAATAAAATTTCAAATTGTAGAAGAAATCTGCCATCTTCATCTCGGAAGACAAATTTTTGAATTGAAAGCTGTATCTGCACCTGGATGCAACTAACGCTTAGTTTTCAAGCAGATTTTCGAGGTACTAGAAAAGTACATAATGTTCTGAAATTTTTCTTAACATATTTATAAGTCGAAATTAAATCTTTTTGAATGTTTATGATTATCAAATACTTCTGATCGATTTGCATACATAAACATTACCAATACCAAACAACTGAAAAGAAAGTTGCCAGAATTACATAAATGTACAGGTGTGGTATTTGAGCCACTATGTGAAACAGTGCAGCATTTTTTGATACAACGGCGAACTTCGCTACTGCCATCTCGTAAATAATGTACAAACTAAAGTTGGTCACTTTTTTGTTAAGAAAATTACAGCCATTACCTCGAATGAAGAATTACCTACCCAAATTACTTTTTCGGTATTAATCTCTCAAACGACTGTCCTATTTAAGAGATGATACTTTCCACATCTCTCATAATATATTCGACGCAGGAGTTGGGAACTTTTCATTAAAATATGAGACGAACAGTTTTCAATGTTGTCCTTTGAAAAACTATATGCAGCTTCATTTCTAGGCTGAACTACATCTTCATCACATCTCACTGCCTATTCCCAACCTTTATCTATGTACTACTCCAATCAATTTCAAGTTAGAGTTTTAATTCACAAAATTAACACCTGCAAAAATAGGTCTGCATTCGCATTTGCGTGCCTGCCCCCTCTCAATTAATAATTTAATTCAATTCATTTAAATATGACTGAGTCAATGAAACTATGTCTACACGTTTTATAACTTCTGACAATGAAGTATATTTTGACTTTGAATTTGACAATATTCTGTTTATCGAGTTGAGCTACACTTACCTGAATATTTCTTGATTTTTCCTATGTGGATGACTAGAATCTTCAAGAACATAGTTAACAAAATTGTTCATTCTCTCGCTAGTGAATATTTCTAGATAAGAAGCGTATTCACTTTGTTTTTCATCCAAAATCGGCAACTTGACCAAGTTGACCATGTCGTTATTGATCTTAACACCATATGTCGTATATTCGTACTCTGTTAAACATTTCTTCAGTAGAGACAGCTTCATCCTTAACCCATACAAAAACTCTGCAACATTACTCAGCAGTGGTTCTATGATATCGGGGTAACTCGTTCTGAAATGACTCCATTCGTGAATGAGATTTTCGTAACTGGCAACTGTAGCTTCATGTGTAGCTAACGTGTTGACAAAGTATTTGTAATCGATCCCTGATTCATCTGAGAATGCTTCCAAAATATTGAGAACAAGGTAGTTCAGTGAGGAACTTATTTTCGTTACGTTACTTTCTGATAAAATCGTGTTGAAAGCATGATTTACAACCTGGAAATGAAATAAATATTTATTAGAGTAGCCGTTGAATAAAAAGAGCAAACTTCAGACAAGCGAATGGAACAAAATTTATAACAAATCCAAATAATTGAAAATTTGAAATTTTAGTGGCTTCAAACGCTTCAAAATGTGATTTTGGTAATAATTGAAGAAAAAAATAAAAAATTGGGTCATTACATTAGGCAGAAATTCGAAAAAAATCAAGAACCTAATAAACAATTCGAAAAAGCTGATAAAACTTTTAAAAAATTTGGGATGTTATCAACAGCAATATAGAAAAAATCAAGCTTTAAATCAAATTAAAAGTGAATCTGGCTCACAAATAACATCTAACAGATACATATGTAATAAATTCGTCAACTTTTTCTCAGAAATTGGATTACCTTCATCAGAAAAATACAAATGCAAACCAATAATGTCATCACTTTGTAGTAATCTGTTTTTAAAACCAATTTCGGAATAAAAATTCATAAATTTTATATCACTCAAAAGATCAAATAACTTCAAAAAACTTGATAGACATAGTTGATCTAATTAGCCTACCCCTATAACTGATTATTAATAAATGTATTGAAGGTGTTTTTCCAAGTTACCTCAATAGAACCACATTGAATCTAATTTATAAGGAAGGAGACACGAATAATGTTTCTAACTATCGGTTAATAGCTCTTCTGAATGTTTTTTTTTCTTCGAAAATGAAGAGGAAGTATTGCAAGAACAACTGATAAATTTCATTAATGATAACTCTGGTTTAGATAAATTTTCATTTGTTTTCATGCCAAATACAAATACCAAATCAGCAGTAATTCATTTCAGGAATAGTATTTTTGAAACTTTAGATATAAGTAAATATGGCGTTGTCATTTTTTAGATATAAAACGCATTTGATACAGTGAATCATATAATATTACTTGACATTTTGAATAATTCAGGAATGAGAGGTCACTCTTATGAATGTTTCGAAAATCAATTAGAAAATCGTATTCAATATGTTGTTATTGATGAAAATTAAAGTATTGATAAATAATCCACCATTTGAGTTCCTGAAGGTTCAGTACTGGCTTCAATTTTCTAATCGATCTATGTAGATAGTATGTATAAGTAAACAAAATAAAATTGATAAGTAAACATTTTTCTTTTGCAGATGATACTGTACTTCGTTATTCGGTCAAAAATATAAAAATACCAGAAAAAGATATTCAATTGTTTGAAAAATGAATGGATGAAATGAATCTTAATATTGATTTAGAAAAAAACTGTTTACATTAATATGTTAGACAAAAAATTATTAATAAAAAGTAAAAATAAAGAATGAAACGTTAAATAAAGGTGAAGAAGGCAAATATTTAGGCCTGATGATTGATAAGAATTTAAATTGCGAATAACTTTTATTGGAGCAATAATAAAGATCGATTTTGTAAATATTCAAACTCAACTCATTTAAAAGTAATTGAAAAAACATGGGAAACACATTCTTCACAATTATACAATGATACAAACTGATAAATAATTCACAAAAAAGTAAGAGTCATTAAAAACAAAAAATTAAAATTACATGACTATATCAGAAATGCAAATATGCAATTACATTCATTCAAATAAAGGCAAGAACAATCCTGTATTTCTAGGGAAACTTACAACACACTTTCCCAAAGTAAAAAAAATATTTTCTCGAAAAAACTCAAAGTTTTATATACTGATGTTCACCAGTCTATAGATATGCAAAGTTGTAGAATTTGTTTGTTTTATTCATTTTGAAATTTTTGTAACATTTATATTCACAGTATTATCTTGCTTACACCAGAACTTATTCTATTTGGAAGGTAAATTTTCGACAATTAAGTTTTATCAGCTGGTAAAATGTCTACATCTCTGTAAGGTAATCAATATTTCGGGGCAGAGCATACACTATAAATCTCAAATAAATGGAAAAATTGATAAACTGAGAGATCATATAATAAATTTGAAGGTTTCTGAATGGAGAAAACCAAAAATGAGGATATATTACAAAACGGTATTCATTAAAAAATTCTAATAACCACAAAGACTTTCTGATAAGCACAGTAACTAACTTATTGAAGAATCGACAAGATATAACTTTTTTACTCAATATAAAGACTGATAAATCAATATTATTATAATCGTCAGGCGCAAATGAAATCTCGAAAATCTTGAGTTACTCTCGGCTAGGCATGGTATTCCTGAATTCTGAAATTTCCACATCCTGATAGAACGTACTCATGGGCCTAACAAATTAATTATTTGGGCAGGACTTTGGAAATTTTAATTTAAATCCTAATTTTCATGAATGGAAATTTAGGTGATTTTTCTGGGTAGGTAGGTATTGAGGAATCAGATTGAACTACTATCATTCTTCAGACACACTGCATTAGACTTACTGTCAAAACTGTTTCGTATGAAACATTTTCTGGCCGTACTGCAACGTATTCGCTCAATTCTTGCTCCTTATCTTTCAATTTCGAGATCATTTTTGTTAATGGCTCATGATAAGCATGTAGTGTATTAATAGTATTACTGTAAACTTCATTCTGCTTCCCATAACATCTTTTCATAGAGTCGAAAATCTCCGTTGCTTTTTGACAGTACTCTCTTTTCAATGTTTTCTTCGCCAACGGGTCGATCAGAGACAATTTCGAGTTTAAGATAGCCTTGACATAACCCAGTTCCATGTAGAGGTCGGACACAATCAAAATTTTCGCATCGATGCTGGTAGCGTTTTCGAGTTTTGCAAGATTCATCCTGCATTTTTTAAGGTGATTATCTAAAATGTTATCTTCGAGACGGTTCAATTTGTAGATTCTTCTAATTTCTTCGAAGGATGCACCGAGTTTGGATTCCACCGGCTTTGATAGATCCCGAAGGAAATTGTTATAAGTTTTCGTGGCATAATCAACTTCACAGTGCCTGAAAAGAAATAGAGTTGAATATCTTGGAAGTGGAGGATCAACATCTAGATGATCATTTCAAGATTGAAAACAAATATGCTTTTGATTTTATTGAATAATCAGGATGTTCATAAAATGAGATGTGGAGTCATCTGCGACTGAAAGACAAACTTTAGTAGCTATTTTCCATCGTTCTTGGAAGGGATTCATGTTGAAAAGGTTAGCAATCTCATGACTCCTCTGGAAATGGAAAACACGTATGACAAAAATGAAACTTTTTTGTCATATCTAACAGATTTCATCTGTGTAAAATTGCTTCTGAAGAATATGACTTCCGACCTCCCTGATGATCTTAGAATTTCTGTAGAACAAAATGTAATGGAAGTCTAGCGAAAGAGATGCAATTCACGCATCAAGGAAACGAGCTATTTCTGTAAGCGATACTTCTGAATAACAATCTCCCTTATCTCATTTATATACAGGGTGTTACATAATTCAATACAAATATTCTAATGGGGTCAAAATAAGACTTTTTTCCTATAAACATGTGTCCTAAAAGCCACTCCCTCCAAGCTACAGATATCGCAAGATATGCAAAAAAAATCTTAAATTTTGAATTGTGGCTACAATTATGCATCAAATATTTTGAAAATTCACAGGCACTTGTATTTTTAGACGATCTATTCATTTCTTGATTTAAAAATAATGTAACTCGAATCGAAAGGGGCGAATGAGGGTTGCATACAGATTTGATGGCAAACATTTTCTATTTCCTCCAAAAAAAATTGAATTCAAACATCATCGTTGAGTTGGCCACTAAAAAAACATCAGTCTCCTGCATTTTTTTGAATTAGCTAACCATTTTAGAGAAAATCGCTGGTGAATGAAAGGGGTGTATTGAAGTAACAAACAAAAATACCTAGAGGGCTATGACTTTTCACTTTGTTTCCTCTATTGACGCTTTTGACGTTTAATTTGTGAAACATCACTTTGATTCACTTGTAAGTTTGACGTTTGTTAATCAGTTTATCTTTTTGTGTTTTTGGTTTTTTTGCGCATCCTGCGATGTCTGTAGCTTGGAGGGGGTGGATTTTAGAACACATGTTTATAGGAAAAAAAGTCTTATTTTTACCCCAGGAATATGTCCTTAAAATATTTGTATTGAATTATGTAACACCCTGTATGTACGAATCTTCAATGGAAACTGGATATTTAAGAAATAATCAACTGAAAATGCAAATTTTCACTAAATTATTTCTTTCAAGTTAGGTTTTTTCACAATACCTATCAGATGTAGTTCAATGTCCAGCGTGGCTTTAGCCGGGGAAGTAGTTGTTTTCTATTAGTATTACAAAAATAGCTTTTTTTTATTTCAACTGAATGAAAATGCAAATTTTCACTTTCGAATTTTTTGTTCAAGTTATATAGTGTCTTTTCACAATATCTATCAGATGTAGTTCAATGTCCAGCGTGGATTTAGCCGGGGAAGTAATTGTTTTCTGTTAGATATTACAAGAAAAGAAACTTACTTTTTATCGTAGGTTTTTTCTTTTTCCAGAGGAGTCATGTTTGGTTCAATTTTCAATTGAGAATGTTTCGCTTTTCAAAAGTTTTTCCTTCACCACACTTTCAGTGAAGTAACCTACTGTTGACGATAAAGTGATCAACGAAATGTGCATCTAGGAGCAAATAGAAAATGTGTGATAAAGGGAAAACAATACACATGTTTATTCTCATTGTGTAGCAACATTTTACTTGTTAAAAGTGCTATTAATTAGCTTCAGTACTTGAGGTAAAAATTTAAGACTTCGAAAACGAGATAATCTCCTCAACTACTGAGAAGGAAGTAAATATTTGAAGTCAGTGTCATCAGTTGGAGCGAAGAGCCCTAAAAATTGTTTATTTGCATTAATTGTGGGCAGGGCACGACAGCCTGCAGGCATATTTCAAGGTTCTTAACTGGTTTTGAAACATTTCTGCAAGTGGTCATTCGAAATCGTGAAAAAGTTTATGTAAGATTACTTTGAGACTGGTCCTCAAAGAACAAAAAAAACATTAAAATCGATTAATATTGGATTGAATCGGTATTCACTTGATGGAATTCCATTGGTAAACACGATTAAATTTCTACGGAATTTATTATAGTCGCGACTTGTTTCGCTTCACTGTAGCTTTATCAAGCGATTTTGGTATTCTGACATATTTTTCTTTGGAACCTTACTTGAATACTTTTCCCTAAAGCTTATCTTTAATTACTAGGTCTACAGGACCTATCAATTAAAAACAGTGTACCTGGGAATTCTTTACTAACTTCTCTACTCATTATCTAAATCAATAACAAACAACAGTAAGCCTCGACATCGTTAATTAGTAAGAGAAAAATTTCAACAAAGGGGAATTATTAAGGTCTAATTGGTCATTGAGTAAACAATTGGAGTTTTTCAGTACATTAATTTCTAAAGTTTCTAAATAATTCAGCTTGATATCTTTATTTTCGACATGAAGAATTTCGAAGTTTTCATCAAAGTGATGATCTTCTTCTAATATATTATTAACGTATGTTGAACTCGTTTTCTTTTTCAAATAATTCGTATGATGTTCACGTGTGCAGTTTTTGAACGATCTACCTGCCTGGCCAACATATTGTTATTTCCGTCAACGGATTGCACCCCTAAGCGCAACCCTCGGAAATCTTCGGAAGACTTGTGTGAGCTAGGGAAGATGCAGCCCTCACCTTTTAACGTGTGATGCCATGCACGAGACCGATGACCATGCGAGGATTTGAACCCTCGACCCCTCACTCCAAAGGCGAACGCTTTACCAGCACGGCCACCACATATACTTTAGGACAAGACCCACAATTCAATTAGTAAACTCCTGATTTTTCAGATTTCTGTGTCTAATCTTTATTATTTTTAAGAAACCTTCCTAACGTATTATCTGAGGCTATCGTTAAAGGACCCCGCAAACTCCTTATGGAATTTGGGTCCCGGTGGATTTTTTTGAATTTTTGGTATGATGTAGTCCATGTAATTCTCAACCAATGTTACCATTGCGCCAACCCAAAAAAATTAACAGTTTTGCTGTTAGGGTGCGTTGAAATCACCCCTTGCGCTGATTAGACTATTTATTTTTGAACCCGGTAACAATATTTTCACTTTTTTCATTGTTGCCAATGTTGCACAATATTGTACTGTTTTATAAAAAAAATTCTTACCCCCTCCCCTTCTCCCCCCAACTCCTATTACGGAACGCAAAATATTTCTCGAGTGCCTTCAAATGTATCGTCGAATGTTTAAATATGCCTAAATAAGGGAAATAGCAGTTTTTTATGATTATCCCCCCACCCCCCAAATGACACAAAACAAACAAATTTCGGTGGATTTTTCTGAATTTTTGATATGATGCAGTTCAAGTTATTTTGAATAGAAATAAATTGGGTGATAAACTTCAAAAATGAATGGTTTTGATGCTAGGGGGCGTTGAAATCATACCTTGCTCAGAATAGACTATTCATTATTATAGGCGGAAATAATAGCACTACGAATTTTAGTTTAGATTATGCTGGTCAATTCTGTAATTTTTCATGAAATGAAAATCTAAAAGTTACCCCTTACCCCCTACCCTTAATTTGAAACACGAAAAAATGTATTCCCGACTACTTCTATCAAAATCAAAATAAATGTTTTAATCAGCTCAAATTGAGGAAATCGTACAGTTGTTTAATATCACCTATCCCTCCCTTCAGAAAAATATTGATGGAGTTTGCTGACTTCTTAGTAGGGCGTAGTTTATGATTTTTGAATATCAATCAATTGGGCGAATATCTTGAAAATAAATAAAAATTAGACATCCACAATTTGAATTTGAGGTGGTGCCTGAATTATTTTTTTCCGTGTTTTGAAATAGGGGTTGGGGGTAAGGGGGAGGTTTTAGATTTTCAATTTATGAAAGTTTACACAATTGTTCGGCATAAAATAAAACAAAAGTACATAGAGATATTGTTTCCGCCTATAATAATGAATAGTCTATTCTTAGCAAGGTATGATTTCAACGCCCCGTAGCATCAAAACTGTTCATTTTTGGGGTTTGTCACCCGATTTATTTCTATTCAAAATAACTTGAACTGCATCATATCAAAAATTCAGAAAAATCCATCGAACTTTTTTCGTTTTGTGTCATTTGGGGGATGGGGAGATAATCATAAAAAACTGCTATTTTCCTTATTTAGGCATATTTAAACATTCGACGATACATTTGAAGGAACTCGAGAAATAGTTTTTTTGCGTTCCGTAATAGGAGTTGGGGGGAAAGGGGAGGGGGTAAGAATTTTTTTTATAAAACAGCACAATATTGTGCAACATTAGCAATAATGAAACAAATGAAAATATTGTTACCGGTCTCAAAAAAAAATAGTCTAATCTGCGCAAGGGGTGATTTCAACGCCCCCTAGCTGCAAAACTGCTCATTTTTTTGGGTTGGCGCAATGGTAATATTGGTTAAGAATTACATTGACTACATCATACCAAAAATTCAAAAAAATCCACCGGAATCCGAATTCCATAAGGAGTTTGCGGGGTCCTTTTGTTTATGCAAAAATTAGGTTAATAATTATTCTGTAGCTATACCTGAATAGGTTAAAGCTCTGTAGTTATTATCAACGTTTCTGATAGTGGGGTAGACTCTTTGGATAGCCTCATCGTGTAGTTTTTTAGCCAAAATATTATCTATTAAATTAACCCGGTATTCATTATTAACTGCAATTTGCTTAATGATATTCGATTCTTTGATAAAATTTTCTGCTGATAGGGGGTCATTTACTAATATACCGGGTGACACAGCAGACATGTAGCAGCCTGTAGTTTTTTTATTTGAAGAGATGAATATTTGAAATTTGCAGAAGTTACGTAATCAATGATAGCGCTTCATTTGAATCTAACCACAACTCTTTTCAACTACCTGTTTGATCGGAGGTAACTCCAACTTCTTTTTTTTGAATGACACCCTGTATATTTATCTAGCCTATCTTATTTCTCTTGAAATTCTCTATTCAACCGTGTATCACAAAGTGGCATTCGTTTCTTAATTCGCAGATGAATTGCATTTTATTAAAAAACATCAAGTTGGCTGTTATCCGAATTCGATAATCTTTCGATGCTTGGTAGGCTTGGAAATCCAAAGAGTATCAGTTAAACGATATAATTTCAGTTTTTTCCATACCTGATCACTTCCTACAGATTGTCAATAATTTCTTTAATAAAAAGAAAAAACATCTGAAAATAACTGACGATATTTTGCGAAAACTGAGATAGGAACATGTTTTTTTTCAAATTGGCTACTTATGAAGGAACTATCTGTCTTTCGACTGAGAGTATAGTATGATGAGGAGGTATACTAGGAAAGAGGTTCTGAACGTCAAATGAGATTAATTTTGCATTCATAATTAGAATACCTAAATCGCTTGATAAAGCTACAGTGTAGCGAAACATTTCCAGGTATTGCGTATTGTAAATGATCTTCGCGGTAAAAATATTGGATCAAACAATATTACTTTGAATCCTAACATTCTTAATGAATATTATTGCACCATCGCTGAGAGACTGACAGAAAATATTGATTCGGCACCGGATCCACTTCTTTATTTGAGTGAAATCCATATCACAGAACCATTTGTATTGTATCCAACGAATCTGGAGGAGCTCATGAATACAATTAAACAAGTTAAAAATAAAACCTCCTGCGGAATTGATAATATTTCAATAAATATTTTTGAAAACATGCCCATCTTCTCTCTAGAATTGTTGGTTCAACTCATTAATGACTCTTTCGCAAAGGGACTCTACCCAAACTTCCTTAAAGTTAGTCTTGTGATTCCCCTTCATAAAGGTGGAAATGCAACGGATCCCTCTAATTTTCGACCGATTTCTCTTATTCCGACCTTGGGAAAAATTATAGAAAAGCTTGTCAAATCTAGATTAATGGATTTCATCAATGTGCACAACATTCTCAATCCTCAGCAATTTGGCTTTCAGCCACGTAAAAACACAGGCGATGCTGTCTTCTCCTTCCTGAGAGAACTATACTGCAAACTGAATCAGAAGGAAGTTTGCGCGGCGGTATTTTGCGACCTTTCAAAAGCATTTGATTGTGTAAACCACGAAATCCTGCTGCGCAAACTCCAACACTATGGGTTCAGAAATCTTAGCCTCAGTTGGATGGAATCTTACCTAGGAAAGCGTACCCAAATTGTGAGAACAGATACGTTGTCTAATACTGGTTCGATTAGTCATGGCGTACCACAGGGTTCTGTATTGGGACCTATCTTGTTTCTACTTTATTTCAATGATATAGATAATCTAAAGATTGACGGTAAATTTACTATTTTTGCGGATGACACAACAATCCTCTGGCATGACAATGAAGTAAAGAACCTGCACACAAAAATCGTCAAGGATATTTCCGTTGTGAAGGAGTGGTGTGACTCGAATTTGCTTTCGTTTAACATAAATAAAACCAGCCTCTTATCGATCAAGTGCAATCTACCTGAGATTCAAGTGGGTACTGAAATGTTCATTGAACAAAAAAATAATACCAAGTTTCTTGGTATTCATCTAGATGATAAGCTCAACTTCGAAAGTCATGTGAAAACACTGAGATCAAAACTAGCCTCTGGTTGTTATGCCGTGCGGGTAGTGTCTAGTGAACTGGGTATGGCCACTGCAAAAGTAGTTTATCATGCTTTGATTGAATCCCACATTAGATACGGGTTACCCTTCTGGGGTATCTGCAATGAACACAATTTCCATTCTATTTTCATCCTCCAGAAACGGGCCGTTCGCTACCTCCTCAATGTTGGACCTAGGGTATCATGTAAACCTCTTTTCTTGGATCTCAAAATCCTTACCCTTCCAAATTTATTTATTCTTGAGACTGTATGTTTGGTCCACAGCAACAAATCGTCATATGAGACGGTTGTTAGTTCTACCCGCCAAAATAATAATTTAAGACTTCCCATTCCATCATCGAATTTAACAAAAAAGTCTCTCATTTATAATGCTTTGATATTATTTAATCATCTCCCGGTTACTACCAGAAGAATTGTCTCTCCAGTTCTATTCAGGAGATCTGTAAAAAGTCTTCTTATCAGTGAACCATACTACAGTGTTCAAGAGTATCTAGACAAAGATTGGAATTGCTCGAACTTATCTTAACCTCATACTCTCGTATGTTCATTCTCTTTTCTTTATATGACATTCGCTTCTTTGCGTAGTCCAATTTTAACATGTAATATAATTTCACACTTGAGCAAAACTAATATATATGTTGTAGTTTACTAATTATTTTATCATCATTGTGCCATGTAAGTAGCATTATTTTCTTCCATGCTATACACGCTTTTACATTATACTATATTATATTTTATGATGATATTCTATGATGTACCTGTTCTCTTTTCTTCTTCTTTTTTTTGACGACTTGTGATTTTATCAACACATTTACGCATACCATTTTTATATTTCTGTACGTCTTTATTTTTATATTTATAAAAGCTTTGTCAACAAGAATTCATTCTTCGGACAATAAAGTATATTTTGATTTGATTTGATTTGATATTCTTTTTTTTAATTGATAGGTTGTGTAGACCTAGTAATTAAAGATAAGCATTAGGGAAAAGTATTTAAGTAAGGTTCCAAAGAAAAATATGTCAGAATACCAAAATCATGTCGCGAGTATAATAAGTTCCGTAGAATTTAATGTGTATAAAATCGATGAAGATGATAAGAAATGTCACTATCTATAAGTGTAGAATTGATAACAATTCCAAACTAATTTAGATTTCTCAGGTGGATTGAATAAACCATGAAATACTTACAAATAATCGTATTTCTCCTCAGAAAACTGGTGGAAGTTCCTCCATAAAATCAGACTAAGCGTACTATGCTGCTTCATTAGATCTCTGAAGTTTCCCAATGTAATACTGGCTGAATTTTCCGGTTTCTGTGTCTTAAGCAATAAAGTGGACAAGAAAAAGGTTACTTTAGGATGGAACCCACTCAAACTAACCTCTTTGTCGTCTATTCTGCTAAGATATGGCTTCGGTTTGGAGCTAGCAGAATTCATCAAGTACAAATAATATAATTTCGTTACTTCATGAAGAAGTCTAGCATCTTTTGTTTGATGGTACAGTACCAGAGCACCGCACAAATCGGTGGGTACTAAAACATTATTCGCTATCTTGTTTGATTGATTTTCTAGATTATCGGATTTGACTTCCAAATGTGTGAATGTATCCAGAATTGGCAGGAGTTCCAATTCAAATCTGGAAAGTTCTTCTCTCGTACTAACAGAGCTACATTTATCATGGACACTTTTCAGTAAATTGAAATCCTCCGAAACATCCGTAAAGTTGTAATTTAACTTCGACTTGATATCAATGAGGAACTTTCGCAGATCTTTGTCGATTTTGAAATCAGCCAAAATCCTAGCAACATCGTTTCTTTTCTGACTCAAGTCATAGCAATGTTTGATATCATTATATTTTGATACTAACTCAAGTTGGTAATTGCTTATGAACGGTGGAGGCCTACTCGTAAGTTTTTGATAGATCCTGCCGTATTTTTGCAACCCAGAGAAATGCATCTCCATTTTAGAGTTAATCGTGTCTATGATATCTTTCAAATTCTTGGGTAGTTCAACATTTGTAATCTTTGTTAGTGTTTGAACGGAATTTTTATAAAACCATTTATAATGAATCAATAAGTTCACTAGAATACCATACTGCTCTGAACTAGATAATTTCTTTATATTGGTTAGTGTACAATTGTGGAAAACAAATCTCCAAAGAATTAGGTGCAGTATGCTTATCATATTTTCGTTGGTAATTTCAGTCATTCTAGAAGGTAACTCCATCAAGTAACTATCAAATTCTCTGATCAAAGACAGATAATTATTGACGATTATGTCATTGAACTTGTCTTCAATCTTTTTCTGTTCTATTTCGTACATATAATCGAGTAACGTCACTTGTGTTTTCCTATTTGTTTTAGTTTCTTCTACTCGTGCCCGTTCCAAACAATGATAAGAAACAAGCAAAAGCTTCAAATTCAATTTGTTGCTCGATGATGAGCTTTTCTGTCGATACAGTGTTTCCGGAAGCCAATTAGCATCTAGTGGTAAACCTTGATCATAGATATTCTTCTCATTCGATAAGACTTTGTAAAAATGCTCAATCAAACCCAGGAAATTTTCATTCGTCAACTTGGACTTGATATAACGATGTCTGGTCTCCAAGTCTTCGACTGAAGAAATTGAATAAAAATTCACAAAGAAGTTCATTGCATCAAGACCGAAGCTTGAATTTTGTGACGCTTCGCACAATAGCAATGTGGATTGCTGTTTCACCTTTTCGATAACAGAGCAGATTCCAATGTCTTGGGTTTTCAAAGTTATACCATAACGTAACATTTCTGCATGTCCCACTTCAGTAGGAGACTGAATAACTTCGTTTTCGAGAAAATTCCTCTCAATTTCATCTTTGATGGCACTGACTGGATCATTACAATCAAACTCCATAGCGGATCGTGTTTTGTAGTAAACTTCGATAACGGTATTGAAGAAAGTTTCGAATAAGCTTCTATCGCAAGTGAGTTGCTGCGAAATCAAAGAAGACGCCTGAAGAAGTTCTTTGACGGTAGGTTTCTCTCCGAAAATCAATCCAGAGATGAAACTGTGGATTTTCATCAAAATCTTGATGTGTTTCATGGAATTCAATCCTTCGTGATTCATCAGACTCATTGTATCCAAAACGTTGGATTTGTTTAATTCGTTGTCATCCAGCATATAAAGTTCGATACCCCTGTTTCTCATGGCTCTAAAAATAGAATACAATATTAAGAAACATGGTTTCATGAAACAAATATTTAGTGTTGTCTTATGGATTACATGAAAATACACTTTTCGTATTGTTATGTATGATTCTGATTATGCAATTTTTATTTTATTTTAGAACCATGTTTTTGTGTGCTAATTTTTATGATTTGTAAAAAAAATGTGTATTTGGTTGCATTAAAATTGTTGTATAAACAATCAAATTATTTAGATTTTTTTTTTAAAATGACTTTGTTTCATAAAAAGACCCTGGATATGAAAGTTACACCTTTGCTTTACAAATTCTTACCTTTTACCTTCAGTTTCAGCTCAGTCAGTACGCCAACGAGCACGATGGACTCTTTTGCTACAAGGAGGATTCCTTGAGCTTCTCAGTATTATGAATGTAGAAAATTATACAAAAAAATATATTTTTTTCTTAAATCGCGGTTTCAAAATCCGATAATATACCTTATTTATCCTTGCAAACCACGGTTGTGGCTTGAAGATGCTATTTTTTGATTTTTTTGATTGAATAGTGGATTTCTTTAATATTTTTCTTGTTACTTGGGTTTTTGACTTGGTTTCGTGAGTTTTTTTTTCTAGATTTCTTTTAATTTGTGCTTTTTCTTCAAAACTTCACTTTACAGGATATTTCCTTTCCTTGTAACCAATCACTGTTGTACTTTCACTATTTGACATTCACATTTATTTTGGACAATTTCTTATTTGATTAAACTTATGTAATTAAGGGCCAGTTTCACCAGTTCCAGTTAAGTTTCAGATTGATTATCTGATGGTTAGAATGTGAATCTCTCAACACCATTTATAGAATGTCATTCACCATTTAAACTATTAGTTAGTTATCTGAAGTTCAACTGGCCCTAAAACTAGTATTTTCTGACCTAAATTCAATTTCAATTATCGCGTTAGCCAAGTTTTAAAATTCATCGATGGATAATGCGCATTCATGCTGTCATTGAGATTTTCCATTACTTAAATAAGGATTTAATGCTTATCGATGGATCCATCGATGAATTTAAAAACTTGCCCGTTTTTTTTTAATATGTAGTTCCAATTTTAAAACTATCTTCCTCATGTCAAACTTCAAATTCATAAGGTGTTCCAATTTCTGTATACTGTATGTTCAACAGTTGATTTTTGATGTTTCTACCAATTTGGCTAAATTTTTGTAATCAAGTTTTCTTTTCTTTTTTGATAATTTATTTACGCAATAATCGTAGATTAATTTCGAATTTCATTTAAAAAAAATTAAATAGTATCTGGTACCTTGTTGGCAAGAAAACCCTACTCGTAACAACTTCAGTATTGATCATGTTCATTCACTACCATTTCAACTAACTAAACTAAATATTGTGCATTGTTTGTCTAAACACAGGTGAAAGTATCATGCATGTTTTCATTTCATTTTCAGCAATTGAAAAAAACTCTCTCCTTTCACACATATCATAATAGTATATACCTTGATATTTCGCCGTTTTTGGGATCCATAGTAAAAAACATTCGAAAATCTTCATGAGGCTTTATTTCAATTATTTCCCCACTTTGATCCACGCCTCTCTCGGAAATTGTTAGTACCCCATTGGGCTCTAGTAGAGCATTCAACCGATCTAGAACAGCAGAACTGCACAGATTAACATTATCTACCAGCAGCCAGGAACCACTTTGGAGACACTAGAAAAAAGGCCACTTTTGTCTTAGCACCATTAATGCATCAAAAGATAATTTATAAAATCAATTACATTTCTGTTGACTATCACATTTTTCAATTTTTACACTGAAAAATCACCAACAAGCGTAGTTAACATACATTTTCAACTAGTGCATATTAAAGACAAATATTATACACTTTCATATTTTATTATGATTCTTCTTACCTTGACTAGTATCGAATCAATCCATTCAAATTTTCCTCCAGCATTCAAAGAACCTTCATTCTTAACCGACTTTGTCACAGTATCCAAATTTATTTGTAAACATTCAAATACTGATTTGGTTTCTGCAGCTGAATTTTTTTTAAGTACCTCGAATATTTCTTGTAATTTTTCGGACTTTCTCAAGAAAAGTTTCGATTCCTCTGCCATTGTATGATTTTTTGAATCTGGAAGTAATTATCAAAATTAGTTTTGTTCGATTTGTTATGTTTTATGAAGTCTACATTTATTCATCAAACAGGTCAATATTTATACAATTTTTTTTATATGAAATTACAATTTCTCAATAAAATTATTTACCCCCTAGGGGTAATAGCAACCCTTATAAACATTTCAAATGAAAAGGGGTGGAGTGTGATACCGCCTTTAAAATGGTTTTCAATTTTCTATTCAGCAATATAGCACTTCTTAATTTTTGGACTTGGATACTCAAGAAAACAGTAATTTTATTTCATACAAACAAAACGCCCACGAGTCAAATACCTGCCACGATTGACTAGTCTATTAGATATATTTTTTCCAAAAAAGTAAAATCGGATCTTTTTGTGACATTTATTTGTCACATAATTTATATTTGGAGTAAGTAGAAGCTATCCTGCCATATTTATTTTTGGAGAAATAGATGTAGGTCATTCATTTCACTCATTGGGCGATTTTCCTTTCTTTTTTATCATCACTTGCATTTTTTTATTAATGTTCGGTTGAATTTACCATGAGTGGACTGGACAAAAACAGTATTTATGAATTATGAGATTTAAATCTTTCAGCATCATATTGATATTTTCCTTCCTCTTCTAAAAGAGTTATGGCTTTAGCATAGTTTTCTTCAATTACAACCATTGAAAGAACGAATGAAAGTGTTCTCAAACTGACGTTATGTCAAATAATAAACAAAGTGGTTTTCATGGCAATCGTGATCATTGAATACGACGAATATTGTAGAGAAATTGCATTACTTATTCAATAATTTACAAATTTGAAACGAATTGCGATATCAAAATGATCAAAGAAGCACTGTATAGGGAATGAACCAAGCTTGTATACAGGATGATTTTGAGTGATATTCAAAAGCTGTATTTCACCACAGGGTGTCTTAAACTTAGATGACACACTTAGAAACATAACTTTGTTTTCCCTCGTATAATGTGTATAATTCGGACCTTATTAGAAAATCTGTTTGATGTGAATTAATCTAGGTCAAATTTTCTTCCATTTGTTGAAAAAAATATCAAAATCAGATTTTAAAAAAGTTATTCAAGATCAAAATGTGTTAATATTTAAAGGTGGCCGGTTTTTATACACCTGAGTGTATATTTTATGCAGATGTAATTATTTATTCAATATGATTCTCCAGTCATCAGTAACGTTTTAATTTTGAACATCTAACATTCAACCTGTTTGATATATTTTCACTTGATAGATAGGGTGGGTGAGTCAGGTTCATGGTCAATCTTTTCTGTCTATATTTATTAGGTTAAAGTTATTCACTTACCAAAAAGTGACGATTGAAGTTCCAGACAGGTATATATGATTCTATGAATATAGAAGAGAGAAAGAAAGAAAAGAGGTGATATATCATGAATATGTACTCCACCTTGCATACTACAAATCAAAATATAAATAGAAAGGCGTAAAAATGGAGTTATGTTACATAGATGTTGTTGCATAAATGTTTTGAACAACACTAAATGTATGCTGATAAAGCTACATTGAAGTTAGACAAAATCTGATACATTTATGTAACACTAGCATTAAACATTACATTGTAATATTTATAATACGCACAAAGTACCATGGACGCAAAATAATATCAAACATATCTCTTATAATAACATCACAAAGTCACATTATGATATAATATTTATGTTAAAGTTATGTTTAGTGGGTCCATTTGGGTCCATTCTCATGAAACACCCTCTGAATTATTCACCCTTTGAGTCTGTTTACATTTCAGATTTTCTAACTTTAATTTCCGGTTTTTTGCAGCCTACTAGGATATTCTCTTTTTCGATTTACAACAACATCCTGAATTAATAAGAGTCAACGAAGAGAAAACGAAAAATGAACTGTTATATATTTTATGAACTTCGTGTTTGTGACAGTAATCCACAAAGCCTCTATATACTCCGGAACGGTAGTTCAATATTTGAAACGTGATGCTGAGAGATAGGAGAAATCACATTTAAAAAGTCCCATCGCAAACGCGAAGGATTATAATGGCTCGAATGAAGGTGATGAATTTCAATGTTTAGGCACAATTTCCGTCTTTTCAATTTCCATATCGGAGGCGGCAGAAGTCTTCATTTCCAAACGGAATATTTCAAATGCTTGTGAGGAAAGAAATGATGAGCAGAAATATAGGAATGGATTCAGATTCAGCATTTACATTTTTTATTAATAGGAATACTAGACTACAAGCCTAGGCCAACTTTGGAGGGGACATGGACCCAGCAAGAATTATATTTAGAATTATAGTACCTTACGAAAAAACTTCTTTACGCACTGTGCCGTTAGTTGTGAGCGGTGCAGGTGAATACGAGGGTAAAATAAACTTTTCATCGAAGGGAGAGATTTTTTCGACAACAGATTCTCGTACGGCATTTCTCAAGATGATAGATCATTGACAATTTAATTCATGCAATAAAAATGTCATATGTCGCAGTGATTTGTCATTATGACAGCGAAAAAAGTTTGCCCTAACTTTTCCAGCGACAAAACGGAACCTAACTTTTGAAAGCATGACAACCAGCATTGTAAACAAATTTTTGATGACGTTATGTCAATTTTTCTCAAACTTGCGTTGTCAGAAGAGTATCTTATTTGTGGAAATTTCGCGATTTGGACAGTCTTCGAGTGGAGAAATTGAAGAAGCCATCAATAGTAATGTGCCTCGCAATACTGTGAATTCAACTACGTCAATTTTGCTACAATTTGCGATGTTTTGTTTGGAAAAAAATTATGAACTCATTGCAGAAACTCCCACTGAAGAGTTAGCTTCTATTTTATGTGACTGGGCATTCAACATGAAGAAGAACAATGGAGAAGACTATAAAGAGAGTGCAGTCAAAACGATTTGGAACACTTCAGCAAAAATGTTACAAGAGAAGTGTAACGAAATGTAAAACATTGCGTTCCTTTTATAATTTCCATCTGAAATTATATCATAATTAAATAGATTTCACATCTGATTGAGATAGTTCATTCCGAACATCTCATTTAGATAGTTTGTTACGATTATAGTTTGTTCCGATGTACCTTATTGTTCTGTGATGTGAAATGCAACATTACTGCATTGGTAACACTGCAGATAGAAAGAGCGAGAGGGAAGGGATATCCTTCTTGGAGGCCCTTCATCGGCCCTTTTCTGAAGCGAGCATTCAAGGCGTTTGGGTGTTTTGAGTTTTCCTTCGGGAAATGTATTGATTTTTTCAACGAAGAAATTAAAGGTCGTATATTTTATAATGATTAATTTGAATTCGATTATTTGATCGAATCGATCTACCTACATATCGACTTTCTCTTTGGCAGATTTTTCTTTAAATGTATTAAATTCATTTTGGCGACTTGGTTCACGTCTCTGGTGAAACAAAGATGGCCACATGAGCGTCACTCATAAATATTTTCAAAGTTTTCAATCTTAAATAATTTAATGTAATCCCGATACCTTCTTAACATTTGAATAACGTTTCGTATCGTCTTTTGGCTAGTCAGTCCGAAAATGTCAAAATTTAACCAGTCCATAACATAACCTCTAAAAGTGATGATTCACATGTTTTGATGATTTCGATTAAATTTATTATCTTTGGACTTCAAATATCAATTAGGCCTGTTTCTGTTCCTGCTTTATGATTTTCAGTGATACAAGTTTTTCCACAAGTTTTCCTGGAACGCTCAGAAAATATCAACCTGCTAGAAGTGTGAACAGTGAATAGGAGCTAAAGGCACTCCTCCTGAACCTGGTTGGTGATCTGTACCAAGGACTGGTCTGGTAGCTAGGAGTACGGAATTCGTGGGCGAGTCATTGCTTTCATTTCACGTAATTAAAATCTGTAGAAGCTAGACTCACTCATGATTCTCCGAACTCTAGGTTCGATCTATTCTGGATCACGCACTAGCCACGTTTAGATGGAAAGGCCTAGCTAAAGAGAAAATCTATTGCCTTAACAACCTTTCATTTGCTTTGTGAAATTTGATATCGAGGTACACTTTCAGTACTCTCTCTCTTTCTCCTCCAGTTAGGAGATAAACTCAAAACAACCATATGCTTGCGTTGTAAATTTGTTAACGAGGAACTTTCTCAGTACATTCTCTTTCTCCTCAGTCTGAAGATATATCTTTGATTTATACTTGTCGAGGAGATTTCTCGTTACAATTTATCTGTACAATTTATCGTTACACTTTATCTTTCTCCTCAGTCTGGAGATATATCTTTGATTTATATTTGTCGAGAAAATTTCTCGTTACAATTTATCTCTACGCTTTATCGTTACACTTTCTCTTTCTCCTCAGTCTGAAGACATTCTATAATTATTTATCTTTATCGATAAGAAAGATCAATAATTCGATTTCCTTTTGCCAGTCTGAATGACTGTTCAAATTTGAATATTTTATTATTTAGTTTATGAAAACAATATTTTCATGATAATTATTTTTCCCATGTTCGCTTGAGATTGGCCTTCTCTAATTTTGTATGAGAAGATTCTAAATTTAAACTTTATCGTAAATTCTTGTGCTTAACACAACTTTAATCTTTAACACATTGTTTAACTCAGCAAATCTTTAATATGTTATTTTTTAGACAAATGTTATTTTTGTAAAAATACAAAATTTTACCATTTCTGTAACATACTGTAATAGTTAATGTGTAAGTTGATTATTCTTATCGCATTTGTAAATTTGAGACAAGGTACTGGTTTGTTTTTTTTCCACAGTGTAACCTCAGCATTCAAACATCTGAGCTTTAGGAAAGACTCCAATATACCATATAAGCTACTACAAACTTTATCCAGCTAGTAGAGCAGCCGCTGTCTCGAGACACCCTACATCCAACGTTAAAGCAGAGCTCTGGAGTAAGTCTTCGTACACCATCGCAAACACTGATCATAAAAGTAAACAAACCAGATTATACTCTTTCCAAATTTGTAAACTCAAATCATTTCAATCATAGTATTTTTGTAGAAATTTAGAAATTCAAACCTCAATTATATAAATAATTTTTTTATTATATCCCAATTTATATACAAATTGTGAATATAGTGTTTTTAGATTTTTTTGTTTTACTGTTGAGAATCCGTGTTTTTGGTATTTTCATAAAAAAGAACCTGGTGCCCATACAGTTACCTTGTATCTTTATTTTCTTTAATTTCGAGTATCTAATTTTTGTCAAAGGATCTATCTATTAAACTGGCAGATAACGAAACCCACGACCTCCCGTACCAATCTGAGCAGCTCACAGGCACTGCTGTATACAATGAGCAAGTAACTACCTAAAAAGTGTTAAAGTGTGAAGAAGAACCGTACGCCTTCAAAGAAAATTGCTGACTATGAATTGGCTTGGAGAGGTGAAGAAGCAGCAAATTGAAAGGTATTCTATTTTAAAATCGAGACAGACAACCGTGGAAGAGAGACCGGAAGAGCTGATCACCCAGTGTTTTCAAAGACAGCATAATGTGGAAATCTGAAGTTGACCGACAGTAAATGGTTGGTAGCAAACACTGAAGAAGATTGTGTTTGTCCAGTAAAATTGTTTAAACAAATTAAGGGAAGACGGGGAAACCACATCACATGTGAATTTTTTTTTTACTCCAAATCCTTTCTGGTAAAAAACAAATTAGAAAGGATGGTATAAGAATTCTCCTATTGGGATAAATGAAATATCTAAACGGACCAAATCCTCGGCGAAAAATATTGGACTTGAAGTCAAGCGGGTGAAAATTACGAACCGTTCTAATCGAGCTGCCGCCGTAACTGAATTGTCCCGGAGTGGTATAGGTGAACAAGAACTTGTGAAAATTATGGGACATAGCAACCCATCGTCATTAAAACCGTAGCTTCAGTTAAATGAAGAACATCATAAAATCGTCCTACAGACTCGTAATTTTTTCAGGGGCAGTTTTTTTCGTTAAATTGCCAGGCAACAAAATTCTCATTAATACATGGTAAAAAAAGCTCTCGTGTAATTATAAGTGAAAAATAATCAAGTAGGACATAAAAACGTGGAAAAAAATTCGGTTCGTAGGACCAAATCGGGCCGGAAGGACCAAAAAACTTGCTATCCCGACAACGGTAAGAGCTACAGAGATGGGGTTTCCACCAATGGGTTTCTATTGAAAGTATAGGCATCCATTTATTTCGAAATCTGAAGAAAAATTCATGGGAACTTTTAGTAGATCCGTTTGAGGACAAGAAAACTGTCTATATACATTTTTTCGATATCATTTTTAGTTTTCGAGTTATTGTTGTTTTTAGAAACAAAATGAGATTCTAGACATTTTTCAGATTTCTATTTGCAACGTTTTCGACAAGTTCTGTGACTCTAATTTCATTATACTTGGCGACTTCAATAGTAGAGTAGGCAAAATTTGTTCGATTCCCGGACAACTACGAGGATGTATTGATATCTAGTTAGCCTAGACCAGTTCCCTGCATAAACAAAATATTGCGTTACCATACAATAACTTACTAAAGTTTGACGTCAAAAAAGTAAACCAGAGTTATGCAATGAATTAAAAGAAAAAATATGTCCACCGAAATTGTGAAAATAAAAAAATTGGAGTATCGAGACATCATCAAGTACCTGTATTTAAAAGGGTTAAGAGGTATGCAAATTTACGAAGATATGCTTAATACCCTTGGTGATCAATGTCCTTTGTATACGACCGTGAAAAATTGGACTGCAAGCTTCAAAAGAGGTAAATTTTCCATTGAAGATGATGACCGATCGGGAAGGCCAGTTTCTGAATCAGTCCCCGAAAATATCGATGCAGTTCATGGCATGAATTTAACAGACCGTCGAATTGGGCTAAAACGGATATCTGAAGCACTGAATACTTTATACGAACGCGTTCATCATATAGTTCACGTCAATTTGGACATGAGAAAAATTGTTGCAAAATGGATCCCCAAATGTTTGAATGTTGACCAAAAGCGTGCAAGGGTAGTAGCATCGCGTTCGATCTGTGCTCGATTTGAAAACAATGTAGACTTCTTAAACCGAATTGTTACTATGGATGAGACTTGGGTACATTTCAACGACATTCCGGTTCTCCAAGACCTAAGAAGTTTCGTGTCCAAAAATCTGTTGCTCTTGCTTCAGTTTTTTGGGATTGCCATGGAGTAATCATGATTGATTTTTTGGATAAGGGTAGAACAACAACTGGAGATTACTATTCAACATTACTGACCACTCTACGGGAAAAAATTAAAGAGAAAAGACGCGGAAAGCTATCCAAAGTTGTTTTGTTTTCGCAGGACAACGCCCCTGCACACAAATCTCATGTCGCCATGCAAACAATTCGTGATTTAGGGTTTGAATTACTAGAACACCCCCCTTATTCACCAGATTTGGCTCCGTCCGACTATCATCTTTTTCCACAACTGAAAAAAGTTTAAAAGGTCGTAAATTTTCTTACAACGAGGAGATAATAAAAGCTGTGGTGGTCTGGTTTACAGAGCAAGAAGAAACATTTTTTTGAAAGGTCTAGAGACGTTGCAGGTTCGCTGTAATAAATGTATCCAATTAAGAGGAGAATATGTTGAGTAATAAAATATTTTGACAATGAAATTTTGTTTGGTTCTATAGTAGGCTAAGAATTTTTCAATATATCCTCGTATGTGTGCAGTTAATATTAGACACTACTACTCTCAATAAGCAAGTTAACTATTTTTCTAATGGAGTGAAAACCTCGGTATGAGTTATAAAACATTAATGATGAATTCTCCTAATGTAGCATTTATCCAGGATGTCAATGAGTCTTACACAAATCTCTGCAGCCCTATCTGGAATGCTGCTAATGATTCTGGTGAAAGTACACAACACCAGAGTACTATCCAAGAACAAGCCTTGGTTTGAACTTGAGTGTAATCTTGCAAAAAAACGGTGCATAAAGTCCTTGAGCATTTGCAAAAAGAAACATTTCCAAGTACCCCATAAAAGCAACTACGATATAGCAAAAAAAATTACAAAAATACCATTAAACTAAAAAACAGTTAGGTCATTCAGAAATGTTCAGAATATTTGTCCAATCACCGTTGATACGTGGGAACAATTTTACAACAGTATTTCCAGGGTAAAAATTCATTCACTAACAACTTTCTTCGATGCTGGCAATCCGATACTCGATTCCAAAGTGACTATAAACGAACTTAAATGCTGTATAGACCGCTGTAAGAATGGTAAAGCCCCTGGAAACGACGGAGTCATCAAAAACCTTCCCGAGAACTGGATTTTGTACTTGTTCTCCCGTTTCTTTCTCAGGTTGGCACGAAACGACTCTAACAATGCTACACAAAAAAGGTGACAAACACTATCCTTCTAACTATAGAGGCATCGCTCTGATCAACACTCCTGCTAAACTTTTTACCTCTATTCTGTTAAATAGACTGTCATTATGGTGTGACGACTATAAAGTATTAACCGAAATTCAATCTGGTTTTAGGGCTGGCAGAGGGTGCGTTGACAATGTATTTATTCTCAACTCTATCCTTCAGATTCTCCTCCGCTTAAGTGGAAGTAATACCATGAACTAAAAGCTACACCAGCATTTATGGCACACTCCAAAAAACACTATTACATAATTTTGTCCCCGTTTTCCAGGAAATGGGCGTGGGCTAACTTTTAAGTAAAGCTGCACCACACATTCTGTATTTTGAATTATTGATGATCAGATAGCTGCTAACATTTCTTACACATTTATTACAAAGAATTGTTCACAAGATTGTTTATAATTTTTGTAAAAACTATCGAAGTGTTAAAAATTACAGAATGAAGGGTTGGGGTTGAACACCCCCAAACTTCTCAAAATTCCTATAACATTATCAATTGCGGTATTGCGCGTATCGCTAAAATTGTCATTAGAATATATCGACGCGCAAAAAATCATTTCACTGCATTGCAAAGTTAACGATTTCGGATTTTCATATTATACCGTTAAAAAATAACCTATAAGGAGTTGACAGAAAATTCGCAACAAGCTTTATTTCATCGAGTTTCAGGATTTATTACACCGTCTCACAAGCTTCTACTGCATTTTTTATGAGCGAATATATTATATCAAACAAAAATTGAAATTGTGAAGAGTGGGTTGTGTTAATAGATTTTTGTGTTGCGATATGATAGGAAATCCGACGTGAACTGTATTTCATCGAGTATTAGAATTCTTTACAGTATCCCACACGCTTCTACTGCCTGTCTTCAGTTGCTCATGGACAATATCAATAGTGGAAATCAAGATTTTGAAGAGTGGGATGAGTTAATAAATTTTTGTGTGGCGATATGATAGGAAATCCAAAGTGAACTAAATTTCATCGAGTATTAGAATTCTTTACAGTATCCCACACGGTTCTACTGCATGTCTTCAGTTGCTTATGGATAATATCAACCATGGAAATCAATATTTTGAAGAGTGGGCTGTGTTAATCAATTTTTGTGTTGCGACATGATAGGAAATCCGACGTGAACTGTATTTCATCGAGTATTAGAATTCTTTACAGAATCCCACACGCTTCTACTGTTTGTCTTCAGTTGCTCATGGACAATTTTAACCATAGAAATTATTATTTGGAAGAGTAGGCTGTTTTAATAAATTGGTGTGTTGCGACATGATAGGAAATCCGACGTGAACTGTTTCATCGAGTATTAGAATTCTTTACAGTATCCCACACGCTTCTACTGTTTGTCTTCAGTTGCTCATGGACAATTTTAACCATGGAAATCAATATTTGGAAGAGTGGGCTGTTTTAATGAATTTGTGTGTTGCGATATGATAGGAAATCCGACGTGAACTGTGTCTCATCGAGTATTATAATTATTTACAGTATCCCACACACTTCTACTGCCTGTCTTCAGTTGCTCATGGACAATATTAACTATGGAAATCAATATTTTAAAGAGTGGGCTGAGTTAATGAATTTTTGTGTTGCGATATGATAGGAAATCCGACGTGAACTAAATTTCATCGAGTATTAGAATTCTTTACAGTATCCCACGCAGTTCTACTGCATGTCTTCAGTTGCTCATGGACAATATCAACCAAAGAAATCAAAATTTTGAATAGTGAGCTGTGTTAATCTATTTTTGTGTTGCAACATGATAGGAAGTCCGACGTGAACTGTATTTCATCGAGTATTAGAATTCTTTACAGTATCCCACACGCTTCTACTGCTTGTCTTCAGTTGCTCATGGACAATTTCAACCATGGAAATCAATATTTGGAAGAGTGAGCTGTGTTAATAAATTTGTGTGTTGCGATATGATAGGAAATCCGACGTAAACTGTATTTCATCGTGTATTAGAATTCTTTACAGTATCCCACACACTTATACTGCCTGTCTTTAGTCGCTCATGGACCATATTTACCATGGAAATTAATATTTTGAAGAGTGGGCTGAGTTAATAAATTTTTGTGTTTCGATTATGATAGGAAATCCGACGTGAACTGTATTTCGTCGAGTATTAGAATTCTTTACAGAATCCCACACGCTTCTACTGTTTGTCTTCAGTTGCTCATGGACAATTTTAACCATAGAAATTATTATTTGGAAGAGTAGGCTGTTTTAATAAATTGGTGTGTTGCGACATGATAGGAAATCCGACGTGAACTGTTTCATCGAGTATTAGAATTCTTTACAGTATCCCACACGCTTCTACTGTTTGTCTTCAGTTGCTCATGGACAATTTTAACCATGGAAATCAATATTTGGAAGAGTGGGCTGTTTTAATGAATTTGTGTGTTGCGATATGATAGGAAATCCGACGTGAACTGTGTCTCATCGAGTATTATAATTATTTACAGTATCCCACACACTTCTACTGCCTGTCTTCAGTTGCTCATGAACAATATTAACTATGGAAATCAATATTTTAAAGAGTGGGCTGAGTTAATGAATTTTTGTGTTGCGATATGATAGGAAATCCGACGTGAACTAAATTTCATCGAGTATTAGAATTCTTTACAGTATCCCACGCAGTTCTACTGCATGTCTTCAGTTGCTCATGGACAATATCAACCAAAGAAATCAAAATTTTGAATAGTGAGCTGTGTTAATCTATTTTTGTGTTGCAACATGATAGGAAGTCCGACGTGAACTGTATTTCATCGGGTATTAGAATTCTTTACAGTATCCCACACGCTTCTACTGCTTGTCTTCAGTTGCTCATGGACAATTTCAACCATGGAAATCAATATTTGGAAGAGTGGGCTGTGTTAATAAATTTGTGTGTTGCGATATGATAGGAAATCCGACGTAAACTGTATTTCATCGTGTATTAGAATTCTTTACAGTATCCCACACACTTATACTGCCTGTCTTTAGTCGCTCATGGACCATATTTACCATGGAAATTAATATTTTGAAGAGTGGGCTGAGTTAATAAATTTTTGTGTTTCGATTATGATAGGAAATCCGACGTGAACTGTATTTCGTCGAGTATTAGAATTCTTTACAGTATCCCACACAGTTTTTCTGCGTGTTTTTAGTTGCTCATGGACAATATCAACCATGGATATCAATATTTTGAAGAGTGGGGAATGTTAATAAAATTTTTGTTTTGCGATATGATAGGAAATCTGACGTGAACTGTATTTCATCGAGTATTATAATTCTTTACAGTATCCTGCACGCTTTTAATCTCGTCTTTAGTTACTCTTGGACAATATCAACCATGGATATCAATATTTTGCAGTATGTCAATAAATTTTTCCGACGTGAACTGTATATCATCGAGTATTAGAATTCTTTACAGTATCCCACACGGTTCTACTGCGTGTCTTCAGTCTTCATGGACAATATCAACCATGGATATCGATATTTGGAAGAGTGGGCTATGTTAATGAATTTTTGTGTTGCGATATGATAGGAAATCCGACGTGAATTATGTTTCATCGAGTATTAGAATTCTTCGCTTGTACGCTTCTACTGCTTGTCTTTAGTTGCTCATGTACAATATCAACCATGGAAATCGATATTTTGAAGAGTGGGCTGAGTTAATAAATTTTTGTGTTGCGATATGATAGAAAATCCAACGTGAACTTATTTCATCGAGTATTACAATTCTTTACAGTATCCCACACGCTTCTACTGCGTATCTTTTGATGCGCATGAATAGACGTAACGACCAGTAAATACGTTTTTGCAACAATAATCAATTTTACAAAAAAACACGTGGAGCCTATTAATGAGCGGTCATCCCCTTAGAGGATATTTTTTTAACGGTATAATATGAAAATCCGAAATAGTTTACTTTGCAGTGCATCGAATTAAGTTTATGCTCTGTGTGGGCTGTTCAACCCTATGGAAATCATCATTCTGAAATTTTCAACACTTCAATAGATTCTAATGATTTTCAAATAGTTTATTGGAAAATTTTAGTGATATGCGCAATGTGATAGATAATGTAATAGGAATTTTGAGAAGTTTGGTGGTGTTCAACCCCTTGGGGGCCCTTCATTAGGTAATTTTTAACATTAAGATAGTTTGTACAAAAATTATAAACAATCTTGTGAACAATTCTGGCACCGACCACGTAGGGATCTGTATTTATTAGAGAATCTTCTTTTTATAAAGGTTATTTAACCCCTAGGGGATGAAAATTTTGGAATTTTCAACACGTCAATGATTTTTAATAAATGTATAAGAAATATTTGATCATCAGTAATTGCGTATTTTTTTTAAAATACAGAATGTGTGGTGCAGCTTTACATAAAAATTAGTCAACGCCTATTTCCTGGAAAAAGGTGACTGTAAAAAAATGTTTGGTTGGGACGCAAATTTGTAATAAATGTGTACAAATTTATGCAATAGTTTTTTTTAGAGTGTGCCATAAATGCTGGTGTAGCTTTTAGTTCATAGTAATACCTTACAAACTGAAAGACTGTGGCGCTACTATCCGCATACAAAATGTTGCCATGCAAGGGTTGCGTTGTCCCTAACTTTTAAGTTTTATATTTTATTATTAATGGATGAAAGAGTTTTAACGTGTCGGTAAAGATTTAACCTATGTTCCCCTTTTCTCACTTTTTCGAAATTTGATTTGATTCTTTTCAAAAAAAAAATAAAATAAAATATGGGAAGATCATCAAAAAACATGGAATTTTTCGATATTTTCTGAATCAAATTTTGAAAAAGTGAGAAAACATCTTTACCAATATTTACTTATTTTTAAAAAAGTTAGGGACTACCAAACCCTTGCATACACTGTTTTATAGTATAGTACAACTTCCTCTTACGAGGCAGAAAGCTATATGTCGCCTTTGTCGATTTTAAAAGTGCATTCGACTCTTTAAATCACGAACTCCTCTGGCATAAGCTTTATGGGTTAGGAATCAGCTATAAATTAATTCGTATCGTAAAGAAGCTTTATGAACATGCCGTCATGTCGGTGAAAGTACAGATCGATTCCACTAGAAAATACGATATCACAGAGGGCGTTCTACAGGGTGAGTCACTGAGTCCCATATTATTCTAGTTATTTCTTGCCGAAGAATATTTTCTGGCCAAAAATCATAATGGGATCAACATCGACAATTTCAACAGTGTGATGATGCTGTTATATGCGGACGACTTGATAATTTTTAGCGATTCTCCTATTGATTTATCTCGGAAGCTTAAAACACTGGAAGAATGCTCAACAAAGAAAAAACTGTCGGTAAACGAACAAAAATCACAAATTATGGTTTTCTGTAGGGGCGGATATCTAAAAAACTATAATCTTAAATTTAATCTATTCAACGAACCCCTGGAAGTCGTGAAAAAGTTCACCTATCTTACTATCGAGTTTCCTTCATCCGCACTTTTTTTAGAAATGAGCAAAACATCGACAATGAAAGCCAAGCAATCGATCGGAGCAGTCATGAAATTGATGTACAATTCCAAAGTAAACTCTTGGGAATCTAGAATAAAATTATAGGAATCATTTGTGCTCTCTTCCCTGTCATATGGTAACGAAATCTAGTGCCTGCGATATGCGGACATTCTGGAATGCTCTCAAGTAGGATTTTTCAAATGACTACTGTCTCTACCAAGGAATACTCCAGACTATATCGTTCATCCGGAGACCTCCTCTATAAAACTGGGTTTTACTATCCTGAAGGCCGCTCTATCTTGGTTTAATGACTTCTCGTCTACCAAAAATATGTTTCTCACGTCTGTCTGAACTGAATACCTCTGACACCAAATATAACTGGGTGGGGCAAATAAAGGACTGTCTATTGGCAGCTGGAGAAATCCAACGTTGGCAAAATTTTTTGCTCGCCACATCCAAAAGGGATACTTTTCTTGTCTTAGAGGCGTACCGTAGTGAGTTATTGAGAGACGATTTAGAGAGACTTGCAGACTCCTCCTACCCACTCATTGACAAGACCTATCCCTGCGAATAAACGCTCAAACTCACTTAAAATCTTTTTTGCCCATGTATATTGTCAGATAGATTTCTCAATTACGGACCTGCATTAAAACAACTCTTAAGCCGTATGCATAGTCAATCGCCAGCGACTCGCCAGAGTTTTGCCGTTCGCTGCACAAGGATTATAATGCACAGTCGAGCTCCAAAAAAGTGGCAAAACTACGCGATAAGTCACATTTTGGCGAAACGCTGGCGATGTACCACTTTCTTGGAGCTCGACTGTGCATAATAGTTCTTGTGTAGCGAGCGGCGAAACTCTAGCGAGTCGCTGGAATTGACTATGCATACGGCTGTTAGATTGACGTTCAATGGCCTATAGTCTACACAATAATTGATAGTGAGGTAACTTGCTCAATCTGTAATCTTAATGAGATTGAATCCCTGGAACATTTCCTGCTAGTGTTTCCAATATACAGGGGAATGCGGGAAAATGATATATGTAGGCAGTTGAATAGCATTTGATATTACTCGCTTATTGAACTATGGAACAATAGTAGAGCTAAAAATCTGATTCACTCTGTGATAAATATTCTTAAACTAAGGTCTTTCATCTTGAATGAATGGCATAATTCTTTTGCCTTGCTGTGTACTTATATGCTATATACATACACAATGTGCTCGGAGAATTGAGTATTTTCTAGTAGCCCCTTGTAAACATCTGTGATTTTGAATGTGCTCTTCAACCCTCCAATTAGCTTTTTATAGAACTACGCTTTAGCTTATTTATATACAGGGTGTCCGGTAAACCTTGTACAATATTGAAACTGGTGATAGACCAGGTCATGACTGTTCAGAATATCGGAATTTCACCTCAGTAAAAATATCACCGTTTTCGAGATAATGAGCATTTTAAGAATTTCTGGAAAATCGCTACCTAACCTTGGATTTTTGAGTGCCATGTATACAAATTGGGACGAATCCAAATATCTTTGCTGCTGAAGATTACTGATGAGTGATGCTTCTAGTCGTACAGAACAGTTTTTCAGAAAGTGAAAACATTTTTCAAGAAATGAGGGTAAAATGACAGATTTGAGTTTCATCAATTTTTTTTAAAAAAGTTTGACATTATTATCTGAAAGAAACATAACCAATTGGAAGTGGACATTCATTTCAAAAGAATGCTAATTTTTTCCAGACTCTACCATGGTATAAAACAAACTATAATTATTTTTGGAAGAAGTGGTTTCCATTGAATTAGGCGTGGTTTTAATCTAGGCTTCTATCAACTTTTATTCAAGAGAAAAAGGAAACTACCCAACACCAAAACTTCGTCACAATCACACTCGACGCGCGTTTCGCCAACAAAGTTAGCATCTTCAGGAGCTAAAAGTAAGCTTTTAAGATTTTAAGATTGTGACGTGGTTTTAGTGTTTGGGTATTTAATTTTTTTCTTGAATTGAATTCACACCAAAGGTTCCAAAATAATTCATTTATTTGATAAACTTTTATACTTACGACCAAAAATCATTTTATTTAGATATTATCAAGATAAAAAGTGGAAATAATTATTAATAATATAGAATGCTTGGTAGCATTAAATAGTATGTCAATAAAATTAACTTTTCATGTAATTAGGCCTAATGAAATTATCAAAATTAAATGTCGATTATCCGACATGGCACCGATTAATGCGAATTCTTATGATAAATGTCACAATTGTCCAACATCCAGATTCCAACGAAGTTTCAGAGACAGACAGATATACAGGGTGTAACCAAATAAGTGCAAACTTTTTTAAAAACTTTTGTTTGAACAACTTGTGACTTCTATCGTAGTTTTTTGAAATTATTCCGCTTGTTTCATTCAGTGGTATTTATTTCTTTGTCATGCCGTACATACGCCATACTCCCCGAGAATATGCGCAAATGCATAACATTTATGGTGAATGTGGAGGTGGTGCTACAGCGCTTTATGCAGAACTATATCCGATTGCACAATGCCGCTCATAGAATCGCTGATTTGGGGGCTATAACCTATAACGCATTTGAAAAGGTTCTTCTTGAAAATATATCGTCTCTGCGTACGAGTGGATGGAAAATAACATTTTTGTAATATTATTCAGTGCGATGTTGAATAATCGTTATTGTGGTTTATAGTGTATGTTGATTAAAAAAAAACGTTAAATTAGTATTTACTTCATTACATCTCATTGAATGCTTCTAAGCAGTTGATTCGTTATTACTCATAATTATTTAATCATTAACATCACACTCTAATATTATCGAAATTCTACTCCTTCCAAAAATAATGATCGTATGTTTTATACCATAGTGAAGCCTGGACAAAAAGGGCATTCTTTTGTAATGAATATCCAGTTCCACTTGGTTATGTTTTTTCAAACAATAATGTCAAACTGTTGTTAAAAAAATTGATGTAACTCAAATCTGTCATTTTAACCTCATTTCTTGAAAAATTGTTTTGTTTTCTGAAAAACTGTTTCGTACGTCTGAAAGCATCACTCATCAGTAATCTTCAGCAGCAAAGATATTTAAGTTCATCCCAATTTGTATAAATGGCATTAAAAATCCAAGGTGAGGTAGTGATTTTCAAGAAATTAAAAAAATGTTCATTATCTTGAAAACAGTGAGATTTTTACTAAGGTAAAATTCCGATATTCTAAAAGGTCATGATCTGGTCTATCACCAGTTTCAATATTGTACAAGGTTTACCGGACACCCTGTATACTCTAACGCTATTTAAGTGCTCGAACTTGTTACGCTTAGTTGTAATCCTACACCCGTATATTTGTTCCCTCTCCAACCCTTGCAATAAGAATTGTAATTTATTTTTATGCAATAATGTTTTATAAAAAAAAATCAATATTTTCGGGAAGCGCTCAAAAAAATGTGGGGTGGAGAAGGGGAGGGGAGCAAGGGGAGGGGAGCAAGTGGAGAGGAGCAAGGGGAGAGAAGGAAGGGGAGACGAGCAAGGGGAGAGGAGCAAGGGGAAAGGAGCAAGGGGAAAGGAGCAAGGGGAGGGGAGCAAGTGAAGGAGAGAAGGAAGTGGGAAAGGAAGGGGTAAGGAAGGGGAAGGGAAGGAAGGGGGTGAGTGAGGAGCGGAAGAAGGAGGAAGTAAGGAGGAAAATGGGGAATAAATAATCAAAAATTTTGGGGGGGAGGATATGAGGGGGGGGGGTAATAGACAAAAATCTGGGAGCAAAGCGCCCCGAAAGTTTTGTAGAGGGAGGAAATGGGGGGTTAATAGTCAAAAATATGAAAGCGAGGCGCACGGAAATTTTTGGAGGGGGGAAATGAAAATCCAGGCACAAAGCACCCGCATTTTTTTTGGGTTGGCAGGTAAAAAGATCGAATCGTTTCTTGTGAAGTTTGTACAATTACTATAGATCTTCAGCAAGTAACAACCGCGTCAATCAGAAAAGTAGAAAACTTCTTAAAAACAAGCTTTTATTTATAAACTAATGAACTAAAACGTAACATGTTGTAAAAAAAACAAAGAACTTTTTAAATTGAAATATTTTTTCAAATATAATGACGTCTTACACTTCAAGCTTCTAAGAAAACATTTAAACTTTTGACAGTACTTTGTTTTTCACATAACATTTTTTACGTTTTAATTCGCAAGATTATAAATAATAGCTTGTTTTTGAAAAATTAATTTTATTTATCGATCAGGGTATTTTGGTGTAAAGGTTTCTATTTTTACATGTCTTATTGAATTTAGTTAATCGTATTCAAATGCATTCGTCAATTGGAATGACCTTCAGGGACAATGCGTATTTTAAATAACAACAAATGTGTAAAAATATGCTGCCAGAAATGTATACATCAAAACATTCCGAATACTCGGAGAAGCACAACTCACCTTTCACCTCCCGATATGCCTCCCATTGCTCGATCAATTCAAGGGCCTCCTCGGTTTTCCCTTCTATAAGTAAGTCCTGAATGGCCTCGAATGATAGTCTTTCCGCTTCCTTGGCGATTTCATCCAAGTGCCGGCTGTAATTGGTCTGAAATTGCGATAAAAAAATGGAATCATTATTCTTCTCCGAACTTTAAGCGAGAGAAATATAAAAGTAATGGATTGGTTTGTTGGAAATAAGATAAAATTATCAATTTTATGTTATAATATATATTCGAGTACCCTATTACTTGATTACGTTGAAAAACAATCTTGCACTTTTATTTAGTTTTTCTGATGCATTTTGAAATCAATGACTGATTGCTACTGTTTACATTATCAAGATTGCAGTGCATAGTATTTTATGTATTAAGAGATGTGGTATTCTGTTAGAAACACATTTCCCATTTTATTTCCTAGTTCATTAAAATGAAAAAGTTGCATTGCAGGGTTTTCATCATTTGAAATAAATTAATTAGAAAGGATTGTTTTCGTGACTGATGTAGGCATGTATGTGTGAGCAGAGAAAAAAATCAAGTAATGAATGAATAAAAATGAATTATTCTCCTAATTTTTCGGCATTATCAATCGAATCCACCACTAAAACGAAGTAATATTTTTCAATTGTTTGATTCTATTATTTTAGTTCACCATGTTACTAGTAAAATGTCTAACACATTTTTACTAAAAATAATCGTTTGTTTGTACAAAATTTTATAAGAGAGTGTTGATTTTGCTAAATGGATTTCCTTGCATGTTTTTGTTTGAAATTGAAAATATGCAATTATGTCAAATACAAATAATGAACGTTAATATAAAGTAGAATAGCACTTTTCAATAATTTTCGCCAACGTGGATTTCAGCAGGGAATTTTTCCGGTAATTATTATTTACTTTCTATAGATTAGGGATTGTTCTGAAGTTTGGAACATCCTGAGATACTATTTGGTTCGTTAGGGCAACTATAGATATAATAGTCAATATACATAGTTGTGACTCGCTCAAGTCAAAAATAGATGAGACAATTTGAAGTTTAGGAAAGTACAATAATTAACAATTTTTAGAGATAATTTACCACTTCGATAATTTTGAAATATTATTATTTCTCATGTCGTATGGACATTCTAAATTATTCATAGGCTGTAGATGAAAATAAGAGGCTCTTTTCACACAAAATAAAAGAAGCAAACGGCCTATAAAACTTTTTATAAGATAGTTCGTAAATGAAAAATCAAAATCACATTGTGGAATTTTTAAAACAAGAAATAGTACAAACCTTTGTTGTTTTTTTTTTGCGAATATCACGAAAAGTATTGGAGGAATCGTTTTACAGTTGATAGAACTTGTGGAGAATTATAAAACCTACAAAATGGTTTTTTATTCGATCGGTGCATTTTTCACTGATAAAATCCAGGAAAACCTCGAAAAACAGATCATTTTAAATCTGGACTAACAATATTGCGGAAACTGATAAATAATAACATGTGGTTCAACTGTTCGCAAGATGGTTTCTGTCCGATGTGTAGTTTTTGCACAATCGCGTTATAAACGATTTGAGGGCAAATCTTTCTGAATGCGCCGATTTAAGGGATATCATCTCATTCAAATTCTGAATACGGACGGCATTTTGAAGTAGAGATCAATATTTACAATTTGTATATTTTGGATTTTCAGCTGAGAGGTGGGAAATGTGTTGAAAATGTCACTTGAAGTTACTCTAAATGCTTCAAAGTGCACCCGAAGTCGCCTGAACTCAATTCGAGTTAACTTCAGCGTGACTTCGGGTGACTTCGGACGCACTTTCAAGAGCGTTTTGATCAATTTTCAGTGACATTTTCAACATATTTCCCAGCTCTAAGGTGAAAATCGAAGATATACAAATTGTAGATATCAATCTCTACTTCCAGATGCCGTTTACAGAATTTGAATACGACGATTTCCCTTAAGGTTCATACAAATTCAAATATTTTGCGTTTCTGAACTGTAAGATGGCACTGACAAGATATGTTTTTCATACCATAGTGACAGCGATCTTTTATGATATTTCCAAATAAATTACAGTTTTCTGTTGGAATATCTACCGAATATCCAACGGTTAACCCTATTGCTAAAGCATCGTTGCCAAATCTCAACATTACTCGGAGTACTGCGAAATAGAGGATTATTGATTATTATCTGGTATTAATTGTGGTAATGTGGTTCAATGCCATTATTGGCCAGGTAGCCGAGTGGTTAAAGCGACATTGTTTCAATCACTTTTGGTTGCCAGTCAAAGGTTCAAACCCTAGCGACTGCAGAACTTTTTCTGATGGCCCGAGAAAGTGCTAGGAATCGCTTGTAAAAAGGTAAGACCTCGTTAATCCTTAGCTCGCACAAGTTTCGACTTCTGAGGGCTGCTGTTCGTAAGGGGACGACAGCTGGTTAACGGAAAAAACAATTTTAACAATTATGTAGCTATATTACGGATAGCCGGATTACTAATAATAATTATTACATTTCTTGTTCGTTGTGAAGATGATTTTGTGATTTCTCTCTCTTCAATAATGAATTATTTATATACTGTATTATCGACATTAGAAATATGGAATTTATATAATATGTACAAGGCGAAGGGTAGTCTTGACTGACTAGTTAAGGAAAAATGCGAATGGATCTTGAGGATGCAGTCAAAATACTGGTCTGTTCAAAAGAATACTGTTATTTGGTCGAGCTTTCGGTAATGTTAATTTTCTTTATCAAGACATTGAACATGAGGTTTATAGAAAAAGTCAACATTCATTCATGATGATGGAAAACATCCAATTTCTTTTTTAATAATTATTTTAATAATTTTGGTTCAAACTTTCCTATTATATTTTTTTTTTAAACTTGCACACATAACTCAGTACAGGATGTTGAGTTAGAACAATTAGGTCTCCATCCAAGACAAATCTGAGAGCGCGCGCAACAAATTTCCTGAAATTTGTTGACAGAACACAGTAAGGGACATTGAAACCGAATAATGAGGCCACCGAGGTCTCCATCCAACCAAAACCGGAAGCACTGCACCTTTCATCAAATTCACGGACAATACTCTTCGGAGGCCAATAAATTCTTTTTCAAAGTTCTTTCTTTCTTTTCTTGTCTTCTCTTTTCAAGCTCTCCGTATAGGCTTATTGTTCAGTGGTCTACAAAACATTTCAGTTTTGCAGTATCTCCGTTTTTTTTGTGAATGTAGACTTCGCGGGCCTCATTACTGTTTATTAGCGACCTCTACAGAGCCTTGTCAGTGAATTTAGTAAAACTAACAGGGCCTCTAGTTTTTTGTTGGGTGGGAACCTCTGGGAAATAATTTTTCGAAATCAGTTGAGTCCTGTCTGTAAATTTGGTGGAATTCACAGTGCCTCCATAATTTTGTTGGGTGGAGACCTCGGGGACCTCGTTTTTCGATTTCTGTGGGCCTCTGCTGTGTCCTGTCCATGACTTAGGTTGAATTTGTATTGTATTCGCTCTTTTGTTGGCTAGAAACCTCGGTGACCTAGTTATTCGAATTCAGTGGCCTCTGCTGATGACTCCTGTCTGTGAATTTGGTGGAATTTACAGTGCCTCCATAATTATGTTGCGTGCAGACCTCGGTGACCCCGTTATTCGAATTCAGTGGCATCTGCTGAGTCCGTGAATTTGGTGAGAGTTGCAGTGCCTCTGGTTTTTATTGGGTGGAGACCTCGGAGACTTCATTATTCGAATTCAGTGTTCCTTGCTGTGTCCTGTCTGAAAATTTCAGGAAATTTGCAGCGTCCTCAGATTTGTATTGGGTGAAGACCTCGTTTTTCGAACTTAACACGTTGCATGCTAATAACGCCTATGCGCGTCATGTGTTGGTTTATCAGGATGCTGATGACGCTCATGTGCGTTTTTTTTTAATATTTTGATGCTGTCAAATACATTCACCAAGGTAACGTATAAATTGTTTTCTGCCAAAGCGAAATCGGCCCCTATACTGTTATTTTTTTAAGGTGTACCCATCAGAATCAACCAATTACATTAGTTGAGGCCATTAGCATGCAACGTGTTAACCCCCGTGCCGAATCATGTTTGCAAGTTTCGGAAAATTCGCGGAGTCTTCAGTTTTATAATGGGTGTACACCACATTTTTCAGAAACAGTGATGTATTTTCCTTGTCTGTAAATTTCGGTTGATTTGCAGAACATCCAGGCTTACCATGGATAGAGAACTCCTTTTTTTCTAAAAGGGGTTATTTCTTCAATCATTTTCTTTAAAGCTGGTTTATTCATTTTCTTTAAAGCTGGTTTATTCTTTTTCTTAGAGTTTGGTTTATTGATGATGCCTGAGCCGTCGGTTTTCCTGTGGAAGAAGATCTTGGGAATCTTTGGTATTGCCCCTTTTTCCGGTTCACCTGTATTTTATTTATTGTATTCATTTCGTTTGTTTTTCAGATATTCGGGGTTGCAGTGCCCATGGGTTTGTTATAGATATAGTCAGTCCGTCCTTGATCTTGCTTAAATTAGATTTGCTTTTAGCACAAACAACAATATTCAATTGTGTCCAAGGACTCCATGGCTTTAGGCGGACCAATCCAACATGCAACCCTCTATCGACATAACTTTCATTTTCGAAAAATTAAACAAATTACATCGATTACCGCTGTTTTGAACTATTGGCAACGCTGTACAGTAAATATGACAGTGACAATAATTCTGTGCAATACCTTGTGGACAGTAGCAGAACTATTTTTGTCTTTTCGTTCATGTACTACAGAGGATTCACTTACTGGAGCGATTTACCGTTTTTTGTCCGAGGTTTTGAAAATCATTATTAAAAATATAAATCGTTTGATTCAGTCTTTTAAATTTCATATGAATATCACTTGCAAAGATGATTCTTCTCAACTGTCTTTGATGTTATAACAAGATTTTCAGAATTTTTTTAAATTGTGAAGGAACGTTGAGGTCGAAAATTCTGAAAAAAATCGTGATTATATTTTTTACTTTGACATTGATATGTCATGATATTTGAAATGGAATCTGATGATTAGTTTTTGGGAAAACTTGAAAAAACCTCTAAAAATTAGGTTTTTATTTTTTCCTCAAAAACTGTTCATTAGATTTTCTTCTACATCTCTCTAATTATTCAATTTGAATGCCAAAATAACTCGAATTTTTTTCAGAATTTTTAATCTTGCCGTTAACTTTTTCATGGGTTTATATGAACCTTAAATTGGCGCATCTTGCAATATGTGCCTTTAAATTGTTTATAACGCGATTGTGCAAAAACTACATATCGGACAGAGAACATCTTGCGCACAGTTGAACCACGTATTATATATCAATTATCGCAATATTGATTGTCCAGCTTCAGATTTATAAAAATTATAAATTTTTGAAAAATGGTCTCTTTTTCGAGGTTTTCCCGGATTTTCTCAGTGGAAAACGCACCAATTCGGTAGTATGAAAATTCATATGGTAGGTTTTTATAAATCTCTACAAAAGTTCCATTGACTTTAAAACGATTCCTTGAATAATCTTTGAGATATTTCCAAAAAAGTTTAATTTTGTTTCACTATTGTTTGTTTAAAAAATTCCACAAAGCGATTTGCTGGGGCGAAAACTGGGGTTTTCATTAACGAACTATCTTATAGAAATTAGTATAGGCCATTTCAGACTTTAATTTTGTGGGAGAAAAAACCTCTATAGCTTAGTCTATTATAGGATAGTATTACAATGAAAATTATGCTCCAATGGTTGATTAAACAATTTTTTCCATTGACTTCTTTTTTATTTGATTTTTTCTATATTTTCCTTTGAGTTAAAAGAATATTAGCTTGTTTTTTCTGAGGGTGGAACTTGGGACCCTTACTGTTTTACCTCTTTATTAATGACATTTCCGGCCATATTCAACGTAATCAACTACTTTTCGCTGATGACATGAAAATCTTCCGAGAAATTAAATCGATCGAAGATTGTGAACTGTTACAAAGGAATCTTGTGTCACTCGATTGGTGTACTGAAAACAAACACTGATAAATGTAAAAGTATGACTTTCACATGAAAACCAACCACAATTTTATTCGATTATCACTTGAATATCTTCTATTTGTCGAGAGTTACCCAATTCAAAGATTTAGGAGTACTCTTTGATTAGAAGTTGAGCTTTAGCAATCATATAGAGAATATTATAAGCAAAGCTTTGAAATCATTAGGATTCTTGATCCGTTCTTGTAGATAATTCAAATCATTTGATGATTGCGCTGTGTCTATGTGTCATTGGTGAGGAGTAAATTGAGTTACTGTAGTGTGGTGTGGAATCCTTGCCATTCAAAATATATTGAGGCTATTGAAAATGTGAAAAGAAAATTTCTCAAATTTACCTTTTATAAAAAAACATGGCATTTATCCTCAGAGGCACTATGACTATGATTTATTACTGAGTGAATTCAATTTAGTTTCACTTAAAAAACAGCGTGAGTTGACTGACTTGACTTTTATATACAAAATAATTCATAACCAAATTGATTCATGCATCATCCTTACTTTCTCTGATTGATTTCAATGTACCTCGATACGCATCGCGATCTAATATAACGTTCCACATAGCGGTACCTAACTCTCAGCATCATTTTCACTGTCCCCCCATAACCTTGTCGCAGATGATTCCACAACTGACTTTATGAACATACTGTTCATATTTTCAATAAAATCAACATGTGTCGTAATTATAACTACCTGCAATGTATCTTTTTTCTCTATATCTGAGGTTAAACGTCATTGTCTTGCAGAATTAGTTATGTAAGGTCAAGGTAATTTTCTTCATATGTTAGTGTTTATATTTATATTTTATGTAGCAATACTACAATTTATGAATAGTGTTAAAATTATATACACCTGAAAATGGGCATCAGCCTGCTGGATGTATTATTGAAAAATAAAAAATAAAATAAAATTACCGTAGTTCAACAATTTTTTGAAATACGCACATTTCTTTTATAATGTACACCAACCAGATGCTAGTCTCATTTTTCGTCCTATACTCTGCGACAGGATTGTCAAAAAATAGTAATTCGCGGATAATTATATAGATATTTCATGTAGTATATATAGAGTAACTTTTCTTTGAAAATTATGAAGCATAAAAGACCATTGCGATTTATCTCTCTCTAGATATCCTGTTGTTTATTCGTTCCATATGTGAGGTCGTTTCCTGAGAAACACACCTTTATGTCTCTCCATTAAATTAATCCATAGTTATGGCCGTCTTTCTGGGTTCAAGTGACCATCATTATGGCTTATACGTGTCGTTTGAGTCGGACACCATTTATAACCGCTAAACCGGTGCTCATGAGTGAAAATATAATAATAGAACCAGAAATAAGAAGAAATGTCCAGTTTTATTTACGGTAGGTATTTCAGGAATGGGCTGATGATGCATGATGCTGCTATAATTTATCCCTACAGATCACCAAGTAGCAATATTATTAGTGACATTTTTTTTGTAATGTTCTGTTACCTACGAAAACGAAAATCCTGTAATATGCAAACAGCATCGTGAGAGCCGAGTGAATGTAGGTAGGAAAAGGTATAATAATGATCACAGCAATCGATGCCACTGTAAACAACAAATTGTAATAATAATATTAACCACACTGAATCAAGGAGTTCTTTTGATAACCAAGTGGCACTACCTTGACAGGATACGGATGCTAGTGGATTTAGAATTTACGCTCTTTGCAGATTTGGATACGCCAAATTAGCACGCTACGTCCTGTGCTATCCAAGGACAACAGATGTCGAGCTACTATTTGCGTACTACCAATGGTGGAGCCGTATGCTGGTGCATACAACAGGTGTACGATAACGCTGATTTTAATGTACATACGGATATATCAACCTTTCACATCATGGGTGGCATTTCCCGAACTACACCAAAACATACATTAGCCCCCAATCAATTCATTCCTTGGTTGGAAATCATACCCCCACCTCGGTTACTAGAAATTATGGAGCTGTTCAACTGTTCAACTAAATGATCTCAAGAAAATGCATGAAACTGTGATTCCATCTGTGCCTGATCTTCTGTGGCTCTACTTGACATATGGAATAACGTTTGTTAGTTATTTATCAATGCTTCCCCAATTGATTATGATACAATATTCTCAGCATTGTTGAATACGTATAGTCACAATTTTGTCTATGATAAAGACTTATTACCTACGCGATGTGACAACGCCCAACTCAATATGACGACTACAGATTGTGGCCATACACGACTTCAAACCAGGATGTAAACAGCTTGGTCCAGTACAATAATTTATAGGTCCATGATATGAATAATCTACATTAAGTTTTATTGATCTTGTTGTTGAATTGTTTAATTTCCGGAGAATTAAATAAGTTCTAGAGAATTGACTTCATTTTTCTATGTTGAAGCATAACCGAAAAACATAAATGGTCGATTTTTGTTTTTTTTAATCATTGAAAAGGTGGTAGAGGTTTTGAACAATTAAAATTTATTTTTCGATGACTTATTGTTGATCAGTTACTTATTTATCTTATCAAAACATAATTTTTTTCTCTCACATGCTTAAAAAATATCATATAGGTACCAGTTATGAAATTAAATTTTTTTTTGTTGTTGTTGTAGAGTATTCTGTACAATTCGAGTGGATTGTCCATATCACGCACGGACGATTGGGAACTCGCTTTTCGAATGACAAATATTGCATTCTTTGACTGAAATGTTCGAATAATTACTGATTCTCATTTATTTTTCCTAATTATTCACTTTATTCTAGAAGTATACACTTTATAGAAATGAACACTGAATATAAATTCACCACAGATCCAAACCAATAAAACTTGGATAAGGATCTCATTACTTAAATGTTGATTCAATTGAAGATGACGGAAACTACCTGTAATTTAATACAATTTTGATTACAGTTCATATTACCCGAAACCGTCTTCAAATGGCATTGTATGATATATCTTTGGATTCAGAATGAAAAGTTAATTCGAACAGTGTCATAAAATATCCAGGTCCGTATTTAAAAAAAATAGTTGAGGGTGGTCCTGAGAATACGAAACGTTGGATACAAAATCTGAAGACTTCAAATCAAAGAGAATTTACCCTCGAATAAAACCCTTCAAATATTTTTTGATATTTCTGAAAATAAATGAAGTATAACGAAAAAACAGAAATGATCGAATTCACTTTTTTCGTCATATCTCAAGAACCGGCACTGATATTTTCGATTAGTTTTCACCGATAGATTATGCATCCAGATGTTCATCTTTTTCTCCATTTAACCGACCTTCTTACTTGTATGGTTTGGAAGATAGCCATACAATCCCATTAATAAAGTGGCCACAATGTATAACGAACTCGACTGAAAAAATCATGTCTGGCCATGACTACGCGAGGGCAGTACGAGCTCATATGTTGGCCGAAATACGCCAATTTTTAAATAGCGCTTGGACCCGAACGGTTCGCCCCAGAAGAAACCTGGATGGTACGATTTGAAAGAAATGTTATGTTCTTTTATTTTTGATGAGGTTTTCAAAAAAATTTTGGTTTTTAAGTTATAAGCAAAAAACCTTTCAAAAATGAGATTTTTTACGTTTTTTTTCATTTTTTACTATGTACTATTTGTTAGCAAACCTCAAAATTTGGTTTCAGCACCCCAGAAAACAAGTATAATGAAAGTAATCAAAATTACCCCAAAACTTTCTTGGTAGAAACACAATTAAATTGGATTATTATTTGTAATAATAAAAACGATGAAATGTATATCTACACAGAATCAGCGTACGTGGAAAAGGACCTCTTGAAGCCGTCACTCATGGCTGCTGTGTTTGTGCGTCTAAGTGTATCATCAATCATTTCGTCTACTTCGGAACGCCTTGAGAGACCTTCAGTTGGCATCTCAAGTTTCGCATTATTCCCAAAAGGATCATTATTACGGCCCTGTTTGGGCACAATACGTTATAGTCGTGGGTGCACACCGCACAGTCATTGTTCGATGTCGCAGAAGTGATGGAGAGCAAAATAAACCAATTTACAAAATAAAGCAGTTTCCGTAAAGTTATACAGAGTGTTCCTTAATGATATGACAATACTTAAGGGTGTGATTCTACATGGAAAATCAATGATACTTTGCTTTATAAACTATACTCAAAAAATGTCCCCTTACAAAAATACGGGGTGTTGAAGTTAACGGAAAAATAGACAAATTATTTAATATTTCCGATACTGTATTAGATATTCAAGTGATATTCAGTAGATAGTGAAATTCAATAAAACTACATGTTTTTCAGTATCAACATAATTTTCATCCTTAACAGTGGCCTACTTACGAGCATTGACTCAGATAAAAAAAAATTGTACGCCAATGTCTTTTTTCCAAATAAATTATTTTTGAATACCCCGTTTAATTTGATGTGCCGTTTTTGAGAAGAAAAAAAACGATGTAGTGTAACGAGAGAAAATTAATATAATTAAAGAATACAATTTTGTAATAAAGCTAGTTGGTCTGATAATGTCACTTGCGTTATAATCTGGCATTTTAGAGTGAATTTTTTTCGTTTGAATCTGTTGGCTGTGAATATCTTATTTTTACATGTTTTATGGTGAATTATTCAAATGTTGCATATTGAGTTAATGTTAGTTGTAGTATTATGTCAATGTTATATGTTGTTAATGACATACATTTTCTGAGACAATAAAAATATTTTTGTACTCGCGTTTTTGTTCAACTCGGCTGCGCCTCATTCAACAAACTTCACGCTCATACAAAAAAGTCCTACTTTACGAACGTATCATAAATAGCTATTTTCTTCCTGGTCTCTCTTACTACTTGGACCACTTACTTGGGCTCAGCCGTTTTCAGTCACTTTTGCAAGCATTTTTCACCTATTTGGCAGCATTGTATCACAAAATGAGAATATACATTTTGTGGTAGTATAATTTTAATTTCAAATCTGTTTTAAAAATTGAAATCGGAACATCACTAAAGCATCAAGGTACGCTGCAAGATGGTGCAAAAAAATGCAAGTTGAAATTATGCCAAAACTAATGATCTGACAGCGCATGTTTTGTGCTCACATAAAGTACACATGATTCAATACTTTCATGAGAAGGGCCAACCCTACAATTTGAAAAATGGTGGAGTTATGAATTTTTTAAAAAAATCGAAAAAAAAAAATCCGGTTTTTCCAGATTTTCTCCGTTAATAATGATCCGAGTGGATAAAAAAAATCACATCTTGATTGCTGTATTAGTTTTCATTTTATAAGCAAAACACTTGTGAAAAAAACATTTTTTGTATCTAAATGTTTATGCGAAACGGATATTGAACTATATATGACAGATATTTGTGCAACGTTCTTTCAAGAAGACTCAATTTGCAAGTGCTTATTGTAAACAAACAAAAGATTATCCTTCATTCGGCTGGGGATGACTACTGGCAGACATGTTTCGAGGTTGTTGCCTCTCATCAGTGCAAGGGTAGGTCCGACAACTTTAGAGTTGTCTTGTCCCTACCCAATGAATTATAATCTATGGTTTATCTAATAATTCCGGATGGAGCAGCGACTTACAGTAAAGTCAGTCGCAGCGCTACCTGCCAGGAAAATCAATAAGCGAAGACTCCAGGATAAATGTTTATAACAAATTGATAAATGACAGTTGCGAGTCCAAAACATAACAGAATATAACTATGGACTGTCTTTCATGTGATGGTACAGTCGGTTTTCTACTAGTATTTTTGTTGAAAAATTACTCATTTTATGCTTTATTGATTGGTGCAATCAGTTTCAGATTGGCGAAGCGAGTTTCATATTCATATAAAAGTGATATAACTTGAAACCAAGTACTGTTGATTTCAGACGATACTCTAAAACATGGTAAAACTGAAAGTGTGGGTAATGTTGATCTGAAATTCAACTTATGTCTTCGTGAGTCATGAAAATATGGATATGAAATACTTTAACAAGTAGCAGTAGTAGTGATAGTAGTTCTTTGGGGATGCTGCAACCGCAGCCAGGCATGTTAGGCCCTCATGGACCCTTTTTGCCACCCTCTGTTCTCCACTTATCTACATTCATCCTCCTAGTCTTCCTTTTCGAACCTTTGTGACCTCTTAATGAAGGTCAGTATGTCCGACCACTCCAAGTCGATTAGTTCCTCTTGTTGGAGTTTCTGAACTCCGAAGGTTCCAAATCTTAGCCTTCCGTATGCCTCACACTCGCCGAGGAAGTGAGATGAAGTTTCTTCGTCTTCTTCGCATTTGCGGCAAGTGGGGCTGTCTTCTATACCTATAAGTCTGCCTAACTTGTGTCCTGTTAGTATTCCTATAAGGAGGCGTAGTGCTTGGCAGTTTCTGCCTAAGAGCCTTGTCGTCCTTGACTTATTGGAGCCGGCCACGAAGTCTTTCGACTGCCTGTCAGTGTTATCCCTCCACAGTTTATTCAGCTCTTCTTCCGCCCACTCGTCGAGGGCTGAAGAGGATTGGCTTCTTGCGATGCCTAGTACAGGCTACGGCCTACAGAACGGTGTTGCGGATCCGGATCTGACAAGTCCGTCTGCCACCTCGTTTCCGCGCATACCATCTGAACTTCCTCTTCATCTGAGCTTCCTTCGTTTCAGCTATCTTCTCGAGCGCATCTCCGCATTCCTGTACAAGCGCTGAGCTTGGTTTAGGATGACATATGGCTCTGAGCGCTGCCTGACTATCCGAACAGGTATAAATTATCTGTCCGGACTCCTCTTTCACAACTTGAACAAAACATGTAAGTTGAATTACCCCGAAACAAGTCTATCCATAAAGAAACCCCCTCCCATGATGACTTTTGAAATGAATAACATTTTTTTGATCAGATCGTAGTTCATAAACTGCTTTTTGACAACAATAAAATTATCTGTCTTTCTGAATCATTTGTTGATATTGAGCTCAAGACCAATTTGTTTCGAGAGAATGATGACATTTACCGAATTTTCCAAAATTGTATCAAAATCGCCACAATCATCTATATACCAGCAGTTGAATTGATTACAAAAAAGTGCGGGTCCCAAAGGGTAGCCATGTTGAACACCTCTTTCAGGAGTTATCAAGTATTCACCGAAACCCAAGTATGATTTTGAGTTTATAACAGACGTTCATGCGTAAGTCCAGATTATGTATAAACCATTTGTCATTATTACTATTTCATGCCTGACGGATAAGGACGTTGCCTTCTCATACCTATTATATCTTACCAATTAAAATATGAAACAGTCATATTTTTCTTAATTCTATACAATTACTGATTCAATTTGAATGACTCAAAACATTACGAATCATCAAGTACATGATTTTGATGGACCACCACCCTTCCGAATTACTTTTTCAGTACGATTCAAGAAATCACACTTCCATATGTTGAAATCTTATCAAAGACCATCTTGTATACCCTTCTGTTTGAACATATCGCTCAAAATGGGTCATAGAACAGTCAACAAAAACAGCGTACGTGGATAGCATCCAAAACAAACTAAAAGTAGGTGTGCTTGTCTTTCCTGTTTCGAGCGAAAACAATGGTGTCATGATTGTAACTGGATACAGGAAATTTAATACTTTAGTGGAAATTGAGTGGACAAATAATAGTAAAAAATAAAAGTAACTTCAATGAACATAAAAACTAGTAATCGTTGAAGGAATCACATTCTTCACTGTGAATAATATCTACTCAAAGATAATAATGGACTTATGTACTCATAAGTTTACATCTTTAATATGCAGGAACCTGGATTGTCACATTTTTTTGGAACAAAAATGTATCGACAAGATTTCGACTCAGAGTAGTTCAAGGTCTTCGTTGGTGCTAACGCGAGAAAACTTCCAGATACTGAAAATGAAAATTACAATTGCGTGTCCGCAGCGTATTGATGAGTTTGACAATATTTTGAAAATGAAGCGAAATCTGCAGTATACGCTTAAAATAATAATGGTTCCAGGATGCTTCCCTGTGGAACAATATTTACGAAGTCAAACATTTTTTTCCCAATCACCACCCTCTGTTGTCTTCCACTCAAGTAATATTCATAGAAATATATTGATTTATCATCTTAACCGAAATATTTAAATTTTGTCAATAATATACTATATGGTCCAACGTGTCGCAACTGCCTGACAAGAGCTAGAGATCTGTATTTTATTCCTACGCACACTTCTAGACAATTTAAAAGGAGCTTTTCTGGATTCTTCTGGTTAGACCAGTTCAATTATAGTAAATATGTGAAAATCTATTAATTGTGTTCAAGGAGACTTTCAGAGTAGTTGCACTGTCACTGCATAGCGCTGTATTTGCATGAAGTGAAAAGATTGATAATTGTTCAATTTCTTCCCTTTCCATCTTAATTAAATTAAAATCATATTCTAATTGGATGTCATTACTCTTCCGATTACACTTATAAATATTTTTTTATTGCTTTTCAACCACTTCTGTTCATAACTATGTTTTTTTTATTACATGGAAGAACAGCTGAAGCCTAATGTCGCCAACACTTTAAAAAAATTGTTATGCACATTTATTTTCAACGAATTATGACCAAATTATTGTTATTGTTATCTGAGCTGTTTCCGAGTAATCAGGAAGCATCATAAGATAAATTCGATAGGAATTTCTCATTCCAAAATGAGATCAAAAATGCGCACAATCAAAGTTTAACGATCTTTTGATCTTTGAATGCTGAAAGGTATTTTGTAAAAACATCCACGAAATTGCTCCTCCTTTACATTTGGTTTATGGATATCTGTATCTTAGTTATTGCTTCAGCATAATGACTCCGAAGTCCAAGAAAATGATAATGACTCCCAATTTAGAAACTCTCCTTGATTAATGGTGCTCTTGGATGTTCCGTTAATAATCACATTTTCACGGGTCGGGAACTTTCTTTTACAAACTTTTCTAAAAGCTTTCGTCGCATGTGTTTTTCTTCATTCTCCATCACAGACTTTCGCTTAGCAGAACATCTGCGATCGAAAAACTTTCCCTACATTTCATTTTATTGGGTTATTCGGAATGGACGAATATTTCTGCTTTTCTGATTCGTGAGATGAATCGGTGACCCATATCGGAAAAACTATTGGATGCGTAGAGAACCGAAAAAGTCGAGATTACTCCATTTGCTGAAGATGTATTTGAATTTTCTTACAACTTTCTCCTTTCTACAGTTCGACAACAGGGTGTAGTGTTGTAGACTAGATCACAAATAGGTTTCCTCAAACCAAAGCGGGAACGCGGGAGCGGGAACAAAAAATAGGAACTGTGCGAATTGTTATAAAAACAGTGCACGTAGCAAACCAGAAATATTTAGCTGTTTACCTACATTTCGGAATACGAATACTCGCACCGATATGCATGTTTACATATCCTGCTACAGAATTCAGTCTCGCGTTCATCCCGTTCCCGCTCCCGTCCCGCGTTCCCGCGTTGGTTTGAGGAAACCTTTAATATGGCAAGCAATTTCTAAGATTAACACTGCGCCATCTTTTCGGAGACTTACCGATGAAAATACACATACTGGGTGGAATGCATAAAAAGTAGTAGGTGCTATTGCTTTACCAAAAAGTATCGACTTTGTAGCATTTGCTTGCACATAGAAGGATCTGCCTCCCTGCAAAGAACACACTACACTGGTTGGCACATCCGAAGTACCTACTACTGTATTGAAGTATCTGGTCGTACGCATCACGTGTCACTGCCATCGTGTTAGAACTACTTTTTCCATCGCCTACATTACTTTTTCAGTATTGAACTATTAAAATTTTGTGAAAGGTACAAGTATAGTCCAAGATCCTAGGGCCGTCAGACAATGTGTACGATTGAGTAGTGTTAGTATGTACTATGTTCGCATCACTACCTGCTAGCTTGTCCAGATGACCATTCTTCAGGTATTAGGGAATCAAGGTACGTAAAAACACCACTCACTTAGTTGAATTGCCAGTCTACAAATTTATTTCTATAACCCATGGTGGGTTAGTGGACAGAGTAACTAGCTACCACCTGGGAGCACCGAGTTCAAATCTCGTCTCCAACATTTTTTTTTTAACCCAGCAAACGCATCACACTAAGGTTAGCCATCTCGGTTGGAAACGGCTTCGACTCTGGGAGGATTTTTGTTCAAAGAGAAATTTAAAAGAAAACAGAATTTTGGTAAATAAAAGATTATGTTAAGATTTCCTTATAATTAAAATCCCAGGACCTTGAGACATAACTTATTTTTTAAAAGATGAAGACTTAGGTTCTGAGTGGTGTCTTATGTATTTTTAATACCTGCGTGCTTGTGTCATAGGTAGGCATGCGAACATAGTACATACTAACACTACTCAATCGTTCAAATTTCGTTCGTTTAAAAATAAGTAACGTCTGACGGCCCTCGGATCTTGCTCTAGTATGAGTGACTCTTCTGATTCCGAAGCGACAAAAGAGTTAGGCCAGGATAAAAATGAACAATTGTTATTTGTTACTCTTCTAGAGGAGTATCAAATTTTGTTTGATAAACGAATGACACCAAACATCAAGAACGACAAAGGAGATGCACTTAAAAAATTAACTAGTGGCTTCAATGAAATGATCGGAAAAAACCTAGATGCATAACAAAAGTTAAGAAAATTATTGACGTGAAAAAACTGGAAACAAAAAAATTGTACTGACCGAATGGCAGATAAAATTCTATGATTTATGGAACGTAGGAGGAAATCCAGTACTACACAGGGTACTAGGTGCGTGACAGGCCGGTGTAATCGGTGAGGCTAGGGTTTCCTCACAAAACAATGAAGATGAAATCGTCACTTCCAAATTTGGTTCCAAAGCAGTTAGAGCCATGACACCGAAAGGTCCTAAAGCAGCGGCAAAGGAGGAGTCACTGGTTGAACTGCAGAAGACCTGCTTACGAAAACAAATAGAAGCTGTTGAAGCCCTCAATTCTGCTGCTCAAGCTCAACAGTCTGCTGCTCAAGCTCAACAGTCTGCTGCTCATGCTCAAAAGTCTGCTGCGCAAGCTCAGGAACGGGCCGCGATGGCATTGGTAAACTTTGCCAAAGCTGGTGAGCAGTTAGTAGATCATTCAATTCCGCGGGACATGTTGGATTGATAGTAATACGTATGTATTTAGGAATGTGTTGTAACTATTCAAAGAGATCATGTTTTATTTTCATTTTGTTACAAGGTAAATACGTTATTTAGTTGTGTCTTTTGATTTTCTATTATTGAACAAGTCAATATACTCGTAAGATAGTACATATGATGATAAATATATTAGTTGGCATTACGAAATATAGCCTCAGCAACGTCATTTCTGCGCTGTGTTCCTTGATTCCGAATTTGTGCGTGATTACCCTCGGGTATTAGGTCATTCGCACACTGTACTTCCATTTCAATTGGATCAAAATCATGGTATGGATCTCGCAGGTGTTTAGCTAAATTATGAAGTACACATGCACTCACAATATGCTTTGGAATGTTTTCAGTTTTCAGGCGAATTGTTTAGTGGAGCATTGGAAAACGCCGTTTCAACTGACCAAAGCAGCGCTCTATGACACAACGTTCTTTCCTATGGATTAAATTATAATGTTCTTGAATAGATGTGGATGGATTTTTAAATGGTGTCAGCAACCACGGGGCAATACCGTAACCTTCATCACCTAACAAGGCTGCGTCTTGTACATTATTATGCATAATTCTATACACTACGGAGTTTCGCCAAATTCGACTATCGTGCACGGATCCTGGCCACGATGCATCGACACTTGTAAACATTTCTCTGGCGTTACAAGTAGCTTGAACATTTATTGAACATATTCCTTTTCTGTTCACATATTCATCACTATCAATAGAATTTTTTGTTATTTTTACATGGGTACAAGGTACAATCAATAGCACCTATAACCATGGGCATGTGCAGGATATCAGCAATTCGTTCGAGTGAGGAAATGTTATCCAATTATTTCTTTTCAAGTAAATTGCTGTATAATCTGTAACACCCTATAGGTAGGAAAATGTTATCATTTTGTAATTGCGATTGCTTAGCAACGAGATAACAACGCTAATAAAAAAGCATTCATCAAGCCAAGAATCTTTGCTTAGATTTTGTATGAAAAACCACAATCAAAAACCTTTACAGTCCACAAACTTATTCTATAACCCACAACAACCATCAGAACCAGCAAACGCGGAAAACAGTCCCAACAATTGCTTCAGATACAGTTACTAAGGTTCTGGAAACAGTACTTTGATTTACATCTATATTGATACCAACTCCTTGCTGGAATCCAGGATCTCCTGTACAAAACAATTATTTTCATTATCCAAATTTTACAATTACTTCGCTATAATCACCCAAGCTTCTCAAAAAGACCTCCATTTTTCGAGTTGGTGACAAGGTTCCACCTCTTGTTTCTACGGTATCATCATGATCATCAAGAAAATAATTTGCAAGCCAGGCTACATTTTCTCTGTTGAACCTGAAATACCAAGTTGTGAAAGGAACTTGTTTTTATACAACTTAGACAATCATAACACTGCACAATTTATGATATTTACCTAAATAATGTACGATATATATCATCATTGTAACTCCTCCTTTGTTTATATACTTTTCCTACGAGCGTGCGGAAAAGTAACTTTTCCGCACGATTTTTCGTTTTGAAAGTTCTACTTTCCGCACGATTTTTACTTTTCCGCACGATTTTTACTTTTACTCAAGATTTTCTCTTTAAAGCACAATATTTTAATTCAAGATATTGTACAATGAGCATGAAATGACATACATTTCCCACGGTAGGTAGAAATATGAAATTTTGTAGTACGAGCGAATTAGTTTTTTCATAAGAGATTCTATCAAAAACACTCATGTCGTCATTGAATATACAAATATTGAAAAATATAACGAAAATTGAACAGTAAGTACTCTCATCGATTTCAAAACAAAAACAAAAAAAAAAGTAACTTCCCCAGGATTCGAACCACCTACCCCATTAACCATTAACCAGCGTAGAACGACTGTTCCCTTACTTTGCCAACTGAGCTATTTCAGATATTAATTTAATTGCTATAATTATAATACCATATCAAATCCTGTCAAATTTTAAATATCACTATTTATTTTGATAATGTCTCAATTACTTTATATTTTGAAATTAATTTTATGAAAATTACGGAATATCGGAAAGTTATTATCAGACAGTCGTTAATAGACTAGATTCGATCTCATATTATAAATCTCGCGGAAAGACAAAATCATGCGGAAAAGTTACTTTTCCGCACGATTTTTATATTGTTGAAAATGAGGATATTTAGGACTAACTAAATGATCTATGTACCTATTCTGTCTTATGTGTCATTTTGTAGCATTATTATAAAATCTTGTTTGATAAAAACATTTTTTTTTCATAAATAAGATGGACAAAAACACTCGTAGGAAAAACATTGTACCTAACTCTTGCGGAAAACGTCTTTTCAGCCCTTGACGGCTTGTCCGAACTCCGCTCCGCGTCGTTCGTGCAACTGCCGTCGCTTATTGCGGAAAAGTACTACTTTCCGCACTTGTTAGGTAAATAACTATTTCTAGTACGGACATTCATGAAAGATGTAATTTTTTACAAAACACACTTACTTTACGGTGGCCGAAGTTTCTCAAACACCAACTTCACTTAAACTGGAGTAACTACTACTGTAGTACTAGATACTTCTCAAGCGTAGAACCTTCTTCTATGTAACACGTACATAGTAGCATATGCTATGGGGAGTAGTAAATGCTTCGTTAGTGTATAGTAGCGACTTCAGCGTTGTGGTACATATTTGAAGCATCAGCATGTACTACGTTGTATGCATTCCACCCACGTGTTTCATTCGATAATGATTTTCCGTCAAACTTTTCTATATAATTTCACTTCGTACAAAAGTCGAAAAAGTGAAGGTTCTTTTGGGCGCTAAAGATGGCGCTGTATTTATCCTGCAGTGTTTATTCAGTCGTCCTTAACTCTAAGAAGTGTGTCTGTAAACTAGAACTCGTAAATTTTCAGGCTAGTTCGCCAAAATAATGCATGAACACGTTTTAACTTTCATTTCTTCTCTTAAATCCATAAAAAGACGAACAATGGTGACTTTTTTCGGTGATAACTTATATCACATTACACTGAAATTGTATATAAATTAAAAGAAAGAAATCGATGGAATTCAGTATTCTAGAGAAATAAACTAGATAAGAATTAATTTTGAAGACATGAAAAACAATTGAAAGATGATTTTGTGAAACCAATATATTACAATAACCTGATTCCATTAAAAACAGATTCTCTCTGAATCTGAATTGATCATATCGTACTATTGAAGGATCGAAACTCAAAGAACTGGACATTTCTAGGAATTGAATCTGTAAAACCATCGAAGGAGAATTATAGAACAGAAATGTACAGAACCGAAATCTATCAGAAATTAGAGAGAGAATAGCGAATAGCGGATGGCGGATTGCTGTTTTATTCGCTCAGAGATGGCGCGGCGTGAGGTTAATGAATATTTATGAAAAATACAACTTTACTGTTTTCGGTCAAAACGTGTGTGCTACATGGAATTTAATTATTGAGAAACGTATTACTCGTTTTATTTTCAAATAGCAGCATGCTGGCTCGTCAAGTTAGCATTCTACAACGATCAATTTGATACCACACACTATTAGGTTTCAAACAAACATCCGTTAAAAAACAAAAAGATTACGTTAGGTCTTTTTATCAAATGAAGCATTTTTTGAGATCAAAATAATGTTCAAATGCATTCAGTAACCTGTGACCAACACATCTGAAAAAACAAAATCATTAATAAAAACAAATGACACATTTCCTTGCATAAATGTTATTATCAACTTGTTTCCTAAATACACAATAATTACCTGATATTCTTTTGCAATTCAAAACAAACCTCCTAACGCCGCCCCTGTTTCCCTTGTTGACGCTGCAGTGTACTGATCGACAAGCGTAAGGATGCCTCCGAGAATTGGTTGCGCAGTAGACAAAACTCTGGAGTGGGGCAGGAGCTCAATCGCTCTGCCTTACTAAACAGTAGTCGATCTTTGTCGCACATCTACTCACGCTTTCTATCGTTTGCGCATCTCAGAGGCATCCTTACGCTTGTCGATCTGTAACAATTGCATGACAAAGGCCGTCCGCCGCATCGAGAAATTCCACAGCGCGCGCCGCGCAGATGAATGATGATTTTTCTGGATCGATCGATCGATGGAAGTCGAAAATTCGTGAACTGAGGTGTCTTTCAAAAGTATCGGAAGTGTCTCATATTTCAGAAACGGACCAGAGAAAATTTATGAAAATTTCGACAGGATGGTTTTTGATGATGCCCGATTCAATGGTGATATCGGCAATGTTGCCAAATCCATAGTTTTTCAGATATTGAGGGTAACTCAATTATTTCAAATGAAATACCCTATTTGTTTTCATTGCAATCCATTCAGCGACGCCTCATTACTTATGTCTCCAAATATCAGATTTTAAATTTAAGTAGTTTTCGAAATATGACAACATGGCATTTTCGTTCAAACGTCTGGGAACCTTCTAATATTTTCAATACGGTCCAAGAAAAATTCGTGAAATTTTATACAGGATGATTTTTGATGATGACCGATTCAATGATGATATCAGCAATGTTGCCAAATCAACAGTTTTTCAGATATTGAGGATAATTCAATTTTTTCAAATGGAATACCCTATTTGTTTTCATTGCAATCAATTCAGCGCCCTATCATAATTTATGTCTCCAAATATCAGATTTTGAATTACTTAATGTGGTTTTTGAAATATGACAACATGGATTTTTCGTTCAAAAGTCTAGGATCTTCCAATATTTTCAATAGGGCTCAAGAAAAATTCGTGAAATTTTATGCAATATTGTTTTTGGTGATGCCCGATTTGATGGTGATATTGGCAATGTTGCCAAATCATCAGTTTCTTAGATATTGAGGGTAACTCAATTTTTTCAAAGAAACACCCCATTTGTTTTCATTGCAATTAATTCAGCGACGCCTCATTACTTATGTCTCCAAATATCAGATTTTAAATTATTGTAGTTTTCGAAATATGACAACATGTCTTTTTCGTTCAAAATTCTGGGACTGTTCCAATATTTTTAACACGGTTAAAGAAAAATTCGTGAAATTTTATACAAGATGGTTTCTGATGATGCCTGATTCAAAGGTGATATTGGCTATGTTGCCAAATCAACAGTTTTTCAGATATTGAGGGTAATAATTTTTTTTCAAATGGAAAACCCTATTTATTTTCGTTGCAATGAATTCAGCTCCCCCTCATTACTTATGTCTTCAAATATCAAATTTTAAATACGTGTGGTTTTTTAAATATGAGAATATGCTCCGTTGAAATGTCCGCGAACGCTTCAATATTTTCAAAAGGGCACGAGAAAATATCATGAAATTTTATTGCGATCAATTCGCAACTCGCTCCTTTAATGCAGTCTTTTCAATCCATGTCACTCAAATAGTTATTAGTTTAGTTTTTGTAATCAGTAACAAACACTTCAATAGCTATTTGTGTATTTAGAGCACAAAGTGATGGATTGCCTCTCGACAAAGAAGCGGAACGCGGTAATCTGGAGAGCGACGGTACAATATTGACAAATCTTGATAGATAATTATAGCCAAAGTCGGTATCCAAATTGCTGGCAATACAATCCATATCTCTTAACAAAAAAAAATGCATATCCAAGGTTTGAACCCCGGTCGCCGGAGGGAAGGGCAGAATGTCTAACCAATAGTCTACGTTATTTATAATGTACACACTGGCAAATCGGAAACATCTGAATAACAAAATATTTTTTTTCATGTTGCTAGGCAAATAATAATTAATTATGACTGTTAGGTAGCTATTTGTCAAAATGAACTTCGAATTGAGTGAGTCTCAACGGATTGATATTTTGCGTTTTAGAGGTTTTGGTGACAGAACTAGGTCTTATCAAGAAGTTTGCGACATTTTTAATGAAGGGTATCCCGACAGACGAATAAAAAAGTCGGCAGTGTTTCGTACTATACAAAGATATGAGCAAAAAAGAACAGGCGTCCAAAAACAGCAACCAATGACGAAAATAAATTGAATCTGCTACTACAATTAGAGGAAAATCCCCAAGCAAGTATAGCCGAGCAAACTGTAAACTTGAATGAAGATATAAGTGAAGCATCTGTCTACAGAATTTTAAAACAAGAAAAACTCAAGCCATACAAAATGATGTATACGCAAGAACTGTTAGAAGATGATCCAGATCATCGCATGGAGTTTTGCGAGGTGATGATAGAAATAATCCATATGAACCTAAATTTTGCAAGGAACATTTTGTTTAGCGACGAATCAACATCTTGCCTCAACGGACATGTCAACCGTCAGAATTGTAGGTTTTGGAGCAGAAATAACCCACACTGGATGCGAGAGCTTCACACCCAGCATCCCCAGAAATTGAATGTGTGGGCCGGAGCACGGAATCTTGGGGGGCCATATTATTGGACCTTTTTTTATTGACGGCAGCTTGAATGGTACAAAATATTTACATCTCCTGCAACATCAGATTCTACCTAGATTGCGAGAATTAAATATTGATATACAAGAAATATGGTTTCAACAAGATGGGGCACCACCTCATTATCAAAGAATGGTGCGTACTTTTTTGGACCATACATTTCCAAACAGATGGATTGGACGACGAGGAAGCATAGAATGGCCAGCCCGTTCTCCCGATTTGACACCATTAAACTTTTTTTTTGGGGACATTTGAAAAATCGGGTTTTTGTGGAGCAACCAGCAAATTTAGAAACCTTAAAAAATAAAATATGTCAGGCAGCTCTTTTAATTACGCCTCAAATGATAACTAATGCCTTGAGGGAATTTTATGACCGCTTGGGCTATTGTTTAGTAAATGATGGCAAACATTTTGAGCACTTGGTCAGATAGTTTTCAGTTTCTGTTATTTGATTCAATACTCTATTGGAAAAGAATTCAATTATTAAAAAGTTGTTTTATCAAAAACCATTTTGTATGAAATTTCATGATATTTTCTCGAGCCCTTATGAAAATATTGTTCCGTTTGCAGACATTTTAACGAACAATGTTGACGAACAAATTGATTGCAATGAATATAAATGAAGAAAAAAAAATACTCCCAATATCTGGAAAAACTGTTGATTTGGCAACATTGCCAATATCACCATTGAATCGGGCATCATCAATCACCATCTTGTATAGAATTTCATGAATTTTTCTTGAGCCGTATTGAAAATATTGGGAAGATCCTAGACTTTTGAAAGAAAAATCCATGTTGTCATATTTCAAAATCCACATTAATTCAAAATCTGATATTTGGAGACATAAATAATGAGGGGGCGCTGAATAGACTGTAATACAAATAAATAGGGTGTTTTATTTGAAAAAACTCCGAAAAACGTTCCTTAATTGATAATAATAATAATACTCCCTCAAAAACAATCGAAAAGTGTTCCCAAAGGCATAGCCTGTACGGGTAGAAGAAGGCTATTATTATTATTCGTCGTGGTGCTCCGGGGCGACTTACTAATTTTTGGTGGCGTATTGAATTTTCAGCTGCAGGAAACTCCGAAAAACCCACAGCACCACCCTGGGTGGTCGGTTGCACACTTCAAGCAAACACCAGACGTCGGGATTGGCATCTAGGCAACTTACATCGCACAAGGAATGAGGTCGCCTATCGATACTAATGTACTTGAGGAAATTCCCTCATACTCCGGATTCGAACCGGGTCAGATGCAAGCGGAAGAGTCAACGGCCAACACATCGAACAAACGTCCAATGCATCGATCCGCTGAGCTACCGGCCACCACCTAAAGCAAACCTAAAGCCACCCACAAAAGCAAACGGAAAAGTGTGGTTCTTTCTTCTTCTTTTTCTACAATTGAGGTTTTTGTACCTCCAGAACAATAGTGCACCAAACCAATAATTATTGCTATTGACCTTTCATTTCAGTTCACCTGACAAAGTAGCGCTTTAGATGTAATATTCCACGTGGGTCTCTTGAGCGCCGAAATTGGGGAATGCATTGGGAGAATAATTTACCAGGTCTTCTGGCCTTACTGTCGTATTGCCAAATATTGAGAGTCTGGTTCTGGCCGCTGCAGGGCATGTACACAGAATGTGTTTAGCCATTTCATCATCCTGCAGGTCATTCTGTATCTTGTGCAAGTCCGATTTTATGCATGTGATGTTTGAGTTTGCGGTGGCCAGTAAGCAAACCTACTATAACTGTAAAATGCGCACTACCGAGTTCTAGCAGTTTATCAGAGTCCTGTTTTTTCCCTGTACAAGCGATAAATGCTTTGGAATGGGATAGGCTCGGTAGACTACGCTAATCTCGAGTTTTTTATTGTCTGCCCAGGCTGTTATAACATTCTTGGCAGTGCTATTTATGCTAAACCGATTACCGGTTCAGGTCCAATGAACGTTGTTTCGGGTTCCCCTTTTTGCTAGGGCGTCCGCTATTTCGTTTCCTTCTAGGCCCGTGTGACGTATCCAGAATAGGGTAACGGCATACAGGGACTGAAGTCACTCCCAATGCCCTGCAGAGATTTGACAACTAGTCAAACTAAAGTTTGACAATGAAGTTTGTTTTAACCTTTTGCTTTTATTTTTTCGTCAGAACGAGCACCGACGACGTCGTCAAAGAAAAAGGAGTATTTCGTGTGATCGGAGGTGTCGTGTGTAGTACTCAAGAGCATCGGTTTGTCGTTTCCATCCGCAATCAATACAACGAACATATTTGCGGAGGAACCCTACTCGACCAATATTGGGTTCTCACTGCTGCGCACTGCGTTTTTACAGATCCTGTAGTGTTCGCAGGACTGAACTACTTGACGGGGTTCACGAAGTACACCGCTGTTGGAGTGGTCGACGTATTTCCACATCCGGGCTACGACAAGATTAGTATGGATAACGACGTAGCGTTGTTTCGGTTGGAGTCGCCTCTGGCTGTAGATGAGCATTTCATCCAGTACGTGAAATTACCTAGTATAGTGAGTTTGGGAGACGTTTCAGAGCACTGTCAGGAAGGATTGCTGATGGGATGGGGCGTCACGAACTTGTCGGAGAACCAGTTGTCTCAAACTTTGCAGGTATATCACGGGGTGGTAAAATGGATACCAAAATTTCGTAAATAAGCTTCTTCACTGCTAAATCTCAAAGGTATGAACGTGAGTTTAGCGGGCTCATATTGAGAAAATAAATAAAAATAAAATTAGTGGGGGTTTGGGTCAACTTTCGTTAAGCTGAAATCAGTTATGGAAAAACCGTTGCCAAGGCAACTGTTGCTATGGTAACAAGAATACAGAAAACCGATTCCCATGGTGCGGAAATGCGTAGTTGCCAAGTTGTCTGCTTTAGTTTAGCTGAAATCAGTTATAGAAAAAAGGTAACCATTGTTAGGGTGAAGAGTAAACAAAAATGCTATTCCCGTTTAGTTATAGTTTAGCTGAAATCAGTTAATTGTTGCCATAACGACAGTTTCTTTGATCACAAGTAAACAAAAACTCAAGTTCCATGGTGCGGAAATGCGTGGTTGCCAAATTTTCTGCTTTATTTTAGCTTAAATCAGTTAAGAAAAAGTTGATGCCGTGGCAACCGTTGCTAGGATGAGTGAAAAGAAAAACCAGATTTCCGTTTTTGAAAAATACGCGGTTGCCAAATTATCAACTTTAAAATAAATTGAAAACTTGAAAAGGGAAATATTCTCAATAGAAAAAACCATGATTCCACCGGAAATTGGAACAACCTACGATAAAAATTGAGCTATTTTTTTGTAATATCTAACAGGAAACAATTATTTTTCATTCTGAGGCCACGCTGGACAATGAACTATATCTCATAGATATTGTGAAAAGACCCTATGATTAAAAAAAAAATCCGAAACTGAAAATTCGCATTCTCATTCAGGTAGTTCAAATCAAATGAAGCTATTTTTTCGTAATATCTAGCAGAAAACAACTACTTTTTCGGCTAAAGTCACGCCAGATATTGAACTATTGAACTAACCAAACTGATCGTTATTGCTTCGGAAGAGGCAAATTCACTGTTTACACCAATTGCGGGTCGTTGATTTAGGTATAGATCAAGAATTCATTCACTGCAAAATAACAGATTAATTTAAAACATCAGATTCAGACCACACCAAACGCGAGCGAAGCGTGCGCGTCCGGCCGACATTTCGCAAATCCGCGCGCGCAGTTTTGCGAAATGTCGGCCGGACCCACTCGTCTTCATGTTACTACTTTGTCCATTTTCTCAAATTTTTTAAAAAGGTCTTGATCATTTGTAGTGTGTGGCCTGTGGGACAAGCGATTGCTTTGCTCATTTGTGATCATAGTAAGATTGACAAATGTAAATACTTATATAAATAATCTTTTTGAACTATGCGCCTTTAAATAAAAGTATTTATTTTGATATTATTTAACAGTAATTTCCATAAATCATTTTCAAGCCCCCCTAACTTGGCAACAGCAATAATTTGGCAACTATATGCATTTCCGCAACACGGAAATTGGGGTTTTCTGTACTCGTGATCATAGCAATGGTTGTCACCATTTTTCCATATCCAATTGCTGTTAAACCATAACTTGCCCAACTTGGCAATCTCGCATTTCCGCTAAACAGGAATGGCATTTTTGTTCACTCTTCGCCATAACGACTATCATGGCTACATTTTTTGCGTAACAAATTTCAGCTGAAGAAAAGCAGACAATTTGGCAACCATGCATTTCCGCACCATGGAAATCGGGTTTTTGTTTACATGTGGTCATAGCAACGGCTTCTAAGGCAACAGTTTTTCCATAACTGATTACAGTTGAACTATAATTGTCCCAATTTGGCAACTATACATTTCCGCAGAATGGGAATAGCATTTTTGTTTACTCTTCACCCAAACGACGAGTAACATGGTGACCTTTTTTTCATAACTGATTTCAGCTAAACTAAAGTGGACAACTTGGCAACCACGCATTTCCGCACCATGGGAATCGGGTTTTTGTATTGTCGTTACCCTAGCAACGGTTGCCATGGCAACAGTTTTTCTGTAACTGATTTCAGCTATACGAAAGTTGAGCCGGGGGTTTCTCATACTTTTCGAGTTACGCTTTTTTGAATCTAGAAAATTGATCATTTTCAGACAAAAATCTCCTTTTTTCTTGTCGACGCCATTTACAGACGCTAATCAACTCATATTTCACAGTTACAACTACAAGCACCAAAACCAAATGTTCCACATACAACCTTTTGTTTCTATTTCAGAGCATACATAACCTACCTTTTCAAATAAAAAACTGGACATTTTGGAGAAAATTGCAGAGTGGTTTTGTATAGAGTATACAGGCCGTTTCTTTTATCATGTGGTAACATTGCTGTATTCTAAACCGTAACAGATACGAAGACGATTAAATGGGAGAAAAGGTAACTATTGTGGAGAACAGTACAATGGTCAAAGAATATTTACAGGGAGTCTCGCCTTTCCCGAGTTATACAGGGAAAACCAAAAATGCTGTCATTTGTTTTTTACGAATAGAACTGTTATTTCTGAAAATATAAAAATAAGGAAAGTTTTAATGTATTCTAAATGTACTATGAAAATGTAACAATGAATCTTTGATTAAACGTTTCGTGTCAACACGGCCACCATCAACATTTCTTTTCAAATACGGACCTGTCTATTTTAGTACAAATATTGATAAAGCGATAAAATCACAATTCAGTGGTATATCACACTTGATATTTTTATAACGTTTCATTTGAAATAACTAGCATCCTCAGTGACAACAATTTTTAATTACGGTCCTGTCGTTAGTTCTTTTGTAAATTATTTTGATTTCTTCAAAACCTATTCAACTATTGGCATACTTCAGACTTCACCCAATAATTTTGATAAGATACCCCAACACAACGAACATTCGTATTTTTCCTTCTTGGGCATTTTTGTATTACAGAAATCCTTGTTTCAAGGCTGATTTCTTCTGAATCAATTATCATACTGAATATTTCTATAATTCTCAATCCTGGAAGTAACGAAAATATTAGTTTTTGGTCAAAATACGACTATTGTGTGATATGGTACAATTAAATAGCATCTCACTTCATTTACCATTTTTAAACAAGTAGGCTTTGCTTGGTTTCTATGGCAGGACAAATAAATGAGTTGTTGATACGTGTTAAGAACTGTCAGTCGTTTATACACTCAGTCATATCAAAGATGTATTCAAATGACGAAAGGACTGATATGCTATTTGCTTATGCAAAATCAAATAGAAATCCTCTTTTGGCAAAAAATATGTATGGTGAGCTATACCCAAATTGTCGTATTCCAAACATTCAAATGTTTAGACGATTAGAAAGAAATTTGAGAAACTGTGGTGCATTTGATAGAAATAAAACTAGAAAATGTGTTGTTACTGGAAGTATGCGGAACCAAATAAATGTTTTAGGTAAGCAAATATTACTTCATAAAGATTAACAAAGTGACGAAAATATTTTTTTTCAATTTAGGATTGGTCAGTTACAAAAATATTTCTAATCACGATTGTTCTTTACGAGAAATTGCCCACGAACTAGGGATTTCTGTAAAATCTACCAGAAATATTTTACAGGATACGCAAAGTTCATCACCTCAATGAAAGGGATTACGGAAGGAGAGTACGATTTGCGATGTGGTTGAGACGTAGAAATAGGGAAGTTGGAAATATTTGTAATAAAATAATATGGACGGACGAATCAAAATTCACCAACAATGGTTGGTTTAACAGAAACATCCATTATAGGTGGAATAATACAAATGAACATTTACATAGAGAAACCAATTTCCAGGAAAGGTTCGGATAAATGTTTGGTTGGGAATTTTGGGAACAAACATACTAGGTCCTTTCTTTTACGACGAGCATTTGAATGGTGGAATGTATTTACATTTTTTATCCAATGAGTTTGATGGCTACTTAGATGAATTGCCACTGAACATCCGCCGTGAAATACAATATTTTCAACAAGACGGTGTCCCTCCCCATAATGCAGCAATAGTAAGGGAACATTTAGATGCAATATTCCCAAGAAAATGGATTGGAAACAATGGACCAATTGCCTGGCCAGCTCGATCCCCAGACCTGACTCCTTTAGATTTTTTGTCTGGGGATACATAAAGGATAAAGTTTTTTCGACAACTAGTACAGATATCGACCATCTCAAACAAAAAATAAGAGATGCATGTAATAGCATTACACCCATCATGCTAGAAAATTGCCACAGAAATTGTATGGACAGACAACTTATGTGCATTCAACAAAAAGGTCGGCAATTCGAGCATTTAATGTAGGTTATCATGAAGAATTCATTTTCTGTATTGGTTTTATTTTCACTCAAAAATTCAATATGAAATAAATTGTTTTCTGTTTGTTTGATTTCTTCTACTCTTAAGTAAGTTTATTTCCGAGGTAAATTGCTATCGTTCGTCTCTGAAACTACAGATATCTTTTATTATAGTGTAAACATAATTTTAATAGATACATTTATTCAAAGCGTCACTGATTATTTTTATATCGGAGAGTTAGGTTTTGTGGAATCCATAAACGACCTAACGACAGGACCGTTATTAAAAATTGTTGTCACTGAGGATGCTAGTTATTTTAAATGAAACGTTATAAAAATATCAAGTGTGATGTACCACTGAATTGTGATTTTATCGCTTTATCAATATTTGTATTAAAACAGACAGGTCCGTATTTGAAAAGAAATGTTGATGGTGGCCGTGTTGACACGAAACGTTTAATCAAAGATTCATTGTTACATTTTTATAGTTCATTTAGAATACATTAAAACTTTCCTTTTCCATTTTTTATATTTTCAGAAATAACAATTCTATTCGTAAAAAACGAATAACAGCATTTTTAGTTTTCCCTGTATAACTCGGGAAGGGCGAGACTCCCTGTAAATTTTCTTTGACCATTGTACTGTTCTCCACAATAGTTACCTTTTCTCCCATTTAATCGTCTTCGTATCTGTTACGGTTTAGAATATAGCAATGTTACCACATGATAAAAGAAACGGCCTGTATAAGTTTTGGTAATAATGCAAAGCTCTTTCGACTCGACTTTCGTCATCTTCAGTGCTTCCTGCAAGTAAATACTCGTCATCAATAAATTAATTCACAAATTTGAATACAGGACAGACTTGCCTTCAATTCCAGTCCTATTGACAGTTCACCTCCAGTTAAATATTTATATTTGCCCTTTTTTGATTACAACATTTTTGCCTGAAAAATAAGTATTTGAAAATAATAGATTTTCAAGATTCAGAAGGGCATAACTCAAAAAGTAATGGAAACCCCCGCTAATTTTCGGATTTGTGTTCAGGAGATAAAACTACGTAAGAACCACCACTTCTTTTTCTAATATGAACCCGTTAAACTTACCTTCATCGTCAAAAGATTGGCAATAGACAATAGTATATAAGGTCGTGGTATTTTTTATCATGACCTTCAGTACGATCAGAGAAGACGCAAGTATTTTTGTTTAAATCTAAGTAGTCTTTCCAAAATAAATTACGAAATAAATGTCTCAGTGGAAAGTGACCTTGCAAGTCCTTTGACCAAGCACTAATAGCATGAGTACCCACGAGTTTTGAACATGTCTTATCCCCTTACGCATGGAAGTACTTGAAACAGGAAATTCAAAGTTTATGCTGGCAACACTAGCGCTGACCAACGGTGCAAGGCGACGTCTGGAGTATGTAAAAAAAATATTGTACACAAAACAATGTTAAGTACGGTTGTAATTCTTCATATCAATGATTTACAAAAAGAAGCTAAGTAAAATTCAACGTCGTCTACACAATATATACACAGCTTAGATAAATACACAGCTAACAAACTCAGCCCTTCGTTGAAAAAATAAATCCGTAACCTTGAAGACGCCATTTCGCGGTAAAAGTCAGGGCTGGATTCGAAATAATTGCGGTGCAATAGACAAGATCCAACTTACAATATTGACATAAACTATTCAAACAGCATTTTAGGTATCATGACAATAAAATCACACATGTGTCTATGCCTTTTTTACACGCTTTATATTACCTGTATGTTTGTAACCGACTCCTTTGGACTCGATTTTTACCCACTTTAAAATTTTGCACACTTGAATTAAGACCTGCAGCGGGATTCTTATCTCTCGACTCGACAGCTGTCGTGTGGAATAAACAAAATTGGCGATTCTCATGTTCCATATCGAGAAGTGAGAATCAGGTGACAAAACACAAATTTAATAATTTTGTCCCATAGTCCTCGATAATAATAATAATAATAATAATGGGTAAATAATACCAGAAAAAAAAATTGAAAATTTTGTACACTTGTCAAGACTTGGTGACAATACACAAATTTGATAATTTTGTCCCATATTACTTAATAATAATAATGATAATAATAATAGTAATAATAATGGGTAAATAATACCAGCGAAAAAATTCAAAATTGTGCACACTTGTCATGACCTGGTGACAATACACAAATTCAATGATTTTGTTCCATGTTTCTAAATAATAATAATAATAATGGGAAGATGTCGATTTTTTAGTCGAAAGATTAATTTATATTTTAATAAAACTAAAGACACGCTTTACTCCCAACATGGACTAAAAAGTAAAAAATTATTGTCAATATAATCACTCAAATATAAAAAATCGTGGGTGCTTTTGACCTATATTTTCATATAACTAGTTCTAATTTTACAATACTGAGCGATCAAGAGCTCGAAATATTTATGTCAAGCACATTTCTCAGGTATCCAAAATCAGGAAGGGTGGCAAATATTACAAACAGCTTTTATTGTATATAACAATTTGTCTCGTTTGAATGATTGGTCATCTATTCAAGGGAGTGTACAAATACCGTCAAAATATCTAACAACAGTTGCCAACCTAAAATCCAATGTTTAAGAATAGAAAAGAATGTATTCGTGTCACTACCTATCAATTTTATTATTGAACATACTCCTCACAGAAGGTACTCCGTAATTCCTAACCTTTCAGGGAATTTTAGGATTTAATTATTATGGCTTTGAATCTTATAATAATTTGGAATGATGGGAATATCCAAGAATTGCTGTGTTCTAAGGATTAAGATTCCAAGACCAATTTGTTTACGATACTGAATTCCACAATGAATTTGAACACATTACGAATTCGCACAGAAAACTAAATGTGTATATACCAGTATCTAACAAATATTTTTCTTGCCGTATCAATTTCGTAGGACTCAATAGTTTGAATCAAAGATAAATATATGTTATTCCTCAATTTGATTGTGCTTTTTACAAGCTTTAATTTAGTGTCACCCGTCCCGGTGTCTGTGTGTGTCTCAAATATAAATAAAAAGACAAGTTTCCATACAAAATACACTAAAAAGGATAAAATTATTAATTTTCATTGTTTGACCTAGGTTATTCTGCGAGTAACAGATTCAAAAGCTCACCGCGGCTACGAAATAGGTGATCTTCTGAATTTGTTACTCATAGAACAACCTAGGTCAAACAATGAACAAATTTTTTCTTCCTTTCTAGTGCATTTGTATAAAATCCCGTGTTTAAAAAATAAAATTATAATTTTTTAGGCTTTGCTTCCGTTGTTATGATTTCAACAGGACAACATAGAATTATAAAACAAAAAACAAAGAAATACAATTCCAAAGCACTTTATTAAAACAGCAGATTATTGGTTGCGCCATATAATTAATTTATTTCTAATATTTTTTTGGTCCTTGAAATTTCTGTTGATATAGGTACTTTAAAGTATAGTACAACTGAACCCTCAAATATAATTTTATCACAAATTCTCTGGGAAAATTGTCACACGGATGTGAAAAAAGAAGTGTATTTGCTATATTAAAAAGATTAAAGGCATACTAATGGTTTAAAAATGAATGTATCTAGTTTTTCTTGGAAAATGCTTTCAATGTCACTGATGAAAGTGACAAAACTATCATTTGGATCATTCAAATTACCAAATAAACTTCCTTTCGAATTCCCATGGGCTTTAAAATAAATATATAAGGACTTCAAATGACTGTAATACACCAAGAATACCAAAAATCGGAAAGAATTGCATCTTGTAACATACAAAGTAAAAACACCGGCAAATAACACTCGACACAACTACGGCACTGGAGCGATTAAATTTGCAAATAATAAATTCAAACACACACCACTGTTTTGATAGGTTTTACCGCGACGGTGGGAGGTGCGCGAACTACCCCCTCCATAGGGAGTTTTACAGCTGTGTATTTATCTAAGCTGTGAAATATATTTAACCCCAATGGGAAGAGGAAATTGTCAACGCAGTTTTGGCAAAAAATCAGTGAATCAAAAACATGTTTTCGAGCATAGTCATGCTCATCTTCAGTTGAAATGAACATGAGTTAAAACCAGTAAAAACACTAGTTACATTAAAAAATGTATCACTAGCAAATAGAAAAAGTGAACTTGGAATGCAAAATGGATCCTTACATGGCATGGGAAACGTTGAAGAATAAAAAACACAAAAATTCAATTAAATTACTACATATGTGGCGCAAACTATGGCCAACATTAAGAAGGAATGGTGGGCGACCATTTACTTGTTAGGAAGGAGAAGGGATCAAATTAGCATTCAAAACCTTCAATGATTTGCGTTTACATAGTTTAGGGACAAATGAATCGGGGTATATTGTTAATAGTTATTTATGAAACAAGTGCAAAAAGTGAATATTTATTGCACTCGACGTGAAATTGTCCGACGAGGCCGTTAGGCCGAGGTGGACAACACGTCGAGTGCAATAAACAATTTTTGCACGAGTTGCATACAACATTTTTTCTACGTTCATGCAAAAAGCAAAAAATGATTTATTGAGGTGCGGCACTAGGTGTAGCAAAATGAAAAGCGCAACTTGAATACTTTATTATTAATATCGATTTGCATTGAAACAGGAACTAATACGAATAATTTAACTCAAACTTTATTTTTACCCTCAACGTTGAAAGTGAATGAACAATTGGTGCAATTTTCAATATGAATATTTCGTAGTGAAGTACCTATTGCCAATCTCACAGAATATCTGCTAAATATGTAGTAGGTTTAAACGTTTATGTTTGTCATGATGACAGCACGTTGAAGTAGAATGACAGATGAGTGCAATAAAAACTTTATTGCACTAGTGCAATAAAGAACTTCTTTTTCCACTGAATATAGTTCAATAAAGTTTTGCTTTTTGCATGAATGTAGAAAAATGCTATTTGTTTATAATCCCCAATTCCTTGTTGAAAATAAGGGTATTAAAGAATTAAAAGAAGCTACTTTGTTATTATGAGAGTGGTTAGAATGGAAAGGAATGACAGTATCGGTGTGTGTTGTTTTTCTATAAATGTAAAAATCAAAAGTGTTATGTACATCAGAAACAAGCAAATCCAAAAATGGAAAAGAATTATTAGTTTCAATTTTCGTTGTGAAACTTGTAATGGTGTAGAGAATTGAGTTGATTATTGAGTTCATCTATACAACCATCAAAAAGAACTATTGTATCATCTACATCTCTATAATAAAAAATTAATTTGTTGATTATTTTCAATTTCCATTGTGAAACATGGAATGGTGTAGAGAATTGAGTTGACTATTGAGTTCATCTAGAGAACCATCAAAAAGAACTATTGTATCACGTATATATCTATAATAAAAAATGATTTTGTTGAAAACATTAAACCCGAAAGTTGTTTATAATATTCATTATTGAATTGGAAAAGAATTAGTTTCAAAACTATATCTAAGAGCGAGCAAATAATCAAAGAATTGAAAAAAGGAAACATTCTATCAACTAACAGGTCTCTCACAACACGGATACATCAATCAGGGAAAATAGAAGGAAACAAAATTACCACATCAAAAGATACCAAAATAGAATTAGCAGGAATACAAGCATGTTGGATCTTCTGGGTGAGGTCAATAGAGTTTTTTAGTGAGAAATGGTTGTGGAACCCAGTTAGATCTCTACTTATATGGTTTAGCCATGACGATAAAAGAGAAACTGGAGAGTTATTTAAAATGACCACCGGCACCGGTCTAATAGGAATATATTTATTGTGTATTTTGGGAAAGCCATACAATAAGAAAGTAACTGGGTTCATACGAGTTAGTTCAAATTTGAAACCTCCTACAAAATTGATAGTATCAACTGTTAGATTAATGGTAGACCTAATTTCAAGAATAAAATTGTAGGTTTTTTTTTGTGAGAAAAATCGAAATTTAAGTACTTTATTATTTAACCCGCCCTACTCAAAATTGCCTTATTCTGCCTTGACGGTTGAATTGAAATTGGTATTAATGAAAATGGTAACATGTGAAGTAAGCTATCATTGATTCAGATGATCAAAGGCAGCAGCAGTCAAATGTTGGATGGTTATAAAATGTTTCCTGTGCTATCTCTCACCCGCAAAGGAGAAGGCCTGATACCCATTCATCTCAAAGGCCAACAAAGGAGTCGGAGCTGAAATATACGATGCTAACTAAGATGAGAATCAGAATCCCGATTAGCCTAGAAGAACACGCAACAGTATTTCAGGTAGAGATAGCGGCTATAGAATACTGTGTCAGAGATATACTCAGGCAGAAGGCTGAACATAAAACCATTGCCATTTAGTCTGCTGCCAGGCAACTATAAAAGCGCTCAGCACGTACCAGATCAACTCTTGGCTGATATGGGACTGCTAGAGTGCCCTAAATGAATTTGGTAACCACAAAAGTCATGTTGGCCTCGGTACCCGGACATGGAAGACATTGGAGAAACGCAAAAGCACAACAATAACTTCTTTCAGTTTACTGCGTTATTGCTGTACTTTTTAGGGTTTTTGTAAAAAAAAAATAAACAGATGAAATATAATAAGTTCTTGAGCGTGATCCATAATTTCTTATAAATGGTTGTACTTTCTCGCTTGCTGAAATGGCAACGTTAAGTGTGGTTATAGTATATGCAAGTGTTAACAGTTTTTTTGAAGCAATCCATTGGATTTCATAACATCAAAATGTGAATTATTGTTGTATAAAAATAAATAACAGACGTACGCACACTGTTTTGTGCACATTATTTTTTTTATATACCCCTGTCACTGCATCTGCACATATTTACTGCCTGTTGAGTAATTTGATGCGTATATAACTCATACATGTGGAAACTCATGAAAACTTGTTTTCAGGTCAATTTGGAATAATTTCCTCTCGTACGGATGAAAACAATAATTCCTGAGTAATCCTGTAAAATAGTAAAACTGGAAACTCAGAAATAGGTAGCCAATAGGACAATGTCGTCACTATCTGCTCTGTAAAGAGAGAGAGAGAGAGAGAGCAAAAGTGAGCAAATGTGACATTGCCTATACTAAAGTTTTTGGTATTTTTCTTCGGGATACAGAGATCGTTCCTTATGTTGAAGACAGTTTTTTGGAGTTTTCGAATGTGAGCCCATAGGTTGTTACTAAATTCGCTCTCTTCAAATTCCATTTAGTATTGCAAACATAGCTGGTGCTATTTACGTATAGTTTGACATCTTTAACGCAAATCTGAACGAAGTTTTGTGGTGCTTGACTTTTCCGAAACAGAGAGTTGGAAAGGTCCAAAAAGGGCAATTTTCAAACAACAATTATTATATCACGAACACAATTTGAATCACTTATGTCACGCTTACACGATACACTCTGAATCAGTGAAAATTCAGCTGTACTGGATAAGTCGCAAAATGTCGATACGTTGCATAGCCAAACAATTTATTAGGTCCTGGATATTTCGAATAAACAGTAAATAAACTAATTTTTTAACACTACGTTTGAAAGAAACAAAAACAAATATTTTCAGGGTTGCTACATGTTTCCCATTCAATTAATTTAGCATTGAATTTCTTATATCATTTTCATTTACTAATTGCACATATTGCATGATATGAAATGCAGTTGTATGATTAGTTCTACTTTTACGTTGCTTCAAAGTGTATAATACTAGTGTTTTGAACAGGATAACAATCTTTACCTGTGACTAGTGGATGAAACTTGCGTTTAAAAAATTTCTGCTAGAATATAGGCGTTACTTCGGGCAACACCAAAAATGCTATTTCATGCCCAGCAGACGGTTCCCGGCTCCGAGCAATAAAATATATAGAGAGGGCTTCTCTATCTCTTTCTTGAAAGCAACATACCCGACGTTGTTTACAAACATCATTGCCCGAGTCGTGTTGTCGGATATTTCCGTTTGTACTCCTTGATCAGGCTGGAATTCACTCTCAACTCTGTGATCATGTTTGTTTACGTCCGTTTTTGACTTATTTATCGCCTCGTCAAATCAAACCATGGGCGTCGCAGCAAGGTATTTTAGTGGTATTGAATGAGTTGAATTTTAATGAATCTGCTGATTTTTATCCCGATTTTGTGGCAAAAATACACTATTTATTGAAATAGCTATAAAAGAACTTGGTCAACTTTAAAAACGATTACATATCAATAATTAGGAAAAACTTGTTGCAGTGTAGGGACACTAAAACGCATGAAAGTAAGCAAACTATTTATAAGCAGAATCAAATCATAAGCCACTAGCTATTATAGACTCAATCTGATGGGTACTGGATTATCACAGGGATTATCACGGAAGTAATAGGTTCATCAGAAGTTTTCGATGTTCCCAATTGAATACAATTTTGTAAACATGCAATATCACAAATATCAACATGAATAATCGATCTGGAATTTCTTCAGTGGCGTAGCGCTTCCGGTTAAACCGGACGTGGACACAAACTTCTTTGTTGTAAATGGAAAACTGTAAATCTACGCAAGTTTAAAATCTTATCAATGAAATCTTTTGAGAGAGCCCATACTCCCAATTCCAGGAGAAAAGTGATGGACTCCAAAATTGTAACTAACTTTATCATAGAAGGCTATGATTCTCTATATAAAACTTTCTCTCAAATACATATATCAATCACTTCTCCAAAGAGTTTTTTGTGTATATTGTACTTCTAATTTTTCATGTTCCTCTTAAACAAATGGAAATAAGCACAGTTTGGATAGTGAATTTAGAGTTTAGAGTTGGGAAGGATTTTTTTTTGAAGAATAACATTTTCTGAGGAATTCTAAATAGGTACAGGCTTTCCTTTCTGTATAAAAAAAAATCACAGTCATGCTTTCCAACCAGGCATGTGGTCGTCTATAGATAAAAATATAACATGAAAAAAAATTATCAGCACGCCGCCACTGGTTCGAAGCTTGAATGTCATAACAATAACGAATCTCCCCCTCCGAACTCGGAGGTTACCCCTCACCCACGAACTATCACAAAGGATAGTGATATGCAGCTTTCATAACAACGTGTGTGTTGCGCTTATAGAAATGGCACCTCTATATCTTTTATTGCTCGGAGGTTTCCAGACCTGTCAGTAAATCATATTAGGCAGCTCTTTAAGCCTGGAATCACACTGATCGACCAGGACCGACCGTCCACGACCGTCCACCTACGACCAAAAATTGAAGTAGATCAATGAAAACTTTTAAACTCACACTGATCGACCATCTACGACCGACCGCCACAATAATTTTGTAAATCTGACATTGATCTGACATTCAAAAAGTTTTCTATTTATTTAGCGAAAAAAAGTTAAAATCATAATTTCAATGATTTTGTTGTGAATAATGAGTAGGAGTGATAGTGAAGAAGAAAGAATTATGATGGTGTATGATTTTTATAAACGATTAAAAAAGTAAAGTAAAAAAGTGTGTGGAACAAGGAACTTTATTTATATCGGGAATAAGAGGGTGAATTTTGAACCAATTATCCCAAATTACTAAAAAGTCAATACAGTTCCAAAGTACCTACTATTGACTGTCCATAAATTACACCAACAGAAATTCCCAATCAAAAGAAGGCAAATTTTTTATTTGCTGGTCATTACTTCCCAAGGAATGTCTCCTTTTTCTATATCCAGCACGTTAATTCTTCAACTATAAAAAATAAGTAAATTACTATTAGTTGAACATTACTGATACTAAACATTTATTCTCTTGCGTTAATAAATTCCATCAATGACTTCTGTATTGCTGTAATTAGGATTACTCTGATTTAACGTGGCTCCTTACCGCTGTTATAAAAATATTCATCTCTGCGGCGGTCCACACGGTTCCTGTATTGTTCCGCTGCTTTAAAAACATTAAAAATTTTGATGAACTATAAATTATTGTAAATATAGTACTCACGAATTTTTGACTCAACTGGAAATATAACAGTTCACACGAATAATATTAAAATTTTCGCTGAGGTGAAAAACTGTTTAAAGTTTATCACAAACATGTTTCCAAATGATAATTTAGCGTATGGGCATTGCATCATAGTAGTCTGAGGCCGACCAAAATTTCCAGCTGGATGTAATTTCATACATGGTCTTTGAAAACCGGTCGTGGACGGTCGAGGATGGTCGAACAGTGTGAGTTGTGCGAAGAATATACGTGTTGGAAATTTTGGTCGTTGATGGACGGTCGCGAACGGTCGGTCCTGGTCGATCAGTGTGATTCCTGGCTAACTAATATTATAAGTACGAAAAATACTTGCCTGTTTTCAGTGGATAATAATAATAATAATAATACTCTTTATTCATTTTTGTAGGAGTCTTTCTAGCATTCACAATTTTACATTGAAATGGCGAAGTTCAGCTGTGCAGACCGGGGTTTACACGCTGTTCTTCCACTTAACCCTATACGTAGTAGTGATTAAGCATGATCTGTATGTGTTTCAATATCTATTTATGTTAATGTACAGTATGATTTGTTTAATTACAATAAATGATTACGGAACAAGTGAACATTTAAATATTCTATGTCTAAGTAGTTACATTTTCAGGTATTCAATAAAATATTCTTCAGTTCTTTTTGGAAACGGAAGACTGACAGTTTTTTGTGATGCGGCTGCAGCGAGTTATAAATTTTTACGATACTGCAAGAGAGGGAGCGTTCATAAAATTTCGTTTTATGTGATGGCTGTGACAGGTTACCCTTGAATCTGACGTTGAGATTGTGCACATCTGTGCGATATTTGATTTTCCTGTATAAGTAAGGAGGATTTTTATTCAAAATGATTTTATGATACATGATAGCACAATGGAAAAAACGTCTGTTTTTCATATTTATCTATTTGGCTGTTCTTAATTTATGACTAATGGGATTTCTTTTTCGTATACCATATATTAAACGAAGACAGTAGTTTTGAATCATTTATATTTTATGAACACTAGCAACTGTTAAGCAGTTGTCATATACAGTATCAGCTTAGTTGAACACTGACAAAATTAGTTAGTCAAAGATATTTTTTCAGTTCTGTGTTCAACAAGTGCTTAGAGTTGTATAGAGACTTTAGACGAATTATTGATTTTTGTATGCATTTTCTGACATGCGTCTCGAATCTCAAGTTTGTGTCGAGAGTCAAACCTAAAATTTTCATTTCCTCTTTAAGAGGCAATGCATTATTGTCAATATGTATGTTTAGTTGTGTATGAGTTGCACCCTATTTTTTTGTTTACAGAAAAACATATAGGCAGATTTGTTTGGATTTAGCCGGAGAGAGTGTTGAGCTGATATGGTGTTGAGAATATCAAGATCTTCATTGATCATATCGCAACTGATATTTTCAGGCTTGAACGAATAGAAAATTTGAGTGTCGTCCGCATACATCTGCCCTCCGCAATATTTCAAACGTGCTGGAGAAAATGAAGTGTAAATTTAAATTAAGATGGGTCCCAATATGGAACCCTGTGGTACACCTCGAGATATGAACATGGGATCGCCACAATCATCATTTAACGTCACCCTTTGTTGTCTCATTTCCAGATAATTCTTCATACATTTTACCACATTTTCTGTCATACCAATGAATTTCATTATTTGCAACAATATACCATGATCGATGGTATCAAATGCTTTAAAATAGTCGAGTGCTACCAGTATAGTGCACATATTACTATCTATTGAAGAAATAATTTGATCAGTGAGATTCAAGAGTGCGCTAGCACAGCTATAACCACTTCTAAAACCCGATTGTTCACATGGAAGAATTTCATTTAAATTGAGGTGATCTACTATTTGTTTTTTCACGAAGTATTCTAAGACCTTTGATAAAACTGGTAGAATGCTTATGGGTCGTAGGTCATTATAAGAGGCAGCATTTAGTTTTCGGAACTGGTATAACATTCGCTAATTTCCATTGATTCGGAAACTGGGAGTTTTTCAGACAGAAATTGAGTATAATAATAATAATAAATTTTATTTGCCAATGTGGTACGATATGTACATATGGTATGTCAATGTCATATAAAGAATGTATATAAAATAAAATTACAAAGTAAATGTATAAAATGTAAATGTAAAAATAGTACTTATTGATATGTATATATATATATATATATATATAAATCATTCATATTAATTGCCTAGTGAAAATATAGACAAAAGTCATATATAAGAATGAATAAAACTTAGAATAAAAGAAAAAAACAAATAAAATCAGTGCTCATCGTAAATCATCATCCAGGAATTCATCACAACTATAATAAAATTTTTTCAGCAACAATTGCTTTACTCTGCCATGAAACACTTTATCAGAGGTAATTTGCTTGGTCTGTTTTGGTAATTTATTAAACAAATTCATCGCATTGTATAAAGAGGACTTTTTATATTTTGTTGTCTTGTGAATTGGAATACGCAAAAGATCACCATGTCGTGTATTTTTTTTTAGCAGTGCGCTGTTGCATTTGTTTTAAAATCATTAATGTTTGATCTAGCAAATCCTATACATTTGAGAATATATATGCAGGGAGCAGATAATAATTTTTCCCTATTGAATACTGGTTTACAGCTGTCTCAGTGTTCTATGCTAAAAATTAGTCTGATAATGCGCTTTTGTGCTACGAATACTCTGTTGAATTCATTACTGCTACCCCACGCTATAATATTGAGCGATATATGTGAATATGCCATAGCAAAGTAAATGTCTAGTAGACCTGTTTCATTCATACATGATTTCATTTGCCTTAAAGCAAAGAATGTCTTATTCGGTTTGTTGCAAACATCTTTTATTTGCAGATTCCATGATAAGTTTTCATCCAAGTATGTATGTTCCTAAAAATTTAACTTCACTACTAACTTTGAATTCATCAATAACTTGTAGGTCACCTGGAACATTATTTTTTCTATTATAAAAATGGCTGATGAATTCAAGGATATAGGGATGAAATTGTTTGACGCCCCCTTTCGAAGCTAAGGATATTAAACTATTACAAAAGTATCAGCAACTTGTTTTGAAAAACTAACTGGAAAACCAGATCTTTCAAAATTATTTCATTCTAATAATCGAGAATAGTTGAGATCGATTTGTTTGGATATTTATGCCAAAGTAAACTTAGATCACTTTTCAGTGCGTTGTCCTTCCCTTAATAAGAAACGAAAAGTGTTCGGAACTCTACAAGAAGAAGTACGCTGTGACACAGAACATGATCTGCACTCTGTCGGCGAAGGAACAAGATGCCTGTCAGGGAGATTCGGGAGGACCATTAATGTGTAACGATACGCAGATCGCGATAGTTTCTTGGGGAAAGGAGTGTGCTACGAACTATCCCGGAGTCTATATTAGAACCGATAAGTATTTGGATTTTATCAAAGTGACTACGGGAACTTACCGTAGTGGAAGATCTACGAGGTTGTCGACTCTATCGGTGGCTTTTTCGTCGTTTTCTTTTATATTCGCCCTAACCTGCTATAAGTTGTTGAATTGAATATGCGATATGTATATTTATTTTGCGAATGTTTTTTATGTAATAAATTTACTCAATGTGTATTAAAGTTTTCAAGTTAATCGATTCTGTCATTTTTACTTTTTCTTATATTTTTGGGTGAATAGAAGGTTCTATGATATACGACGACACACATCGTGTGGTAAGGAGTAGGTCAAGGAAAGAAATAAAGTGATATTTTTTCATACTGTAATGAAGCAAATTTTTGAGTGTTTATTTTCATGATAACTAACACCTTTTCTTTCACCCCGTAGATAGTGTTATCGAGAATCATTTGCTCACGGCAACTTTTCGATAAGCCTTAATTAAATGCTTCCTTACGCTTCTGAACACTTGCTCTCAAGTAAGATTATGTATAGTTATCCATCAGTAGCTTTTCAGGGATTAGTAAATTTGTTGGATAATGCAACTATTACCTTTGCTAGTTAGTTACGCTTGAGGAAAATATTTCATAACTCTAGAAATTTTTTAATTTTTCGAAAAAAATCAAACCTGCGATCCAGATAAACCAATTTTGGTTTTAGTATGCAGTTGCACAAACCTAAATAGACGAATATAATGTATACATTTCATTACAGATCGGGAGATAGTGACAGATATGAAAGATATGAAAATTCTGACAAGAATGATGAAAAATTTGAGCGGTCGCCGCGTGGCTTTCATATAAAAAATTCGATTTTCATAAAAAAATATATGTGGAGGTTCTTCGGGTTGTAAGGCCGACGTATGTTAAGAGAAGATCTCGACGTTTCGCCAACACGAGTGGTTAGCATTTTCAAGAGAAAGTTTCTGGTTTGTTAAGTCGCTGTCAAATGCTTGACAATACGTTGTCTCAATAAATACCTGTGATTTGACGTTCTTACATCTGATTGGTCCATAGCGTTAGCTGACATCATAGAATCGTTCGTACCGTTATTTTGTGGGTAGGGAGCTAATTGAGAATTTTTGAGAACTGGAAGCCAAACCTTGTTCAATTGTAGACCTTCTTCGGTTCTGTTGAAGTTGTTGTGGTGTTTTTGAATTTCAATTGCTTCCCGGAAGAGTCTTGGGTAATAGGCAGTTGTTGAAGAGATGACTTGGGTTTCTTCAAATTTCACTCTATGGTTATCGTTGTTGAGAGTATGTTCTGCGACAGCGGATTTCTGTGTGTGCCCTAACCGACAGCAAGCCTTGTGCTCTTTGATTCTTGTTTTAACGGAGCGTTTCGTGGTTCCGATATAAACGCTGCCACAGGAACATGGAATGCGATAAACCCATCCACAGAAAAATGCGTTCTTTTTGGAAGTATTATCAAAATAGGGTAATGCTATTAAAAAAAATAAATTTAATGACGTCATAACAGTGATGACGTCATCAGAAATATGAGTATTTGTCCCAACCTTTACGTGCTCACTGTATACTAAAACAGATTACGGCACCGATATGCCGGGCTGTGTAAAATACGCTGTTGTGCGGTACCGGAACCGGTACCGCACAACCGGCTTGTGTGAAAACGCTCTAAGACGTGGAAAATTGCTGCCAGAACTGGCAAAAATAAAATCGGAAAACCACGTGAAAATTGTGAAAAATATCGGACCGCCGCTTAATTTAATTTCAAATCATTGCCTCTGCCCTCCTGAAGCATAGATTCAGATAGAGAATGAGTAGGAATTCAGTTTTTTAAATGTTATTTTCGATAATACTTCGAGAAGATACATTGCAATTACTCGATAGAAGCGCATCAACTTCAAAATTTCGAAAGGTAAAGAGATCGACATTGTGAAAATACATAATAACGATGTATAATTTGACCAACCATTGCATTTGAAATTTTTAATTTGATGTGCCCTCCCGCGCATCCTTTCGGGCAATCGCAATGTCTTTCACTTCAAGAAGTAGTATCGGTGATACCAGTGTTTATAGAGAAAGAAGATAGTTAGCCAATCTTACTTTCAGTTGGATTCAAATGGAGACCATCACTAGAGGTCGCTAGTCCACGAGTCTCCAGTCACGTATTTTCTTAATTTTAACGTATGTATTTGATCAGTTCGTAAAATATGATTTATTGAATAATACCATAGATGGCTCTGAAATATGATTTTGACACATGCATCCTATCCAGCGTTGTACTGGTAAACGCGAGATTCCATTCATTTCAGTTTCAGTGTTTCTATTTAACCTGGAACTTGATGTTATCAATACCATTCCCAGTGAATTTTGTGTTTATTTGTTTTGTGCCGTTATCATTTGTGAAATTGTCACGTTACCCTTCGTGTATTGTTGAATATTATATTTGTTCAACACTTGCTATTGGATTGAAAAAAATGAAACAGATCGAATATCTTCGAAACGCATGTGTTGTGAATAAAATGCAAAAACACGTCGATTTTTAATCCAAGGGGGACATCTTTCTATCATAACCTCAACTGTCATACCTCTCCCCCCACCCCTTGGGCACCATCAACCAAACAATTTGAATAGGGAAAGTAGTAAGTGTTACACATCATTAGGAACGTAATTTCATAAAGAATTCAGCCATGTCAATATTTGCCACCTAACTTTTCATTTTGGCGCCCTCTTGCGGGGCAGACAACTGTTCCGTATTCCAAATTATGATACTGCATTTGCAAGCTATTCTGACATAAATTAGGTGACAATGCATTATAGAATTTTTCTAAATGAAAAAACAAAATGGCGGCTCAAAATGGCGGGCATGATTTGCAATTATGGTGCGATTCGATTCAAAATTGATATGTGGAGGTTTCCAAGGTCGGGAATTATGATTTGTTTGTCAATGCGAAAAAATAAGATGGTGGCTCCAAGATGGCGGACGAAATTTGTAATTCTGGTCTGATTTGAATCAAAATTAGTATGTGAGGATTTTCAGGGTGGAAGATTATGATGTTTTTGTCAATGCAAAAAAAACAAGATGGTGGACGAAATTTGTAATTGTGGTTCGATTCGATTCAAAATTGGCATATGGGGGTTTTACAAGTTTTCAGTATGACTAAAATGATATGATTAAATTGTTTAAAAGAAAAAAACAAATGCGCTAAAAAAGAAATAATATTTTTTTTCAGATGTGTAACTGAGGTTATTCTATACGTAACAGAATCAAAATTTTACCTCGCAAAAATACCTATTTTGTACTCGCGGCAAGCTTTCGAATCTGTTACGCACAGAGTAACCTACGTCACACATCTAAAAAAATATAAATATCTTTTCTCTCATTTTCGTTTATTTGCCGTTATTTCCTTTTAGCGCATTTGTATAAAAGCTTTTGTTTATCAATTTAAATAATTCATTTTATTCATACTGAAAACCCCCATATGCTAATTTTGACTCTAATCGAACAACAATTACAAATTTTGCCAGCCATCTTGTTATTTGCATCGACAAAAAAAAACCTAATTTCTAACCCTGAAAATCCCCACATACTAATTTTGATTCGAGTTGGACCAGAATTACAAATTTCATCCGCCATCTTTGACCACCATGTTGTTTTTTTGCATTGATAAACAAATCATAATTTCCGATCTTGCAAACCACCACATATCAATTTTGAATCGAATCGGATCATAATTGCAAATCATGTCCGCCATTTTGGAGCCACCATTTTTTTTCTCTTAGAAATATTCCATAATGCAATGTCACCGAATTTATGTTAAAATAGCTTGCAAATGCAGTATCATAATTTGGAATACGGAACAGTTGTTTTTCCCGCAAGAGGGCGCCAAAATAAAAATTTAGGTGGCAAAAATTGACAAGGCTGAATTCCTTATGAAATTTTCTTTTCAATTATGTGTCACACTTACTACTTTCCCTATTCAAATTGTTTCGGTGATGGTACCCAAGGGGTGGGGGGAGAGGTATGACAGTTGAGGTTATGATAGGAAAGAAGCCATCATTAATCCGTTGGCAAAAATCACCTCTCCTACAGAATTCAACCATCTCCGTTCAGTTTCGATTTTGCCTGTAATGTCCAAAGTACTTGAAAGAGCAATCGAGTCTCAAATCGTTCCTTTTCTCAACTATATTGATTTTTTACCTGAAAAACAATCTGGTTTTCGACCGGGATACAGTTGTGATACTGCACTTGCTGATATCACAGACGATGTCTTGAGAGGAACTGATGTGAATAAGGCAACTGTTTTGATACTCTTAGACTACACCAAAGCGTTTGATATGTTGAATCATAAAATTTTATTAACAATTTTAGATCACATTGGTTTTTCGAATCGAGCTTGCAGATTAATAGATTCATTCTTGAGCAACAGATTGCAGAGGGTAGTTTACCAAAATAATATATCAACATCATTAGTTGTCAACTCAGGGGTACCTCAAGGAAGCATTCTGGGTCCACTACTCTATTCAGTATATACCTCTAAATTTGTGACATCGATAACTAATTGCAATTGTCACTTATACTTAGACAGCTGCCGCCCCATATTTGAAAACCTAGAAATACTCACCCTACCATGTATTTACATTCTCAATTGTTTGTTGGATATTCATAGAAATAAAGAAAAACTTCAAAGTAGAAATTCATTTCACAATTATAGCACAAGAAATTGTAATTTGATTCGACCTACTAGACATCGTTTATTGACTTCTGAACGCAATACCTTAGACGTAAAGTTATATAATAAATTGCCAGTGTACATTAGGGAATTACCCACTCATAAGTTCAAGATACTAATTCGAAGATATTTGCTGTCGCAGTGCTTCTACTCGGAGGGGGAGTATTTGGAGGCTGGTGTGAGTTCATGGGAAACTACAGATAAGTCATAATATATATGTGTATATATATCACTGCAACACAAGCCATTGAGGAGCACTCTTTACCTAATTTAAAATTATATATATATTTTTTTAACTTTAAAATTTTAAATTATAAACTGCAGTATTGTAGTATTGTATTGTTTTGAACAAATTTTTTAATGTATTATGCTATGTCCTGGACCTACCACAAATGGATTTACTGTTCTGTAATGTGGCTGAATAAACTATACGCGGACGACACCCAACTATACTTTTCCTTCAACCCTCGGTGGCTATTCTTGAGTTTCAGGGAGTAGAAAAGCCAAGAGAAAACAGGCACTTTTCTCTTTTAGCGAACATGAGTGTATTCTTGAATTTGTTTTCTCTTACCTGTCGAGAGAAATAACTCCCTGACATTTCTCTTGGTATTTTCGAGGGAAACGTCAGGGAATAGAGATTTGAAAAGTCTGTTCTTTTGGTGTGATACTGAAATGGATGAGTTAATGGATGATTTGATAGCCGATCAAATATTTAATGATGAAGAGAATGCTCGAGAACAGGCTGAAGGTCGCAGGATATTTTGGAGGAAAGAAAATCCATTCAATTTGTCAGAATCACATTTCAAAAGTATATTCAGGCTTTCAAAGCCAATGGTTAGAAACCTAGTGGAAGTTCTTCGTCCACTACTCAGAAACCCCACCCGTAGCTCAGCTTTAACAGTGGAAACAAAAGTAAGAAAGAATACAAGTTTTGTGATTGAATTCAATATTGAATATTCCATGTTAGGTATTTGTGACATTGCGGTTCCTGGGATTTGGAAGTTATCAGGAAATAACCGGAACAAACCATTTCACTGGCGTGAGTCAAGCTAGTGTGAGTAGGAGTATCACAGAAGTTTGTGAAGCCTTGACTTCACCGGATATTTTCAACAGATGGATTCGGTTCCCACGCAATATCGAGGAACTTGAGGCTGCTAGGAATAGGTAGGAAATCTAACAATCCAAAATACACTCCCATTGAAAAACCTCCATTGTATGTGTTTAAGGTTCTATCAAGAATTCCAATTTCCAGGTATCATAGGAATAATTGATTGTACCCATGTTGCAATTAGTGCCCCTAGGACTGAAGACCCCAATTACCCTGAATACATTTACATAAATAGAAAAAACTATCATTCTATCAACGTTCAACTGGTAATAATAATCTAATTTATTCCCTATCATACAATCGTACAATTATTGTTTGGTTTCAGCAGATTTGTAATGAAAAATTGAAAATTCTGAATGTTAATGCCAGATTCCCTGGAAGTTCTCATGATGCACATATTTGGAGGCAGAGCCAAATATCTGTTATAATGGAACAGATTCATAGACAACATCCAACAAATCCATTTTTTCTTCTTGGAGATTCGGGTTAGATATTTTGTTAAACAATACAATGAATATGTCGAACATTTTTCATTTATGATTATAGGATATCCTCTGCGGCCGTGGCTGTTGACTCCATTGAGAAATGCACCACCAAATACTTCAGAAGAAAGGTTCAATAACAGACTTAAATCTGCAAGGAGTCTGGTAGAAAGATGCAATGGTGTTTTGAAAAACAGATTTCGCTGTTTGTTGAAGCATCGCGTATTGCATTATCTACCAGATAAAGCTGGATTGATCATAAATGCATGTTGCGTACTTCATAACATGTGTATAGACAGTAATGAACCAGAAGTTCCACCTGAAGATAATTTGGAAATTGTGGATTATGGCTTACTGAACCAAGACAATATCGATGATGGAGAAGAAATTTTTGATAGGGTGAATCCAGACTTGGCAAATGCCAGAAGGCTACAAAGAAATATAATACGAAACCATTTCAATTGAAAAAAATCGAAATAAAAGAAACGAACCGTTGATTTTTTATTTTTAGTATGTATGAGTTATCGAGTTAAAGTAGAAGATAAAGATTCTTCGGTCTGAACGATAAAATATTTGATCTCCCAATGACTTCATGCATCCTTCAATCAAGGTTGGGTCTAAGTGAGATCTCCCCAAAATAACTTGCAAATCAGTTGAAAATATTTTATTTTATAGTGATGATAAGAAATTTCAATTCTGAGAAAAACTAAATTTTATTTACATTGCATCATATTTTTATAGGATTCATCAGAAGTGACTTTATCTCTTTCAATTCCTGCAAAATATTTTCTTCTATTTCTATTTTCTTATTATAATATTTTTCCTTATTTTCTACATCTTTTTCCATTATTTTCAATTTTTTGGAATAATAGTCCTCCTGGATGCTCAACCTCTTATTATTTATATTTAATAATTCGTCGCTATTATTCATAGAATGGCTCAGTCGTGCTACTTTGGTCAATTTTTTCCTTTTTCCAACATCAACCATCGGTTCTATAGGCGAACTCATATTTTCAATACTATTTTGTGTCGTAGTAATATTATCCTGCAACAAAACCTGATCAGAGTAAAAAAAAATACTATTTAATTTGATTACTCACCTTTTTGGAAGTTTCATCAGTTTCTAAGTTTTTTGAAATATCAATTTCATCCACTAGGCTTTCAGACTGGAAGAACAAAATGAGATGTCATATTGGTGAATTGCTTCAGAAAAAATCACTGAAAAGTTGGTACTTGTGTTTCATACTCACATTGCTTGTTTGAAAATCGAACTTTATAATCGGTTCTGCTATCCTTTGATCTCCAGCTATACTCATTGGGGTCATTATATGTAATAATTTTGTGTCCGTATCGTCTAAACTATTTTGAATCGAGGGACCTCCACCAGTCGATTCTGCGGATTTTCTGTTCTTGACTAACTTTGATTTTGTGTTTTTTTTCATATCAATCCAACACTAAAAGAGATAACTTTTAGAAAACAGAATGTTTTGATTATTTTTTAAATACCTTTCTCCATTGGTGCCACTCTTTGGCTGGTCCACCCGGAATACAATTGAGAATTGTAGTTACTTTCCCCCAAAGTTGCAGGCTTTTTTCTTTTGTATATGTCTTGGTGAATTTGCCACTATACATCTCAGGCCGTTCGTAAATATATTCGGTGAGTAATTCTTTTTGTTTTGTGATGATGTGTCCGCTTTTTTTTTGTATTCATTATTGTAACTACAATAAGTCAAACACTTTCGCAAAACTGAACTGAATATGTCAACGTGACGTCTATCAAATGATGATCAAATTAATGCATTTCGATTGGCTGAACATTTGGCAACGCCTCATAATATTTTCTCTTGGCACTTTCGTTTCCCTGGCTTTTCCCATAGCTGGAGAATGCGTACCTAATTTGCCGAGAGAAAGTTCAGGGAGTATTTTCTCCGGGGAGATCTCCTTTCTCTCGCGCTCGAGAATAGCCACCCAGAGAAGTAGTACAAGCAAATGAAAATATCAACGATGACTTACAGAAGCTATTTGAGATGTCCAGCCGACATTTACTCAAACTAAATCCAAAAAAATCTATGGCCTTACTTTTTTGTAATGAAAAAATAAGGGAGAAATTGGAAGCTAGTCTATATATTCATCTAGATAATGAACTTATTCCATTGAAAAACTCCTGTAGAAACCTTGGTCTTGTTATCGATACGAAGTTAAAATTCACAGAACATGTTACATCAAAGTTGAGAATCGGTTACGCTAACTTGAAATTAATTTACCCACATCGAAAAATCCTGAATAAAAACACCAAAAAAATGTTATGTGACTCAATTGTCCACTCGCATATGAATTTTTGCGATACTATATATGGACCATTTTTGGACAGTCATGATGCTAGGCGAGTGCAAAAACTACAGAACTCCTGTCTGCGGTTAATATTCGGTCTCAGACGAAGACAAAGAATAAGTCACAAACTGCCTGAAATCAAATGGCTGAACATGTATAATCGTAGAATACTTCATGCAACTATCCTCTACTATAAAATTATAAAAGTTAAACGTCCACCATATTTATATAGAAAAATAATTTTCAGAAGTCACGTGCACAACTTGAATATTCGGAGAAGAGAAATTATAACCATACCCTCTCACAGAAAAGAAATCTTTAAACGCTCGTTTACCTACTCCTCAGCGAACCTACTCAACAAATTTGGAATCACTGACTTCTCAAAATCGATTGTATAGTTCAAAAACGTAATGAAAGAAAGGCTTTCCCAATATTGATATTTCAAGATTTTTTTTGTATTCTGTTGAATTATTTTGAATGTGTTTTGTTATTTAGTTTTAAGATTAAATTAACAGCACCTGATTTCGCATCAGAAAGCTGAATTTATAAGCCTTTTAATCTCAAATTCACATTTCGGATATTATTGGATTTTTGTTTGTTTGTGAATTTGGATTAATAAACGTCTTATTATTATTATTATGTCCCCGTTGGATTAAAAATCGACGTGTTTTTGCATTTTATTCACAACATATGCGTTTTGAACATATTCGATCTGTTTCGTTTTCGGTGCCCCATCCTGTATATATTATTGAACTCAGTATAGATAACAATTTAGTTGGTAAACACATTCAATCTCTTCATTCAATAATCGTTGTCTTTATAACACTTCGAACCTGTTCTGATTTCTGACAGCATATATGGAGCCCCATTTCGAAGAAATAAATTCAGTTTGAATAAATGAGCACAGGTGTAAAATGTACACACTAGTTAAGTGATATCTTCAAGGTGAATACAGAGACTAAATAAACTGATGATTACAAACATACTATTTGTTCCATTGTGTGTCACCACCTTTTCACTAGTGAAGTGTGCGACTCAAATGTCACCCACCTACTGGTTAAAATGAGTCGCCCAGTGTTTGAAATTAAATAACAAACAATAACAAACACAAAGCAGTTTGCCCCGAAAATAATAAGGCAAAGGTGCTGTTCACCGGTAGTGTATTATGAGCTTCGTCCCAGTGATTTTGGCTTAAAAAATACACTGGACACCACATGTAGGTGAAAAGATATATTTCACTGAAATTCCACACTCATTTTTCAATTGAACCATGCCACAGTATTATTCATGATTGAAGTCAAAATGACAAAATTGATATTAAGTTCACGTTCACTTTATTACATTTATGAATAGTTCATTCAATTTATATCAAATAATAAACAAAAAAGTATGTGAAAAATTTGAAAGAGATAGAAATCTTTCAACCATTGAGATGATGGACGTCCGAAATATAAATAATCAAAAAAGTATGCACTTCATTCTTATTGAATGACATTGAATTTGTGCATAAAATATGCTACTATGTTAAAAACTGTCATTAGAAATTTTTAAGTACGTCCCTGTCATGGCGAACGATTCACTACTAGGATTCCTTGACGAAAATAAAAATCCTCAAGTAAACCTGAAAAAATGCAAGCTGATTGTAGGGGGCGCATTCGTACGGGTGTATTTTCTGCCTCGGTTCGTCGTTATCGGGCTAGATGTCTCGCGTGATTGTATCAAACGCGATTTCCACAGACATTGACTAACTATCTTCTTTCTCTATAAACAATGGTGATATCATTAAAAACGGTTTTTGTTTCATGTATTTGCGTCAAACCGTTCAAAATTTAACTAAAAAAGACGCACTGTATAAGCAGGACAACAGACTGCGCGGATCTTATTTATTTTATTACACTATTATAACATAAGAAGCACCCTTCTTCAATGTATACATGAAATACAACATTATGACTTGATTATAAATATATACGTTGAGTTCATGGAAAATTGAATGGGAGTCTTTCAGAGATCAGCTTTGGGTCCTATTTCGTTTATTATTTATGACATTGATATGGACACGCATCAGGAATCAGCAGCTTCCATTGACGCAAATAATCATTATGTCCGATCCACGAGAAATTGTTACTGATGAAAAATGTGAGAAAGTCTTGAAGACGACACTTATGAGAACCACACTTTTTTGATAATCTAGAATGAGTGTACGATCCTTTTCCAAGCCATTTATTATTAATTGAGAAAGGAATTCAAACATTTTCAAGCCCAAACTGTATCATCTCATGATATCAGATAGCCCACGGTGATCACGAGTAACAATGTTTTACAACATTCTTTGGACCAACTGCGATTCATGATTCTTTCAATGAACTCCAAATATTTATCGACTCTGGTATAAACTCCGGGAAAACCGCTGCTACATAAGATGCCCCAACTAACAATGCCATATTGCACGTCATCGCAGAGCAAAGGCCCCCCTGAATCACCTTGACAAGCATCTTTACCCCTAGACAGGGTACAGATAACGTTATCGGTAATTTTCAACGATCTGTAATAAATCGAACAAGAGGCAAGACTAATGGTTTTTATCGTAACGCAGTTCAATACTTCCGACTGCGACAGGCTAGCAAAGTTAGTCTTTCCGAATCCCATCACGAGTGCTTTGGGACATATTTCACTTACGTCACCTTGAAATACTGCTGTGGGCAGTGACACGTAGCCAATAACGTCGCTTTCGAAAAGCGGACTGCCAAGTTTCATCAATGCTATGTCGTTTCTCAGAGACTTCGGTTCAAAATCCGGATGTCGATGACATTTCGTTACCTTGGCCCATAGGAAACTCGGACGTTTGCGGTCGTCCGTCATTCCTCTCATGGCATACACATTTTTGGCTGGACAGTGAGCGGCAGTGAGAACCCAGTAGGCACTCAGTAAGGATCCTCCACAGATACGAGCGTTGGTTGACATTTTGCGTAACGAAATGAAAAAAATGTATTCTTTCTCACACTCCGATCCTCCTATTATTCGTTTATCATCACCAGATATGCTCGTCAGGGTGAACGACAAGAATAATATGAATGTACATGCGATAAATTTCATAAATGTCAAACTGAAGAAAGTCACTTTCTACACAAAAGTCAAGCATGACTTCTTCTTCCGTTGATTAGATTGGCCTTGACTTTAATGATCACCAAGCCGTGACTTTCTTTTTCTACAACCGCTCACCAAAGTAGCCTTTGACGCTTCCAGATCTCAACGCAAAGTTGAAGTTTTACAAGAAACGTCATTTTGTGACAGCTTAGTCGCTCTCGAGCGGAATCTCCACTGTTTTTTTTGCAAGCGAACCGGTTTTTGCATGATGAAAAATAGTGACTGAAGCATTTAAACCAAGAAATCAAAAGTTTTTAGTGAGACGACATTGCAAAATGGCAAAATTCCTACAAGCTATAAAAAAAATTTGATAGTTTTGTCTCCAGAACAAAAATCTAATTGAAATTTTTGGCGGTCTCAAGTAATTTCGGAGATACGGGTCTATTTTTCAATGATTTTCTAACACACGTATCTTCAGTGAAAAACACATGTTCAAAAAGCACTTTAATACACCAGTTTTATACTTTTTTTCAAGGTGAAATCAGTAATTTTTATCAAAACATTCTTCCTTCTCAACAGTCACAAAAACAACAAATTCATGCTGTTTTGTTTAGTGAATATCATTCATGTCAGGTTGGTATCTTAGAAATCAGTCTCCGCCAACTTGCCAATTGCTACTTAGTCGATTTCTTTCAACTTTGAGTGGAAACTTTCATCCCTTATTTGGTAGTGAAGACGAGAAATACGCGAGCGAAGCGCCCGACATTTCGCAAATACTCGCGCGCGAATTTGCGAAATGCGCAGATTTGCGAAATGTCTGGCGAGCGCGCTCGCATATTTCTTGTCTTGTTCTTCACGATGGATGTATGGGATGAAAGTTTCTACTCAAAGTTGAGCGCGCGCTCGCTTCACTCGCGTGCTTCTTGCTAGATATCTTCACCAAGAAATAAGGGATACGTTTCTACATAAAGTTAAGAATAATCGATAAAGTAGTAATAGGAATGCGCGTGCTCGCTTCGTTAGCGTATTTCTTGCTATACATCTTTACTAAGAAATGAGGGACAGGCGTTTGTACACACAATTAAGAAAAATTTACACAGTAGTAGCAGTAGGAATGCGCGCTCGGTTGAAATTTTGTAAATTTACGAGTACGCTTGCTTCGCACACGTATTTTGTTTGATTAATCATAGCAATAACGGATAAGAGTTGCTATATAAGTTTGAAAGGAATGGACGGAGTAGTGATAGCAATGCCTGAATTGTCAAGTTTGCATTTTCATTACATAATAATAATAATAATAATAATAATAATAATAATAATAATAATAATAATAATAATAATAATAATAATAATAATAATAATAATAATAATAATAATAATAATAATAATAATAATAATAATAATAATAATAATAATAATAATAATAATAATAATAATAATAATAATAATAATAATAATAATAATAATAATAATAATAATAATAATAATAATAATAATAATAATAATAATAATAATAATAATAATAATAATAATAATAATAATAATAATAATAATAATAATAATAATAATAATAATAATAATAATAATAATAATAATAATAATAATAATAATAACCATGTCGGGGCGTGGCGCAGTGGTTAGAGCGTCCGACTTCGAGTCGAAAGGTCCGGAGTTCGAGCCCCAGTTGCGGCTGGGATTTTTTAATTTAATTTGACCGATTAAATTATTAAAATCTCGTGGCTTGACTAGGGTGAGTCCTGCACGATTCACTGTTGCGTTCCAATTAACAGTGCTGCTCCTAAGATGGCGTATGGAGTTAGTAACAAGGCCTACCAAGAACACATGGCTAATGACCATAGCAGTCGATGCCAAAAAACCAGGGGAAAAAATAATAATAACCGTGCTCTACCCGCACAAACTATGCCTTTAGAAATGAGAAAGCATTATTATCATTGTTGATCAAAGAATTATCAGTCTCTTGGTCACCGATACTTCTGAAAACCGTTCACTACATTTTCATATTCATCAGTGTGCAGGAATTTTTGGAATTCTAGCAACGTCGCATTGTACTCTTTTGATGTTCTTTAGATTCATTGTTCGATTCAATGAAAGACATTGATACATTGGGCTATTGTTTGTTATGACAGAAACCATTTCGATGTGAGATAACTGGATTGGAAAAAAATGAATTTTATTAATATTTTGAATGCACAAGAGATATTTTTTAAATAGACACATTTAGGACCATTTTTTTGCGAATAAATAATAACTTAAAAAACATGACAGATCATACAAATTCATTTTTGGTATGTGCGCAAACATATAGAGAAAGACGCAACCTAACTATATGGTATAGTCGGGGAAGCTCGGGTCGGTCGGGTTAAGATAAAGTCATTCAGTTGGATATTTTATGTAAAAACTAACACAGATTTTCTTTCTGCGTTTGCATAAATTGCACATGTTAATGCACATGCTTGTGCGCATGTGTATGCTTATTGTGTTTACGCACATTTCCGTAATCTGTCTCGTCCTCTAAATTTTGCCAATCATTTGGAAATATTATAAGTACTATTGTTTAAAATGTGCAGTTAAAGAGTTGATGGAAAAATATAGTAGTATATCAACTCAATTTTCATTACTCATTCACTAAATTATTCCATGTGATACGTGAATTGAATATTTCTGGAATCACATTGGCAATGTCGCAAAATTAGCAAAATTAGGGTGAGCTAGGGTAGGTCGGGTTAAGATAAAGTCATTCAGTTGGCTATTTTATGTGGAAAGTAGTCTTTATATTTTTAGAGCCAAACACAGATTTTCTTTCTGCGTTTGCATAAGTTGCACATGTCAACGCACATGCGTGTGCGCATGTATATGCATACTATAGGTGTGTTCCGTTTCATGCATTGAGGACATAATGCGCATATGACCGTTCCGTTTCCTACATTGGGAGCGCATTGACACGCCCACTTTTATATTCCCCTCTTTGGCCTTGAGACATCGAAAGTGCATGAGCTACTGCCCGTTCGTCTAGCAGCGATCAATGCGATCCAAATTAGATCTGTCAAACTCAAAAGTCACGTTCAAACAGAAACGTCAGAAACAGAATTAAAAGTTTAAATTTGATATTTGATGAAGTGTCGAGTATCGTGCATTATCACATTTACCTGATTTACCGTACAATGGAAGAAAAAATCGTCAATTCATTCAACATCATATCGTCGGTCTCATGCCAAAACCACGAATGTGCAATTTGTCATTTCGAATGAGGAGAGTTTCAAGAATATTCGTGCTTCTTGCTTTGAAAACCTAGGTAAGTTTTCACATTGGCGAATTCACTCTCGTTCACAGTAGACAACCTGATAGCACTTTCGTGGGTTTGGCAATGAACATTTTGGTAGAAAATTAGTATTTTACATGTTGAAGTCAGAACCCTGGAATTAGCATATTCGTGGTTTTGGCCTGGAACAGACGATATTATCCTCATAACTATCACTTGTATCAGAATCTGAGCTACTCTCAGTTTCACAAAGCTCGTTTCCTACTCTTGCTATTAACACTTTCGTTCTACCCATATTAATTTATTTACTAGATTAACAGATTTGTTTTTGTTACATAAGAATTTGGTTAACTGATAAAGTGATAAATGTCAAAATCTGCGAGAAACGGCATGCACCACGCAAGCAATTCGTTCCGATTCAACCCACCAACGTCAAAGTTAGTTGAAACGGAACGCTTGATTATGTCTGCAACAGTGATGCGATGAATGCATGAAACGGAACACGCTTTATATTTGCGCACATTTCCGTGGTCTGTCTCGTCCTCTCAATTCTGCCAATCATTTAGAAACATTATAAGTTCCATTGTTTCAAATATGCAGCTAAAGTGTTGATGGGAAAATGTAATGTGGTATATTTTCTTTACTCATTCACTAAAATATTCCATGTGATACGTGAATTAAATATTTCTTGAATCACATTGGCAATGTCGAAAAATTAGCTTACCCTTACGAGAAACCTGCTATTTCATTTGATTTTGGAAAGTTGACTGTGACTGATTTCCAAGTACCAACCTGACATGAATGTTATTCATTAAACAAAACAGCATGAATTAGTTGTTTTTGTGATTGTTGAAAGAATTTTTTGATAAAAAGTACTGTTTTCAATTGAAAAAAAGTGTGAAACTAACAATACGCATCACTAACGTACCAACCTCTGGGCACCTGGTGCACCTAATAGTCAGATTATTGAACAAATTCTAACGCTGAAAAGTACGAAATGAAATAAACGACAATACGGAGATATTTGAGTGGGTTTTTCAGGGAAGAAACGTTTGCTAGAAAAAGCCAGTTATTATTAAAGAAATTACTTGAGACCCCCAAAAATTTCATTTGGATTTTCTGTTCAGGACACCAAACTACGTAAGTATAGCTTGCAGCGCCCGGTTATCGGAATTTTACCCGTCTGTTACTCACATCACCATGAAATACTGCTGTTGGCAGTAACACGTAGCCAATCACGTCGCTTTCGAATAGCGGACTGCCGAGTTTCATCAATGCTATGTCGTTCCTTAATGACTGTTTTTCAAAATCGGGATGTCGATGACTCTTCGTTACCTTGGCCCATAGGAAATTCGGATGTTTGCGATCATCCGTCATTCCCCTCATGGCATTCACATTTTTGGCTGGACAGTGAGCGGCAGTGAGAACCCAGTAGGCACTCAGTAAGGATCCTCCACAGATACGGCCGTTGGTTGACATTTTGCGTAACGAAATGAAAAAAATGTAGTCCTTCTCACACTCTGATCCTCCTATTATTCGTTTATCATCACCAGATATGCTCGTTAGGGTGAACGACAAAAATAATATGAATGTAAATGCGATAAATTTCATAAATGTCAAACTGAAGGAAGTAACTTTCTACACAAAAGTCAAGCATGACTTCTTCTTCCGTTGATTAGATTGGCCTTGACTTTAATGATCACCAAGCCATGTTCTATCTTTCTTTTTCTACAACCGCTCACTTTAGACTCCATTATTTACATTAATAGAGAGTTATTGCAAACTGAAATAAGTTTACTTAATCACAAGGAACTTTAATTGAAATATACTGTATTGTGATAAATTGTGGAAGGCTTTCGCGGCCATCGCCACTTACATGGTGGTTCTTCGGGTTGTAAGGCCGACGTATGTTTAGAGAAGATCTCGACGTTTCGCCAACACGAGTGGTTAGCATTTTCAGGAGATATTTTCAAAGTTTCTGGTTTCTTAAGTCGCTGTCAAATGCTTGACATTTGTTATACGTTGTGTCAAATACCTGTGATTTGACGTTCTTACATCTGATTGGTCCATGGCGTTAGCTGACATCATAGAATCGTTAGTACCGTTATTTTGTGGGTAGGAAGCTAATTGAGAATTTTTGAGAACTGGAAGCCAAACCTTGTTCAATTGTAGTTCCTCTTTGGTTCTGTTGAAGTTGTTGTGGTGTTTCTGAATTTCAATTGCCTCCCGGAAGAGTCTTGGGTAATAGGCAGATGTTGAAGAGATGACTTGGGTTTCTTCAAATTTCACTCTATGGTCATCGTTGTTGAGAGTATGTTCTGCGACAGCGGATTTCTGTGTGTGCCCTTACCGACAGCAAGCCTTGTGCTCTTCGATTCTTGTTTTAACGGAGCGTTTCGTGGTTCCGATATAAACGCTGCCACAGGAACATGGAATGCGATAAACCCCAGAAGAGCATAGTACGTCTCGTTTGTCCTTCGCTGATCTAAAGTGGTCTTTCAGCTTTTATGAAGGTTTATAAAAGGTTTTAATCTCATATTTTCGTAGAATACGGCCAATACGATCTGTAACTCTGGGAACATATGGTAATAATGCTTTTCTTTTTTCGGTGTTGGTTTTACTACTTTTGTTCACTGGATGGACAGTCATTTGGTCTACTATTGATTCTTCCGTCTCTGATTTCTCTTCTATTTTTCATATCAATATCTCTTTCTTTGTACCCATTAGAAAGAAGAGCGTTTTTTAGATGTTTCAGTTCAGCTTCCAGGTATTCAGGTTCGCAAACTCTTCTAGCTCAATCAACTAATGTCTTGATTGCACCTTGTTTTTGGCACGGATGATGGTTTGAGGTATTATGGAGATATCGATCAGTGTGTGTTGGTTTTCTATATACCGTATGCCCCAGACGTCTTTCTTTTCGAGAAATGAGAACGTCTAAGAATGCCAGTTTCCTCTCATTTTCAATTTCCATGGTGAATTGAATATTCGGGTGTATGTCATTGATATGGTTAAGGAATTCATCGAGTTTTTCTGGTCCATAGCTCCAAATTATAAACGCATCGTCTACATATCTTAACCATACCTTGGGTTTTAAATTTGCAGTTTCAATTGCCTTTTCTTCTAGTTTTTCCATGAAGAAATTAGCAATAACTGGGCTAAGTGGGCTTCCCATTGAAACACCATTGCTCATATATTTTGTTATTGAAAATGAAATATAATGATGTTAAGCATATTTTGAAGAGATTGGATATATCACTTGGGAAAAGTAGTTCAATTTCCCTCATGGCTTCATCTAACGGGACCTTTGTGAACAGGGATACTACATCAAAGCTAACTAGAATGTCATTTGGATCAATGGTAATCTCTTTGATCTTTTTGATGAAGGCAGATGTTGAAGAGATGACTTGGGTTTCTTCAAATTTCACTCTATGGTTATCGTTGTTGAGAGTATGTTCTGCGACAGCGGATTTCTGTGTGTGCTCTAACCGACAGCAAGCCTTGTGCTCTTTGATTCTTGTTTTAACGTAGCGTTTCGTGGTTCCGATATAAACGCTGCCACAGGAACATGGAATGCGATAAACCCCAGAAGAGCATAGTAGGGAAAAGTAAGGTTATGTCGTGATATTCTGATGAAACAGTAGATTTTTCCTCGAAAAAACGAAGGAAATCAATTTTTGAACTTCTGTAGTGAAAGTAGAATACTTAGGCAACATATTAATGAAAAATTAGATTGATAATCAAAAAACCTGAAATTTTGGATGGATTTTTGTTGAGGCGGAAAAATAAGGCAATGTCGTGAGAGGACATACAGGGTGTTAATTAAGTGCGTTGACAAACTTCGAGAGGTGATTCTTTGAAAGTTTTCAGGATGAAAAGTTCATATAAACATATGTCCCAAACAGCTTGGTTTTCGAGATACAGGGTGATAAAAATACATTTTTTAGAGTCAACTCCGACATTTTCGACAATAATCAGTTCAAATTAGGCAAGTACAATCCATTCAATAGTACGCACGATACAAGATAATGTATTCCTCAAATAAATCATTTGCTTTGCTTGCCACTGACATATTATGAGAAAGGAATAATCAATGTTGTTTCATTTAACATCTTTTCGTTCTCTTGAATTTTTTCAATTACTTGTACGGTTCAGGAGCTATAATGAAAATATTAATTTAAACATTTTCTAGTGTCGCATAACATTAGAAAATTTGAAAATTAAAATCTACGATGAATAAAAATTATAAAATAAAAAATATATAGACAAGCTTTTTTAAAAATCTTGAAAAAAATGTATTTTTATCACCCTGTATATGTATGTATGTATGTATGTATATGTTTAAATGAACTTTTCCTCCTGAAAACTTTCAAAGAATCACCTCCCGAAGTTTGTCAACGTACTTAATTAACACCCTGTATATTGTCGTGTTATGGATAAGATAATATCATTACAATTCAACAAGACATTTATTTATTTATTATAATTATAATCACTGGTGCATGTTATCATCTAGTTCTTCGCGGGTATTGCACATATACACATATTCATTATCGTTAAAGTCAGATTGACAGTTTGTATGGTATGGAGTGAGACAGAAGGAACATAGTACCCAATTGGCGCCAGATTTTCTTTTAACATGGAATGAAAACTTTATTTCACACTTTCCGCAAGTCCAATCCTCGTCTTCTTCATCATTAGTCCTTTAGAAACTTGAAGCTGCAATTGTAGTTGATGTGGAAGCAACTGGACCATCTGAGTCTGTATCCGAATCAAGAGTTGTTAGAGCAAGCGTGCCCGAGCGTCCCCCTTCCTTTTGCGATTTGATGTTTCTCTCCTCTGCACATTCGGCACTTTCATAATCATCTTCCATCAGAGAAGGTGCAGAGCTGGAAGTTGTTTTGACAGGAGCTGGCTGGTCTGTTAACATTGATGGTTTTAAGCTTCTGGTGGAATTACATTCTGATTGAAGGGGTAGGCTCCAGATTTCTTGAATGCATTAATAATATTCATAGGTGTCATGCTTGCTATGAAAGGTTCACTTACAATCTCATGGAAGTTGTAACGGCTATGTTTTTCAAGTGGATGTGCAAGCATGTAATTATTCAGAGCTTTTCCCCAATGACTTTTCAGATGATTATAGACACCTACGTCTAATGGCTGCAGTAGATGTGAGGTGTGCGCAGGAAAAGTAAACAAGAATATTGGGTTGTCTTTTGCCAATTGTATTATATCTGGATTTATGTGGGAACTATGGGAATCCATCAATAAAACAACAGGTCTACAAGAAGGGATAGAAGCTATATAAAATTCGAACCATTCTTTGAACAATTGTTCGTTTATCCATCCTTTTGGAGATAGTCTAGTTTTGGAATTGGGTAGAGCATTCTTTGCTAAAGCATCATTCCACCGAACTCCTTTGAATATGACAAATGGGGGAATGAAGGTGTCATTTCGGCAGACACAGCCAATCATAGTGTCAGTATCTCCCTGTTCAGCGTAAGTTCTCTTGTAAATAAATATCTTACCAATCTGACTGACAATTTTTCCACTCTTAACAACAAATGTTAGGCCAGTTTCATCAACGTTCCATATTTTATTCGGCTTGTCCATAATATCTAGTTTTGTTAAGAGGTCTTCCAGTTTAGAATAATAATCGTCAATCATCGTTGGGTTGGCCATAGATGCTCTATAAGCTGAAAGATTTTCTGGAGTACGAAGTGATAAGTTAAATCGCTCCTTGAACTTGGACCACCACCATTTGCTCGCTATTTGCTTCTCAGTATTGAAGAATTTTTCGTGGTTCATTGTTTTCGCTAGTTCGTATGCCAGTTTACGTACTTTCAGAACACTTAGCCCAAATCCCAACTCTTGCATGGTATTGATATAGTTATAAATTTTCAATTCCATTTCGGGAGGCAGAGTGAATGGTCGTCCCAATTTTGGCAAAGTAGAATGCTCAATATCAGCATTGCCTGCAAGAAAGACTTTCAGCGTCGACCAAGGTACACCAGTATCCTTAGCTGCACGATATAAACTAAAATTTTGATTACGCACAAGGCGAGCTGCTTGAACTAAGATGGCATGTTCATATTGTCTTTCTTTGCCTTTATTGACTTTCTTCTTCTTATGAGGCATATTCCTGCAAAAAAAAGGTGCATAATGAATGAAAATTATTGAAACACCTTTGTTTACTTTTGACATTTTCAAATAGATAGGTAATGTCGTGATAAAAAAGATCAAAAATTCGGACCTCAAAATACTGAAGATATGATTCATATAAGTCTACAGTGGCGTTATATTACAATAAACTACTTCATTATTGATGTATAAAATATATTTAAATTTTTGTCTCAGCGGTTGAATAAAATGCAAAATATAATGGAGTCACACCTAAAAAACTTGCTACGTTAGCTAAGGGTTTATAAACACGCCATGAATGGTATCAACAAAATTTAAACGATGAGCACCAACTAGAATTCATGATCTTCAAAATGTGATATATCACACATCGAATAAAATTGATATTTACCTGAGTTATCACCACAAACAACGCGAACGGCAATCGTACAATGTAACTCTCTATGTGAACAACGGAATTTGTTGATTATTCTGCAGAGTAATGCTGCAACCCAAAATACAAGCATATCCTGTCGTCCGCCAGCTGGAGTACAACTGCCACCATCTCTAGAACCATCGAACAGGTAAATTTGAAGGCAGGCAATGTCCTCAGGAATATTCCAACAATTATCACGACATTGCCTATGTCACGAGATTACCTTACTTTACCCTACGTCTCGTTTGTCCTTCGCTGATCTAAAGTGGTCTTTCAGTTTTTTTGAAGGTTTATAAACGGTTTCAATCTCATCTTTTCGTGGAATACGGCCAGTACGATCTGTAACTCTGGGAACATATGGTAAGAATGCTTTTCTTTTTTCGGCGTTGGTTTGACTACTACTTGGTTCACTGGATGGACAGTCATTTGGTCTACTACAGAATGTGACGGAGATATGATTTCCTAGCACATGTTTCTTCAGTGAAAAACACATGCTCAAAATGCCTTTTTATTTTCACCAGCACAATATACACACGTTAATTCACCAGTTTTATACTTTTTTCCAAGTTGAAATCAGTACTTTTTATCAAACCATTCTTCCTTCTTAACAATCACAAATAAAAACAAATTTATTTTATTTTGTTTAGTGAATATCATTCATGTCATGCGACAAAATATCACTATTTCATTTCAATGTATATTCGAGAAAGGCGACGGACATATTTTGCCGCACGCGACATAGGGTAGTATACATTTGAGAATAGCAGTGGCTGGGAAAACGCATCAACAGTACCCTTTCATGGAAAAGCCATATGAGGTCTATTGCCAAAGGTGCCTCTTAAAATCTTGGTTTTCTTTTTGAGCCAAGAGCCATTTCACTCCCCGTGTTAGTACAGAACTAACTTTTTTGTAAATGAACTCGTACTTTCAGAGTTTTAAATAGGTTTTTATTATTTGAAAATTACATTCAAAAACTTCTTGTTATGTATATTTTTTTGTGTATATAAAACCTTGGAAACAAACTAAAAACTTAACTACCTGATATCTTACAGGAGGATACAAATCAATGGTGCAAAAGCTTCGACAACATTCTCCCCCCTTGTATTGAAAAAACATTTTCATTACAAAAACAAACAATTGAACTTTCAAAGTAAACTTTAGCCCCCACTACAAATATCGAGTAAACACAACTTCACAACCGGTCTTCGGTAGGTTCCGGGTTGCGTCTTGACATCAACATTCCTCACGTATCCATCTTTTCCTGGGTACACTGCTTCAATCCTACCTTTGGGCCAGCAATTTCGGGGTAAATCTTTGTCAACTAAAATAACGATGTCACCAATCTTGACATTCCGGGGATCTTTGGTGAACCACTTGGTTCTTCTGGTTAGTATTGGCAAGTATTCTCGGAGCCACCTTTTCCAAAAGCAATCTGCATAATATTGGGCCACTCTCCAATGTTTCCTGGATATAAGATAATTTTCTGAAAATTTACCGGGTGGCAGAAATGGACTGGATGAACCGATTAGGAAGTGGTTCGGAGTCAGTGCCTCGTCATCATCAGCTTCCAAAGGTACGTGAACTAGTGGACGGCTATTGACGATACTTTCCGCTTCCACCATACAGGTCCACAATACTTCTTCTCTTGGAGCCTTTTCCTTCAGTACTGCCTTCATTGCGATTTTGACTGACCTCACCAACCTTTCCCAACTACCTTCCATATGAGGAGCAGCTGGTGAGTTGAACTGAAACTCATTACTTCTTACAGAAAAGAATCTGTGTAGCTCCTTCTCGTCTAATTCTTGTAATGCTGTCTTCATCTCCCTCTCTGCACCATGGAGATTTGTGCCGTTGTCACAGAATATTCGTTTTGGGTTACCTCTTCTTCCAATCAACCTCCTGATGGCCATAACAGCAGAATCTGTATTCAAAGATCCCACAATTTCCAGGTGAACCGCTCTGGTACTCAAGCAGGTGAAAAGAGCTCCGTACCTCTTCTCCTTCCTTCTTCCAACGGTAATGCTCATCGGTCCAAAGAAGTCCATACCTGAAAAGGTGAAAGGTCTGACAAAACTCTCGAGTCTACAAGGTGGTAATGGCGCCATTTCGGGTGTAACAGGTTTTGCTCGATAATTTTTGCAAAATTGACACGAATTCCAACAACTCCTTACCGCTGATCTTAAATTCAGTATATGATATTTCTGACGAATTTCATTTGTTACCATATTTTGTGAATGGTGACCTGTTCTAGTATGGTAGTGATGAATTAACAAACGAGTGAACTTATTTTTTGGCTCTAAAATTATTGGCTTTTTTGTCTCTTCGGAACCCAGTTAGAAGCCCCGATTCTTTCTGTTATCCTAACGATTTCTGTTTCATCAATGTATGGTGACAACTTGAAGAGTTCACTGGATTTTGGTAATTCCATTTTATTCAAAAGCATATAGACTTTTTCAGGAAATGTTTCCCTTTGTACCTGTTTGATCCACATGATTTCAGCAGCAAATAATTCATTTGATTGAAGTTGAGGTGGTTTTTTTACCTTCGTTTTATCTAGAAGTATTTCTTTCATTTTCAACATTCTCAATACCCAAGCAGTCGCACGAATCAATCTCAGCCATGAAGAAAATCTTCCGATGTCTGGTAAACTATTCAAGAAAGTATCTAAAGCTATAACGGCTACAAAGTCTCTTTTGACCTGAGTAATCAACAGAAAATTCTCGAGTTTCTTTCAACCACTCACTCTCAGGCATTTTCAAAAAGCTTGGGCCATTTACCCAGATACTCTCAGAACTCCAATCAACAGTTTTTGTACTTCTTGTTGCATCATCAGCAATATTGTCTGAAGTTGATAACCATCGCCAGTCAGAAACATTAGTATTTTCCTCAATCTCACTTATCCTATGCGCCACAAATGGTTTGAACTTATACGCAGTACCTGATTTGATCCAACCAATTACAGTTTTCGAGTCCGACCAATAGAAAATAGAATTGAATTTGATGTTATGATTTTCTAGAATGAATTTTGATAGCCTACCTCCTAAAACCGCTGCCTGCAGTTCCAATCTTGGAATGGAGACGAATTGTTTTATTGGAGACACTCGTAATTTAGCCATAATAAGAGATGTGTGGATAGTATCTTCTATTTCTACTCGCAAATATGAAACCGCTGCGAAGGCTTCTTGACTGGAATCACAAAAGGTGTGGAGTTGAAGATTGAAAACATGTGGTTGGATCATATAACATCTTGGAACTGTGAATTGTTTTATGTTTTTTAATTCAGTGAGCCATTTTATCCACTTTTCTTTTAGAGCAGGCTCTAATTCATCGTCCCATGATATATTTGATAGCCAAATTTTTTGAAGTAAAATTTTTGCTTTAATGGAAAAGTTCAATAAAAGACCAAGTGGGTCGAAAATTGACATTAAAATTCTAAGAAGTTCCCTTTTTGTACTTTTCTTTTCATGAGTTATAAATCCCTCAAATTTTTCCAAATTTATATTGAACCCTAGAGTATCAGAATCTGTATTCCAACACAAACCTAATACTTTTTCGCTTGGTAGTTCTTTTTGTATATTTAAGTCTTTGAGCTGATTGGTTCTCAAATCAGGTGGAATATTCTGCAACACTTTTCAAGAATTACTAACCCAATTCCTTATTTGAAAACCCCCTCTTCTGTGAATTTCTGTAACATTCTTTATCAATTCTTCAGCTTCTTCTTCGGTATCTACGCTGTCAAGATAGTCATCAACATAGTGTTGATTGATAATAGCATTTGCAGCCCGAAGGACCAATTTGTTAGTACAGAACTAACTTTTTTGTAAATGAACTCGTACTTTCAGAGTTTTAAATAGGTTTTTTATTATTTGAAAATTACATTCAAAAACTTCTTGTTATGTATATTTTTTTGTGTATATAAAACCTTGGAAACAAACTAAAAACTTAACTACCTGATATCTTACAGGAGGATACAAATCAATGGTACAAAAGCTTCGACAACACCCCGTAAATTGATTACGATTTATAAGGCACAGATCCGACCTGTCCTGGAATACACACAATTAAATATTTGGATTCTATAAAAAAAAGCCATTCGCTTTGTCGGTGTTGCTGTCTCTTTCTTGAAAGCAACATACCCGACGTTATTTACAAACTTCTCAGCCCAAATCATGTTAAAAAGGGCATTGTCGGGTAAATCCGTTTGTACTCGGTGATCAGGTTAGAATTCCTTATTATATTCACTCTTAACTTGGCGATCATGTTTGTTTACGTCCGTTTACGACTTATTTGTCGTCTTGTCAAATCAAACCATGGGCGTCGCAGCATGGTAATCATGGCATATACCATATACGATTGGCATTCCTTACCGACCTTTTTAGTGGTATTAAATAAGTTGATTTTTATTGAATTTGTTCATTTTTATCCCGATTTTGAGACAAAACTACATTATTTGTTGAAATAGCTGCAAATAAACGTTGTTACTGTGTAAAGACTTGCTCATACCCTCGCGAATTTCGTAATTTTTCTGCGAATAAAATGGCTGTCGACATAATTCTGCATCAACGATTGGTCCGGCATGACTGGTAGCAATTTTATTAGCAGAAAAATTGCGAAATTCCCGAGAGTATGAACACGTCTTAACCCGACTTCAAAAACGATTACTTATCAATAATTAGCAAAAATCTTGTTGCAGTGTATGTACACTAAAAAGTAAGTAAGTAAAGTAAGCAAACTCAACTTTTCATAACGAAATTCAAATCATAAGACTCAATCTAATGGGTACTGGAATGTTTTGTTCATATACAGGGATTATCAGGAAGGTAATCCGTTCATCAGAAGTTTTTATTGTTGTTGTTTTTATTTGAATAAAGTTTTGTAAACATGGAATATCACATAATATATCAATATGACTAATCGATCTGGAATGTTGTCAGTGGTGTATCGCTTCCGGTTAAACCGGACGTGGACATAATCTTCTTTATTGTAAATGCAGCACTGTAAATCATCGCAATTTTAAAATATAATCAATGGGTTCAGCATTACTTTTTAATCTTTCGAGAGAGACCATATTCCTAATTCCGGGAGATACCTGATTGAATTTATTTAATCCTTTTGCTGCACTTGTAAAATGTGGAAATCACTTCTGGATCTAGTCTCATAGTGATAGACTTCAAAATTGTATCTTTATTATAGAAGGCTATGAGCCCCTATATCAAACTTCCTCTCAAATATGAATCACTTCTTCAAAAAATGTTTGCAATCTCACCTGAATATTTATACTGGAAACTGTCTGATGTTTAAGAAACAGAAGTTAAATAATAACTACATAAGAAATTCTCGTTTTCCTACCAGGCAGACTTGTAATATCGATTGCTTCCTAAGCCTAACTCTACAAAGGTTAAGAAATTATTTTTGACAACTCTAAAAAATTTTAATGATCTGCCTCAGGCTATCGATAACCTGAATTCAGAAAAAAAACTGAAAAAGAGTTAAAGAGCTACTAAGGCTTACTACACATTTATGCGTATTTCAATGATACACTTTCAACATAAATTTGAATGTAATCTCTTATGTGTATTACAGTTTATGTGAAAATTCTTATTCATGTATAGCGTATATAATATAGTGTATAGTATGGTGTACTAATGTGATTCAACGATTTGAATATTTTGACTTTTTTACTTCAACACTTCAGTATTTATGACCTTTTTTATGCATTATCAGAATCTAATTCTTCGCACAATACAGTATTTTTGGTTGATTGAACTCCTATCAAAAGTAAGTATTCATTGCTCTAGCAATTTAATTTCTATAATCACTATCTTTCTGCATTCACAATTGACGAATGAAAGTCTAATTTTTTAATGATCGTAGAAAAATAGTATATACTATGTTAATACACGTGGCCTTTTGACAATTGTCACTTACTTTTGCACCTATTCATCGTAATAAAATATGTTACTCTTTACTGCCAACACTCGTAGAGAGTGTACCCAAAGGCATAGTCTGTGCGGGTACATGGCGGCTATTATTTGCCGTGGCGCTCCGGGGCGACTTAGTAATTATTGGTAGCGCATTCACTTTTCAACTGTAGGGAAACCTGCAGCACTTTCACCAAGCATTAGACGTCAGGATTGACATCTTGACAACAGACGTGGTTTTCAACCAGCAGTGGGACTCTGTGCCATAAAGAATTCTACCCCTCGTTTTCCACAGTCGATTACTACTATCGCAAGCGACAGTCACATTATTTGGCACTCTGTGCTTCAGTCGCCTACACATCGGCAGTGGGACTCTGTGTCATATTGAATTCTACTTATCGACTGAAATCGACATGACTTATCGCGGTAGCAAGAAAGCAAGACGTCGAGACATGTCGTTTTCTGTTTTTATGTATGTCAGACATATTTATGGTACAATTTCAAAAGGAAATAATGACAATTCGTGAGTCAATTTGATTGTTTTTGGAATGGTATCCCTTCCTATCGAAATAATCATGTTCTTCAGGTTTCTTTCCTCCACGATTACCTTCAATTTAGGTTTTTTTCCGGTAATTTACATGTTCTCACAAAGTGTTTACAATAGTAATGTTCTCGATACAGACTGCCGAGCTATAGAAAGATCATGACTTTTACCTATTACTCTTTGGTATGATTCTGTTGCTTAAAAACTTACTTAATACTGTTAAAAATATATTGAATCATATCCTTATTTACTCTAAAGATTTCTTCAAACCTCGTATCTTCTATTGAAAATGGATGTGACGAATGTTTTCTAGCCTTTCTTTTTCCTCCAGAGCTAATAAATTTAATCAGCTTATAGGCAAAATAATGCAATAATATCACATTTTATTTAAAATTTATTAAAAAGCACATGAAACTACCAGCCGTTAGAAATAAAAATGCATGACCGTGACAGTAATTTTGGACACAAGAATATGAAATGTTACTAGAATATTACCTAATTTTGGCAAATGCTTTTAAATAGAGTAGTACGTTGCCGAACAAACTCGATATGCAGGCGACTTAAGGTCGATTCTCATATAGCAGTGACGTGACAGTGCCGTGACCGGCACCTGATTTCACCGGCCGTAAAGTCACAGTGATTACTATTCATATTGGTCAGTGTTTCAAAAGGGCCGTGGCAGTGTAGTTTATGGCCAAATGGAAATATTTTCAGATGAAGAACTTTTGCAGATCGCACTGGTTTTGGACGAAGAAATGGAAGAACAAGTAGGACAGGTAGAAAAACGACAGTGGGTCCATCCAGCATGGAAAAAGAGAGGAACAGAAGGGGAATTTATAACATTATACAAGGAACTGGTCGACGATGCAAAAAAATTTTTTGAATACTTCAGAATGTCAGAAAATTCGTTTAACTTATTATTGTGCAAGTTAGAAGTTCATTTGAAAAAGCATGACACACGCTGGAGAAAAGCTATCACAGCAAGGCAAAGGCTTGCTGTTTGTTTGAGGTAATTGTTTGTTTCCAATCTGATGTAGACTATGTAGAAACCTAGACATTAATTGAAAGATTCACCATCACACTATACGAGATGTTATTAAAAATTGTGGAGATGACTTCGAGTTTTTCTATATTGTGAATCAATACCACTCCACTTCGAGATACAATGGACTTCTACCACAGGTTAATTCATTGAAAGCACTCCAAAAATTAAAACTGTTTTATTAGAAAACTGCTGTCAAACAAATGAAAAAAAGTAAATCGTGAATCTTAAACTCAGGTTTTTCCTTGATATTTTTAATGAAAGGTTTGGTAAAACTCCGTCATTGAGCTGGGTGCTGCAGTCGCCACAGATTGATCAGTAGATGAGGTTGATTGATCCCATGAAGCCTGGTAGCTTCCTGCAGGAGAAAGTTGTCCAGTCGAACACATGACATTAGAACCCGTTGAGGCGGCAAACTGTTGTCGGTTCAGCATTTTCAATTCGAATCTTTGGACAGTAGCAAAAATTTCACCTTTGGCGTAATGCCAATCTTGTGGGGACAATTTTTTTAACGCTGGAGCTATTCCTGTTAAAAAAGCGTCAACAGGATGATGCGTTGGTGCAGGGCAGTTCATAGTTTTATTTCGTTCAACAATATACTCCATAACTGTAGCGGCAGCCGTTTTGGTGGGAGCAGTAGGCTTTGTGGCTGACAGCTTTCGAGTTTTTCGTGGAATGGTATCTGCTGTTGTTGATTGCAATAAATTTTGACTTTCTGATTTTTTAGTCATGGCATCGTTAACTGCTGATACTGTAGAGTCCTCCGCTTCCTTATTTTGGTCATCAATTTCGGATACCTCTTCACGTTCTGTTTCATCTTCGATATTCACTTCGGACTCAATGTTTGTCGTGGTCTCCCTCTCATCAAAGAATTTCATCAAGAATCTCAATTGCTCTGAATATTTATACGGCTTCACTTTTGTTGCTTTTTGACCACTCTTCGTTTTTTGTTTATTTAACGATTTTCTGAAGTTGTCCCTGATATTGGCCCACCGAGTTTTACATACAAACCCTAAAAGAAAAATAAAGCATGAGGCTTTCTCTTATCATAAACAAAATATTAAAAAAATCGCGTTTATTTCTACTGTATTTTTTTCAGATATTTGGCCACTGGAGATGCACTGAACACAATTTCGTTTAGATATCGTCTAGGACATAGTACAGTTCACAAAATTGTACGAGACACCTGCCAGATTATCACTACACATCTAATAAAAGAAATGATGCCTACTCCGACAGAGGAAATGTGGATGAAAATCGCATCTGATTTTTATAAAATGTGGAATTTCCCTAATTGTATAGGAGCTATAGATGGCAAGCACATTGTTATTCAAGCTCCTCCTAACTCCGGTTCAATGTTTTTTAATTACAAAAAAACATTTTCTATAATTTTATTAGCCCTTGTAGATGCTCATTGTAATTTTATTGCTGTCGATGTAGGGGCATATGGAAAGGATAGTGATGGGGGAGTATTTGACAAAGTTAGGAAAAGCACTTCAGTAAGGAAATTTGAATATACCAGCAAGATCTACCATTCCTAATACAGATATCCCGGTTCCCTTTGTTATTGTAGGTGACGAAGCTTTTCCTCTAAAAACGTTCTTAATGCGACCATATCCAGGGGATAATCTAAATGATCGAAAGCGTAACTTTAACTATCGTTTGTGTCGTGCCAGGAGGACATCAGAAAACACTTTTGGTATTTTGGTTCAAAAATTCAGAGTTTACAATAGACGAATTCAGGCCTTTCCAAAATACGTAGATAACCTAATTTTGAGCACTTGCTTGCTGCACAATTTCATAAAAAAATACTACTGTCATACGTACAATTACGTTACATCACAGGTGGATTTGAGGGGCGAGAATCGCCCAATACAAAATTTACAGTTTCAAGGTGGAAATACAACGACAGCTGCATTTGGCGTACGCGAAACATTCACTGACTTTTTCAATTCTGCTGCTGGATCTCTCCCATGGTTACCAAATATCCAACAAAATTAGAAAATAATATACGAAGGTTCTCAATATTATTATAACCTATTGTTATTGGTAATGAAAGTAAACTAAAATACAGATTTTTCTTCACAGAATGAACATGTGATATAAAAAAAAATTTATTAACAAATATTTAATATCTTTAACTTGCATAGTGGCGACTCGTGTTCATTCTGTGGGCAGATAGTTATATTTTTTACTCACCTTCTAATTGCATTTCTACTCCTATTTTTCTCCAGATAGCATTCTTGAAATCAGAGTCCATGTATTTTGGGTTGTACATGTCGTACAAGACAGAATAACCGCGTACCAACTCAATAAGTTTCTCGTCATTCATAATTATATCACAGATTATATGCAAAATACGCAACTTTTACGTCCGTTACAATGAAGAAATATCGTCAGGAACTAATACAAAGATCACGTTACATTGTCGGCGACAGCACTGTTTGCACTGTCACGGTACTGCGTCGGGCAGATATGAATAGGTTCCATCAAATTCATACGAGAATAATTTTGATCTCGCCGGTGAAATCACGTGCCGGTCGCGGCACTGTCACGTCACTGCTATATGAGAATCGACCTTAATGCACAGAGTGCCAAATAACGTGATCGTCGCTTGCGATGGTAGTAATCGACTGTAGAAAACGAGGGGTAGAATTTTATATGACACAGAGTCCCACTGCGGGTTTTTTCGGCAACGTACTATCTGATTTGTAAGCATTTGCCAAAATTTGGTGATATCATTGTTTATATACAAGATAGTAAGTCAACCTTATGGGATTATAATTGGATCAAAATGGATGCGACATGTAGATGGCGATAGTGAGCTCTCATCCAAATCATGACGTAACTTCAGTGATCTGGCCTACAAGTCATGTCGTAACTTGATTGAAACAATGGGACAGCATTAAAATCAGGGTTTTTTGAAGAAACCTGCATCAAAATGACGTGAAATATTCATGTTTGTAACTAATCACGCTAGATGACATTCGCGTCTATTTAAACAATGGTGACATTCTAGTGACATTTCATATTCTTGTGTCCAAAATTACTGTCATTGTCACGCATTTTTATTTTTAACGGCTGGTAGTTTCATGTGCTTTTCGATTCATTTCAAATGAATTGTGATATTATTATTGTTGCCTATGAACGGATTGAATTTATTAGCTCTTGAGGGTTTTCCTCAAGAGCTAATAAATTCGTTATTGAGAGAATACTCATGAGAGAAGCATCAGATCCATTTTTAATAGAAAATACGAGGTTTAAAGAACTCTTTAGAGTAAATAAGGCTATAGCTCAATACATTTTTAACAGTATCCTGCCTCAGATGAATCAGTTGGATAGCAGCCATAGGGTTATTCAACTGATTCATCTGTGGCAGGATACTGTTAAAAATATATTGAGCCATAGCCTTATTTACTCCGAAAATTTATTTTTTTGGTGTACCAACAGGAACATATAAAAGAGTAATAGGTAGAAGCCTCTCTTTATAGCTCAGCAATATGTATCGAGGGCCATAGAAGAGGTAACCATTGCTAACAGTGGGTAAGCTTTCTATCTCCTATCTCTAGCTGATCTTTCTGCAATTTTGCAGCTTTTGTCTCAGTTTTTGACTTCCAGCCTACCATACTATAATAGGTACCTACATTTAAATTAAGAAGTAATCATAAATAAACACTAGGGCTGATCGATTAAGGCTCTGCACTATTACTGTACTTTTCTGAATACTTATCCTTCTCCATTCTTTGACAGATTTTTCTTCAAAACCTAAGCTGTTAATGTAGCTCACATTTTGCCACAGAGCGTGACCTTGTGCTTTGCTCTCTATTCCATTGAAATTACTTATTATTAATTCGGGTTTTTTCACTTATATCGAGTATTATTTGCCAGTGTTCACTCCATACTCTCATCATTTAATATTTTTTACTATTTGCTTTCGAAATTGGAACAAATATATTTGACATCATTGACAAAATTGAATCGCAAGAAAAAAGTAGGGTTAAACACAGAAAACGACATGTCTCGACGTCTTGCTTTCTGGCTACCGGGATAGTCGAGTTTAGGCGATACTTTGTGTACACAGAGTACCAGTCATATGGAATTCAGTCGATAAGTAGAATTCAATATGACACAGAGTCCCGCTGCAGGCACGTGGTCGTATATCAATATCAATAATACGTGTGAGAACAGATTTCTCTGCACCGACCGTGTCTAATTATCCAGATTACGCTACTGGTTTCAAGCTTACATCCGGAAATCATAACAAAAAAAAATATCCCCCTCCAATCTCGGAGTTTTACCCCTCACCCACAATCTGTAACAAAGGATAGTGTTATGCAGTTTTCATAACAAACGTGTGTCGTGAATATCTCTATATCTTTCATTGCTCGGAGTCCCAAACTAGTTTGGAGGAAAACCTGTATGATTGCAGGGCCTTCATTACCGCCTGACTGTCGGAGAGAATGGGTCGTATGCATAAACCTCGAGCAAATGCTCTTACTTCGATTTCTTGAAACAGACGTATTCCTTTGATGAGTTATGAGGGAGACAAACCTGTAGTAAAAGCATTTGCTACCTTTTATGAATACTACTGAATGACTATGGGTTGGTTTCTAGGGTCCTCAGAATATCTCTCGTGCAAACGGAAATAGCCATTATCCCGGCTCGGAATATTGAGTCTTGAGTGTCGAGGCTTCGACTGATGTCTTGCCTTGATCTCTCCCTTTATATTCCAGCCCCTACTATAACCAACACATTAGATGCGAGGCCTGTATGTGCTGAAAATGCGGTCCCAGCATAATATATCCACATATAATGCGGATCTACAGGTTTCATATTGCCGTTACATTTCTCGGGTCAATTCGTTGCGGAAAATTTCCACACTCAGGAAATCAACTCTCAAGAACAATAAGATAGTTTATTGCTAACATGTAAAACTGAACAAAGCAAAAACACATTTGGAAAAAGGACTGAAACTGAGTCTCTCATAGACTCGTGTATAAAATCCAAATATCGATCCACCCTAATATACACCCCTGGGTATTTTGTGGCACATATTTTTCCCCAAGATACAATTCCATACTGCACGTCGTCACACAGGAGAGGCCCCCCAGAATCCCCCAAACAGGAATCTCTACCTTTTCCGTGAGCACACGTTTGTTTATGGCTCAACGAAGTTTTGTATATATGTGTACACTCAGAAATTGGAATGATCTTCAAATTGACGCAATTCAACTCGACAGAAGCTTCGTCAGACCAATTATCGGTCACACCCCAACCCATGACTAATGCTGTCGTGCAGTATTGACTAAAGTCTTCCGGGAGTTTTCTGGCAGGTAACTTGATGAATGATGCCTGTTCGATGGGTTTTTCTAGTAACGCGAGGGCTATGTCGTTATAGTAATTGCTTGGGTTGTATAGTGGATGACTTATCACTTTTGTGATATTAGTACGAATGGATTTGTTGTAGCGGTCCTCGTGCCATATCTCGATCACTGCAATCTTCATCATCGATATCTCGCAATGTGCAGCAGATAGGATCCAAAGAGAGTTTAGCAGTGTACTCCCACACACGTGTTGTCCTTCAGGACTACGTATAGATACCATGAAACTGTAATGTATGTCACATGGTTCACCTCCTATAATCCGAGACCTACCGTTATGGGCGAGGAAGGTACTTGTAACATCAGGATGAGCGACAGCAAATATTGGCAACTTCATCAAAATATAATACCAGTTTATCATGATGTATTCATGTCAACTTACTCGAAGCCATAGCCGACAGTCACGACTGACAGTCGGTTAACTGTCAATTCATTCGGAGGGAAAAACAAAATAAACTTTTTTTAGTAACGAAATGACTAATTTTTTTCAATTGGTGCAGAAAAATGTAAAAGAGTGAGGCCAAAATTTATATGAAGATGGTGAAAATAATGTAGGAGACAGTGAAGAAAACAATGATAGTTATTTTTAATGGATACATACCATCGTTAAATTTACAAAGGGGCGTATATGGATTTTAACAATTTCTGAGGAGATGCAATTTAAGGTTCACTAGTGGTTCATGTCGTCACTATCGGAAAGAAAGTAGGTCCGTTTCATTGAATGTTTGTGAATATTTCGAATATAGTGTATATAATCCAATGCTGATAAGAGGGTAATTAACATTTTATCCTGGTAGAGGTAATTTGAAAAAATACGATATACGCCTTTTAGTGAATGTGATTTGTTAAACATGTTCATTTAAGCCCAATCAGATAATGAAGAAAAACACAAACAAACACGTAATACTGACTCAGACAAACATTAAAAATAAAAAATAACCGTTCATAGGAAATGAATAGTTCAGAAAAAATATATACAGAGATCATTAAGAGATCATTATTTATTTAAATGAGGAAGATTTCGGTAGAATGATTGGTATTCTTCAATACGAATGATGGGAGTCGATCCTACACAAAGTGACATGAGAGATGAATATTTCTTCACTGGTAGCTTGATCCTGGCATTATTCAGTTTTTTAACCTTCAGTTTCGATATATCAACATTTCTTTGTAAAGAAATTGTCTGAAATGATTCTTCCATGTGACTATTCTTGTAGAAATTTTTTTATTCGTCGCTTTATCTACCATAATAGCGGACATTTTTGTCCAATTTAAAGAATCGTTGGAGTCAGTATTCATTTCATCAGAATGACGAACACGGAAAATTCTCATATCTTTCGATAGATATTTGAAATCTAGAAAATCACTAAATGCCATTTCATGTTTTACTGCTGCAGTTATAGCACTATGTGCCGAGTCGCCCTCATTTTGGCCATGGCATGCCTCAAAGAAATTGAGGGTTATGTTTTTTATATGCTTACTTTCATTGAGAAAGAAAGCAAACATTGCAGGAAGTATATAGTTTTTGTTTTGGCCATAGCAACCATCAGAAAATAGTTGTACAGACTCGACCTCGTTCGTGTCACAACTTTTTAAAAAGAAGTAACTCGACATTTCGGATGAACCTCGTTTACTCTGGGTTTCATACCAAGTGTAACAGTGGCAGTCTCTCGAAGACAGATTATAGATTGTGAAATTGAAGAAAGCAAGGCGTTGTTTATAAAATACAGCACTCTCATATCGGCAATTGAATGACTTGCTGCAAATCAAAAACAGCACTAACAACCTTAGTATCTCGCATTGCTCTTAATTCTTCTTACAGCATTTTTTTCTGCTTCATGCTTCAAATACTTTTCTTTTAGTGATGATTTAGTAAAGTCATCACCATTATTGTAAGTCATACAAAATTGCATTGATCCTTTTTGGGACGATGAAAAGAGAGATTCATAGATTTGAATAATTTCCTGTATAAAAAGACGCTCCCTTTTTCATTATTTTTGTTTTCGTCCAAATACATACAATACATTTTGGGAATCGATAACTGTGAATTGAGATATTGTCTTTTACTATCCTTTCGACAGTAGTGTGATTCTACTTTGGGAAACTTCGTTATATGATCAACGATATTTTGATGAATGATTCCGTCTCGTTCTTTCTGTTTATCTTTTCTGCCCAGTAGATAGTAGTTTCTTCAAAGAAGTTCTCATAGTTTTTTCACTGATGGCCAATGTGTTGAGGAAAAAAACCTTACAAACAGGTACTTTTTCGCCAAAGTAGGGAAGATAAAATTTATTGGTTTAATTTTTTCTAAATTGTTGCTTCATTTGTTTTGGGTTTTGAATGACTACATGTCTACATAAGAACTCTCTCTGTAACGTGATGTTTCCTAAATTATAAAAATCTGTCAAAATCTCGAGGCGATGATCTTCTGTGAATATTTGACATTTTTTTCCAAATTTTCGACAATAGTCGCCTTTACATAATGCTCCAACCCTTTTCGGGGGCATCAGATTCATAGTATTCGGAATTATATAATCTTTTCCTGTAATCTTTCTTAGTTTGGTTATCTTGCGTTGATTTATATTTTTCTTTATCTCATATTCTCTTCCACTTCCTTCAACTTCAAATAATCGGTTAATATCTTGTGTCTTATTATTTCCTACTGTATTCTTCTTGTAGATATCAATATTATGTAACCTACATTTCATTGTTTCTACAGTGAAATTATTCCAGCACAATAAAGCGAAACATAAATGACATGATGAAAAAACTTCTCTCCTGCACTTATCATATTCGCAGAACTGGTCCAACTTCACATCTTTGTTTTTCCTGTTTTCTTCAGTATTACGTTTTTCAATTGTAATCGCTGAATCTGATTCTGAGCCATCCCGCTGATGAATGGTACATATCTCATTTTTGTCTTTAATGTGTTTTTGGCATAACCAAAAACCGCAACTGCAAAATGCTTTTTTCTACGACCATGCGTTTTTCCCACTTTCCCGCACTCATTTTAGTTTAGAAAGTGTCACTTTCCCGCACTAGTGCGGGAAAACTCGCTTTCCCGCACTAGTGCGGGAAAGTAAAATATGTCAATTTATCGTTATTAAATGTACATTTCATTGTTGCTGAGAGTTATTTGGAGGACTCCGTAGAACAGAAGAAAACCATCTCGAATAAAATTCTTTCATATTTACAGTTTCGATCACTGAACAATACAAGTAGTGTTCAGTGATCGAAACTGTAAACATTTCTCTTGAAAATGCCAACCACTCGTGTTGGCGAAACGTCGAGTTTTTCTCTAAATAAACGTCGGCCTAAAAACCCGAAAAACCATCATTCATTCAACGATGGCCGCGAAAGCCTTTCACAATTTGTAATTTGAATGTTGTTCAACAGAAAAGGAACATAATTCCTGAGGAAATCTCTGATCCAAATATTATAAGTGACTATTTTTCTAGAATTTGGACAGTTTGTAATGATGATATTTGTAGAGATGCAATACGCCACTATGATTCAAATTTTTCTAATATTGATGTTCATAAATTCGATTTCAAAATGGCAACGGTTGACCAGGTTCATGACTCCTTATTCGAATTAAAATCAAACGCATATGGTATCGACGATATCTCATTGAACATGCTGAGATACTAAAGTCCTTTCATTGATCCTTTCATCATACATCTTGTCAACTACAGTATTGAAACGTATAAATTCCCCAGTTTATGGAAAATTTCCATAGGACGACCATTGTCTAAGGTATCGAGGCCAGTGGATTTGTCTGATCTTCGAATTATAAGTATTTTGCCTTGACTTTCAAAAATTTTAGAAAAAAAAACATACGCACAAATGTACGAATGCTAAAAGTAATGCTATCATACCGTCGTTCCAAACAGGCTTCCAGAAAAAAATAGGTACTGCGAATTCTCTGATTCAAGTTATAGATAGCGTAATTGATAGCCTTAATAAAAAAAATGTTAGTGTATTGACGCTACTCGATTATTCAAAGGCGTTCGACACAATAAACCACAAATTACTTTGTGCCAAATTAAAATACTACGGCTTTTCTGTTAACGCTTCATCCATGATCGACTCATATCTGATAGATCGCAAGCAGAAAATTGTATCTAATGATAGACAATCGGAATATGTTAGTTTGATTGCAGGCGTGCCTCAGGGAAGCATTTTAGGACCCCTTTTTTTCATAATTTATACTTCGGATATTCTTAAATCGTTGGACAGGTGTAACGTTTATGCGTATGCTGATGATACTCAAATGTTGCTTAGCTTTCCTAAAGAACATATTGTGGAGGCGCAAGATGCCATCAACAGGGACCTTGAAAAAATTGAGCAGATGAGTAATTCCCATAGCCTTAAGCTAAACTCAGCTAAGTCAAATATATTAATTTTCTCCCCTAAAAATCTTTACGAATTTACTCGTCGTAATCTCTTTATTTCATTGAATAATTCTCCTTTAACAGTAGTTGATACTACAAAAAATTTAGGGCTAATAATTGATAAGGACCTACGTTTCTGAAGCCACATTGATAAAAGAACTTACATTTCCCTCAGGACTCTATATAGTAACAGATTTGTGTTGAATTTCAACTTACGTAAGACTCTTTGCGAAACTGTCGTTCTTTCACGGTTTACATACTGTGACTTCTTATATGGGCCTTGTCTTGATAATGTGTATAAATACAAGATACAGATACAGATACTTCTGTGTACGCTTTGTTTATGGACTCCGAAGATATGATCATGTTTCTGAAAAACTAAATGAGATGATGTGGCTCAATATGGAAAACCGAAGAAAACTTCATTTATCCCTTTTCATTTACAAAACGCTAAGGAATGATGCTTATGACAACCGTAATAAGTTGCTGGCCAGATCTCAGACTCACTCGGTTAACGTAAGACATAAAGATAATTTCACGATGCCACATCATTCGACAGCTTTATTTCAACGAGGCTTCACTTATAACTCTGTAAAACTGTACAACACAATTCCAAAGCATGTTAGAATAATGGGTTCACATTCTTTCAAAAAATATATGATAGCATGTCTTAGAGCCACTCAGTAGCCCCATTTCTGATTCAATATGTTATAATGAATAGTTATAATATTATCCTTTCATGATGTCGTTTGGCTGTGCCATTTCTTTAATTTAATTGCTTGCCACTAGGAGGTTAGGTGTAAGAGTAGCCTTAGGCTAAATCTCGCCTCCTTCTGGTCGAATAAAATGTATAACTGATTCCTGTAAATATTTTATGTCATCAAAAATAAAGACCATATTATTATTATTATGATTATTATTATTCCAATACATTTGTACGGCTGCTTCTATAATAACATTTTAAACATTCCTTTCAACCGGAAGTTGATTGAACAGGGAGGGGGGCGACCGAGCACCGATCCAACAAACCACTTTTTTCCCGATAATCCAACTTAATCGTCACATCCCTTGAAGGGCATTCCTTCGTAGATAATCGACACTTCTAGTGGTCTATTAAACAGTTTCACTTTACTTTGTGTTCCTTTCAACTTAGACAAAAAAAATTCTTATGAATAACCGTAGAATATCGACAAATGCTCAATAATTTTATAATAACTTTCTCAACTACATTGCTTTAATGCAACAGACCTCTTGAGAACTATAATAAAATTATTTCGATTATCGATATTCTTGGGTTATTACTAATGATAATTATCAAAATGAATCAATAATTTTTCAATAGAGATCTGTTGTTCACTTTGCTACCCTCTGATTCAGATGCTCTGTCGGGAGGGGTTGGTGGGTAAAATATATTCGTTTAGTTCAACCAGTCTATTGAGTCTCTGAACAGCAGTATCAACATCAACTGCCATGAGAGAGAATAATGATTTTACAGGTCTCTTGATAACGACAACCCTGAAGTATACTTGAGGTGTACAATGATTCGAACGAGGTAGGTATTTTTACTTTATGATATTTATATTCTATGCAATAAATAGTTGTTTTATATGTTAATCCTCTTTGTTTTAGAGGCAACTACTGAGTATTAGTCGGGTTGAGCTCAGGTTGAGGTAGCGGTCAGGTAGAACCTGCGTAGAGGTGCCAGCATGGGGACTTTGAAGTGCACAGCTCATCCATTACATAAGAAAAAGGAATGATCTTACTTGTAGACAAGCAGAAACAAGCAGCATGCAAAGCAAAGCGTTAGAGCAAGCCGAAGCAGTAAATTCAATCCGGTTATTGTTTCTATTCCTAATGGTCCTGGTATAGTATAGTATCGTTGAATGAAGAACGACACCTGCAGTACTTGCAAATTGGTGGCAACAGAAACAGTTAGTGAAGTATAACGAAAAAGGCCTGAAATATAATAGATACTTTCAGAATGATACATGCGTTGAAGAAAGCTAGATGTTTCTCTCGACCTTCTAAATAGTGCCCTTACCTTGGATGGGGTGTGGCCTCGAAGATTTTATAAATAGATTTGTGTATATTTTTCCCAAATCCCCAATCAGATGGGTGAATTATTATCATCTATAATAATATTTATGGAATATTATACAAGTTCTTCTCTTTTGGCTAGAAAATCCGCAAATTTGTGTTTATCAGTGAAACATGCTTTCACTAAAGGTAAGCCAAAAAAAACTGGAGGTGAAATCTCTCAATTTGAGGCTAAATGTCAGAATCAGTGCAAATTAACAATTGTCGAATCATGATCTTATTTGAAATAATCAGTGAAATAAATTGGTGGAAAAATAAAGTAGATAAATGAGAAAATCACTAAGAAGTTGGGCCTTTGTTTACATTTGATAGAACATGCTCGAATTTGAAACTTGTGAGGTTAGATGAACTTCCTCTAAACTGCTGTACAGGGTGTGAACAACTTCACTGATCTCTCAAGCTATTTAAAATATAATAATATTTTCCTTTCTTTCAGGTACCATAACCAGAAGCATGAGAGGGTTCAGGATGATGTCTCTTCCAATAGTTCCAGCTTTTCGATTGATTGAGATTGTGTTATTATTAAATGAAATTAATGAAAAATGTCTTGAATTATTTTACAATCTGAATAAATATAAATATGGGATTGGTAATTATCAATAAATATAGTAAATGAAAATTGTCTTAAATCATCTTATATTCTGAATAAATAGAAGGATGAGATTTATAAATTATTGATTATTAAAGTTAATGAAAGTTGTAAATTATCTTATGATCTAAATGAATAATATCTAGATGAGATTTATAATAATTATTAAATAAATACAGGGAATGAAAATGGTCTTATATTCAAAATGAATTTAAAGATGGGATTGTCCAGTAACAACTTTTTTGGATTTTCCTCTTCGGATGATGATGGCACATCGTCACACAAAAGAGCCCTCCCAGAATCCCCCAAACAGGAATCTTTACCTTTTCCGTAAGCACACGTTTGTTTATGGCTCAACGAAGTTTTGTATATCTGTGTACACTGGAATAATATTCAAATTGACGCAATTCAACTGGTCAGAAGCTTCGTCAGACCAAGTATCGGTCACACCCCAACCCATGACTAATGCTGTCGTGCAGTATTGACTGAAGTCTTCCGGGAGTTTTCTGGCAGGTAACTTGATGAATGATGCCTGTTCGATGGGATTTTCTAGTAACGCGAGGGCTATGTCGTTATCGTAATTGCCAGGGTTGTATAGTGGATGACTTTTGTGATATTAGTACGAACGGATTTGTTGTAGCGGTGTTCGTATATCTCGACCACTGCAATCTTCATCATCGATATCTCGCAATGTGCAGCAGATAGGATCCAAAGAGAGTTCAGCAGTGTACTCCCACACACGTGTTGTCCGTCAGGAGTACGTATAGATACCCTGAAACTGTAATGTATGTCACATGGTTCACCTCCTATAATCCGAGACCTACTGTTAGGTAACATCAGAATGAGCGATGACAAATAATGGCAACTTTCAAAATATAATACCAGTTTATCACGATGGATTCATGTCAGCTCATTAAAAGACACAGACCGCGGTCACGTCTGACAGTCGACAGACTGTCAATTCAGTCAGAGGTAGAGTCCCTGTATGCAATTTGACATTAGATCGTATATTCGCGGTCACCATTGGCACCAGGTGGCGCACCAAAACTACGGGAAAACAAAGCAAACGTCATTTATCTATTGGTGCGTTTTATTGTAGGCAGAAATGCTCTTCTCGTAGAAGTAGAATTTGACACATCTGTTTTTTTGACACCAAATATATCTACTTTCGCTACGATCAAATTTGAGGGTAGCAAAAGTAGATAATTGGTTGAAAAATGAAAATTCCTAAATCGTAGCAGAAATTGACACTATTGACATTGAAAGAAGTTTAAAAACATATTATGATTTTTAATTTCTGTACATTTCAGTTTGGTTGTATTTTGAAGCTCAAAAAACTTCATTTTCATACATTAAAACGATTTTGGTAGTGAACAGCCTCTAGTTAAAATGAATATGAGTGTTATGGACGAGAGTAAAGTTATAGATGAAAATACGTATAGGTTGTACAACGACTTTTATTCATATAATAAAGAAGGTGGGTTCACATTGATTTTCAATTCATTGAAAACCTCTGTTGAACCTGCATTTTAAAATAATATCCTAAATAAATATACAAATGGATACCAAAAAGAAGATGATTACCCTGAAAGTAGCGAAAGTTCAAAAACATCATCAGTGGGATGATATAGAAACATTGTGTCAAATCGATTCATGTATGATGAATTGAGAAAATCGTCCAGATAAATATCAAAGAAATATTTTTCAGTTCCCATTTGTTCCCAACCTACAAATATGCTATAATTTTTTAAAGGTAATTCCGGCTTATTTGCTACTTCACTCAAAGCTGCCTCGAAAGAGGAAGGTGGGAAGGTTTATGAATCACCTCTTCATAATGATTTTTACATCCTGAAAAAGTTTCCTGAGTAAAAATTATTCAAGGAATTCGCATACTTATATGATAAGTTTACTGCACTTGAAAAATTCCCGTCTAGATCTAATCCTCGAATAAATATAATACTACTCGCGCCATCTTCCATTGTCTATTTCGGCTGTGGTAGTTGTTAATGAAAGCAAATTATTCATATTGAATGTATCATTTATAATAAAGAAAACTATGAGTTTCAAACTTTTTACAGATATTTAGGAAATTTTAGAATGATCTGACTTCTATTGGAAACCCTGAAATTGCGTTTTTATGATGCTCTACTTCTACTAGTAGATGTAAACTCTAGTAGTCAATGAAACGCGGCTTATATTATTGAATTTTTACTTCAAACTTTCAACTTTCGAGTGCTTCTTTAGAACCGTCTGTGGTGAAGATTTATTTTGCTGATATTTCAGTAGTTAAGAGAAAAGAGTAGTCAAACGGGAGGAAGTAATCATGTTTTATTTTGTGAGGTAGAGAATGTTGAGCAAGCAATTTTTGACCTTTGTCTAAAAAATTAATTTGGTTTCTGGTTTCTGGAATTTTTTGGAATGGAAAGACCCCTTTCAATCAATCGCCTCTTGAGCGTAGAAGATAATTAGATTTAAGCAAATTGTGGAAACCTGTTATAGTTACAACACTAGATGACTCAATGGATATAAGAGAATGAAACCGGACTGAATTATAGTGAGTCGGGCAAAGACAGCGGTACTCTTGAATATACGGAAAGTGTTATAGTTTACTATTTGTTACCAATTTACTATTGTAAATTATAAATTATAAATGTGAAGTTTGTTGTGTTAAACATAAACTAGTGTTTTTTTTAATATTAATGTGGAGTAACACACCAATTACAAACAAAAATTCTCTTACTAGTTGTGAAATATTCTAAAATTTAGTTTATTTACCAATTGGCTTTCCGATTTACAGTCTAATTCCGCATGTTTTTCACTAATTTATGGTTTCTGGGAAAAGAGAGCAAGGACACATTTGCAGATGAATAACTTTTGCACTGCGGCACTGAACGAAATTGTTTTGACTTACCAGTCGTATCAAAGCTATGCTTTTTGCATTGAATCAGAGAAATCAAACCAAATATAGAACAACCAAGAAATAATCAACAATTTATTAAGACTAGATCTTACGGCAAAATGTTTGTTTTCCCGGAGTTTTACGTACAAATTTCAAAATGTAGATGTCGCCCACTTCGTGGTGATCGCGAATTAGAGTCGGGAGACTCTTTGACAGGAAATCGAAAAAACGCGTTTTAGGTTATGTCGACATTGTGACGACGAATGAGCACAAGGGTGTATCGTCAGGGAGGGAATATGTAAAAATATGTTTTGAGGTACACGTAACCCGAGTAACTGTGACGGTATCTTTCAAAATCGAATATTTGTCAACTTGTTGTCAACTGAAGCTTCCGAAACGAAATACATAATATATTCGTACAGAATTGTAAGAGCAATTCCAATGATTTATGTCATTTTCCTGGGAATCCAGACGATCCAGTTTCATACAAACATGGAAGTCGGCGCTCAAGAGAGCCACGTGGAGTATAACATCAAAATCCCCACATATCAATTTTGATTCGAATCGGACCAGAATTACAAATTTCGTCCGCCATCTTGGAGCCACCATCTTGTTTTTTTGCATTGACGAACAAATCATAATTTCCGATCTTGAAAATCACCACATATCAATTTTGAATCGAATCGGACCTAAATTGCAAATCATGTCCACCATTTTGGAGCCGCCATTTTGTTTTTTCTCTTAGAAAAATTCCATAATGCACTGTCACCGAATTTATGTCCAAATAGCTTGCAAATGCAGTATTATAATTTGGAATACGGAACAGTTATTTTTCCCACAAGAGGGCGCCAAAATAAAAAGTTAGGTGGTAAAAATTGTTGACATGGCTGAATTCCTTATGAAATTAACTTTTCAATGATATGTCACACTTACTACTTTCCCTATTCAAATTGTTTGGGTGATAGTGCCCAAGGGGTGGGGGGAGAGGTATGACAGTTGAGGTTATGATAGGAAGATGTCCCCCTTGGATTAAAAATCGACCTGTCTTTGCATTTTATTCACAGCACATGCGTTTTGAAGATATTCGATCTGTTTCGTTTTCGGTGCCCCACCGTGTATATTGAATTGGTAAAACTTTTCGGAAGAAGAGTTTCCTCTGATCGAGAAAAACTCGACTGAATGTGGTTAATCAGAGTTTAAATAATATTTTTCATAAACGCACACTCCAATAAAGGAGATTTTGAGTGGTATGTCGCAAAGAAGTTGAAAACTGATGCTATTCCTGTTTCAAGAACGATTGGAGAGACTGAATCACTTGGTACTAGATCATTTCAAAATTTTCTCTGCATGAAGAAAGATGTATTTTCTAATGTTTTGATAGAAAACGACGAGTTAAAGTTAAAATTGGTCCAGTATGAAGTTTTCATATAAGAAAAAAATCTTTTAGATATTTTTTTGGAACAAATGGTAGAACGAGTTCAAATCAAAAATGATAAGTAGCAAACAAAGTTTACGGAAAATTTGGCTTCAATTCAGATCAACTAATAAAAATAGAATCCGTAATGGAAAAGGATGGCAAACTGAGATTGTGGAGGAAGCATTAGTTATTAGATTCGCCTGGGTATGAAACCTTATAAAAACTAAACTATGCGTTACCTAGTATAAAAACGTTGAATCGTAAAATAAGTCACATTCAATTTTCTCCAGGCATATTACATGAAATACTTCCATTATTTGAAGATCAAAATTGAAAAATTTTCAAACTGCATATTTTTGGAATAAACAGTTATAGAACCTGCTATGTACTGAGTAGCTACTTGCACTAATATGGGAAGGGAAAAGTTAGAAAAAGGGACAGAAATAGCTACTCATCTTTTGGCTGTCATGTTAGGTGGAGTTTCAAGTGGATGGAAACAACTCATATCATATCATTTAACATGGGAGAAAATGAAGGAGGAATATTTGGCAAAACACTTATTAAAAATTATTAACATATGTTCATCTAAAAAATGAAATGAATGTTCTGAATTTTCCAGCCTTCAGCTACTCAATTTTTATATATATATTTTTATATATATATATATATATATATATATATATATATATATATATATATATATATATATATATATATATATATATATATATTTTCCCCCCTTTTTGGGCATTTTCGTTCAGTTCCACCATCAAAACGAACGAATATTTTGGTGTTGTTTCTTTTCAGTATCGAAGTCTATCATTCACCCAGTTAAACGACTTTCTTATTTTTCTCCTGGATGTTAATTTTTTTGGGGAATAATTTTACAAAAATGTGTTGTTTTCGCGAAATGGGTTTCCTTGCTTTATTCCATTTGAAATGAGAAATATCCAACTTTATCAAAGTCAACTAATAAAGGTTTGGTTCAGCCGTCGACCAGTGAAAACTAATTATTACTTACAATTCTGGATTCAGAAATTGAACTGAATTTCTTTTAAATGACACGCCCCTCAAGTTGCTCCTCCCACACGACTGGAGAAGAAAAGAGATTGTATCATATAGCCAGTATGACATCTGGCACAGGGTCGGATCGGGAATGGGAAAAAAGAAAACTCATTCGGGTCGATCGCAACTATGGAATATTATAACTTTTACAATTGATAGCTTTTTTCAACAACACTTGGGGACAATACTCCATAACATTTTAATATCAGGAAAAACCAATAGGCGGATCCAGAATGTTGGACGAGTATCATGATTTCTGATACGATTCCTTTCGAAATTGGTATATAGAAGCTTTTGGGTTTGGGATGTCATAATTTTTTTAAGATAATTCAACGTTGTGGCTCCAAAATAGCGGACGAAATTTCTGATTCTCGGTCTGATTCTATTTTGAGTTGGTATTGGTATAGGGATTTTTGTGGTCGGAGATCATGATTTTTTGTCAATGTTTGAGAATTCGAAATGACAGCTACAAAACGGCGGACGAATGAATTATTGTCCAATTCCGTTCAAACTAAGAATGTAGGGTTTCTTTGGATCGGTGATTTTGACTTTTACTGTCAAAATAAAAAAAAATCAAGATGGCGGCCTCGAGATTTAAGGTCAGATTCTATTTCAAATTTGTTTCTAGGAGTTTTTGGAATAGGATATGAGTTTTTCGAAACTAACTAATTCAATATGACATATTTTACGAATGATCTAAAGAAAATATTCGTGCATTTGAATAAAATCTTGTCTTAAAAACATTTTTTATTTATATTTATCAGGAAATACACTCTCGACTTCGTCGGGGCTATGTTGCGAGAATTCCGGAGTTAGTGACATATTTTTACGCAATATTACACCTAATAACTTGTTCTTGTGACTCCCATCTCGGCAACTCCGTTCAACATTGGTTTCCAATACAACGGTTTATTTGGGCGGCGCGGCGTTTTTGATGTTCCTTTGAAGTTGAAAAGCTACAGCGGAATGTTTCAATGGGGCTGCGCAGCAACGTAAACAATTGGAACATATTGACTTGATAGGTGATTGCTACGGCTTTTTTTGTTTCTTTGGCGGCATTTATATCGAGAATCGTAATCATTCGAATTTATTCACTCCGTTTTCTTCTTCTTCTTAAAATTCACATTCAAAATATTTTCGAGATAGTTCATACAGATTTTGCTAAAATATTTTTTTATTATTGATATTGTGTGACTGGATTCCATTATGTTCATACATTTGAAATTTTCGTGCAAATTTTCAGATTACCACGAAAACAAATAGGCTTTAATCTAGATTTGTAATTTGGAAGAACGAGCACCGAATTATCTAATTCGGCCCTGTATCTATCGAGAATCGCCAACTTAGAAGTGAGGCGGAGTTTGTATTTATTCCATCGGGAGAACACGCACTGCCATCTGGCAATATACGTTTCTTATATAGGAGGCTAAAGAACTAAGCGTCAAGCGTACAATACACGATGTCACTTTCTATCGCTAATAAGAGCTAGGCAATTTTCATGCCGTCTGTGCGGTATTGGTAGTTGCATACCCTAAGGGCCATAATTTGCAAATAGACTACGTTGTCGTGAATCGAACGCATTTCGTTGGGAAGGATTCCAAAAAAACTATCTACTTTTTTGTAATATCCAATTCAACTGAATAAAACAAAGAAATCGGACAAAAACATTTCTTATGCCGAAAGAAAAAAATTAGAACGCCGGAATAACTAAGAGGTTTTCAATTTATAATTCTTAAAACAAATCCAATTAGAGTCGGTGAATTGAATGAAATCTCATGATATTTACGTTATTAAATTATTCAAAAAGTTGTTATTCTTACTAAAGTATTAAACTGATCTTTTGAAACAAATTATTTACCAGAAAAGGTCACGTTGCTAACAAACATCTAACACTCTCAAGATTTAAGACAGGACTGCCGTTTAGTAGCATAACATATCTGTCCTTCAAGTTAGCCTGGGTCTCGAAGTCCCAATTGTTTAGGCAGTAAATATAAGGGTTGTTCGAAAATTAAATAGTGAATTGACTTTCTTTTTCAGTTTCTTCTAGAATCTGCTTATGCATTAAATATTTTATAACTCAGATATTCCGACGTTACGAGAAAAAAAAAACATAATGCAAATTTGTCGCATTATGAAAAAAAATACTCTTTATATCTAAACAATTGATCTTATTTCTACTTATTCTATGTCATGGATCTTTCTGTAACACTCGGTTATGGTTTGAATCAATTCTATTAACGGAAATATGACGTTGAATTCATAATGATACAAAATATTTTGTGCAAATTATTAATTTCCCCTCGTAAAACTATCGTCTGCATTGGTACTAGTTTCATAGCAACACATGTGCGAAAATTTCTGACCATTCTTGGTATCGTCAGCTAAGTGCTGAATTTAATGGCTTCCAGATGTAGATTCAATGGTTGTCCTTTTCGAAAACTATTAAGAATAAATCTCAAGATTACATTTTGTTACATCTCTTTTGGGGAGTCACAACTTTTTCGTGCATGTATGTATCACATTTTCTAGAAAAAAAAACATATTCCACTATCATTTTTACGTGAAAAAGGAATATTTGTCAAAAGTCGCTACAAGCAGCCGTTTTCGAGATATTTTAATTTAAATTAATCGATGTATGCGTTTGTCCAAAGATGAAAAAAAATGATTTTGTTTTTTTATTTAACCTAGAAACATTTCAAAAGCTAATTCCTAATAAACCATAAATAACGGAACACTAAATATTAATCTAACTCAAAATTACAATAAATGTTCGAAATGTCCACCTCCTGCCTGTATGCACGCATCCAATCTTCTTCTCATTGATTCTCGCACTCTTTGGAAAATTCCTGGAGTATCTTGAATCGATCTGCATGCGTTAACTATTCGATTTCTTAATTCTTCTCTATTGCGGATAGGCGTCTGGTTAATAAACGATTTTAGATGTCCCCACAGGAAAAAATCTAAACTATTAAGGTCTAGTGACCTAGGGGGCCATGGTTGAGGCCCTCCCCGACCTATCCAACGGTTGCCGAAAGTTTGGTCTAAGAATTCTTGCGCTTGTATGCTAAAGTGTGCCGGGGCACCGTCATGCATAAACCACATTTCATGTCGTAGTCTAAGCGGCACATATTCCAGTAAAATAGGCAAATCTGCTTCAAGAAAATGACGATATCTCTCTCCGTTTAATCTCCCCGGAATAAAGAATGGGCCTATCAGATAATCTCCAAGTATTCCTGCCCACACGTTGAGAGAGAACTGTTCTTGAAAATGTGATTCCTGTATCGCATGGGGGTTTTCCTCTGACCACAAATGATTGTTGTGAAAATTGTGTATAGCGTTGCGTGAGAAATTTGCTTCGTCGGTAAACAGGATTTGATTTTCAAATAAAGAATTTTGAATAAGGCGTTGGAGAAACCAACGACAGAAGTTGATACGTAACGGAAAGTCACGAGGGAGGAGTGCCTGAACTCTCTGAATATGGTAGGGATATAACAAATTATCAATTAAAATTTTCCACACCAGAACATGAGAAATGTTTAACGTCAGCGCTATTTTCCTGGAGCTTGTTTCCGGGTGTTCTCCTACCAGATTAAGAACTGCTTCCTCGGTTGCTGGGGTTCTTATAGTTGTCGTCAAACATATAAGATAAATAAAAAAAGCCGCAAAAAATGGTCTTATCTTTTCCATCTCTGCCTGGAAAGTGCCACATAATGTTAGGGGCAAGTGGTGCAAGAGTTTGAAATAGCTAGTGCATTATAGGTAACTTCGCCATGGGTAAAGAATTTTTCAATTGCATCAAATTCATTATTGAAAGAGGATTAATTAATTAAATTTTTTTTTAGATAAATGAGTATACTAGAGATCGATACTAAGTACAAAGATACGAGTAATTAAAAAAATATATGCAGTATAATGATTTAATTTATCATTCATTACAAAGTTATTCAACAAAAAAATAACAAATAAAAAACATTCTTGTATATTCATTCAGTACTGCATTCTTCACGACTCAACATCTGGATTGTCAGGAATTCAGATATTTTTGTTCAGATAATATAAAAATAATCTAGAGAAGGGAATTCTCAAATAAGTGCATATACCAACATGGTTGAAAATAATTTCAATTTTCCAATTGATCGCTCTGTGTTTCATTTATATGAACTCTCTGTAATTCTATGTTTTCAGGTCGAATAGTGCGTTGCCACGCTATCATTATACAGATTTTATTGCGAAAAATCACTTCACTTTGAACTGGAATAATACTTTCGTGGTTGAAGATTTTCTAATAGATGATTTGCACCCTGTGTGATTTTTTTCTGATGGAACCTCTAAGTGTGGTAGGTCAATGATCAATTGTGCTAAAATTCCAAAATTATATTTATCATATGGGTATCTTGAAAGGACTTTTCATCCGACACAATAACATTAAATTTTGGTGCCAAATATAGTTTTCTCGATTTTTATTGGTGATTTCTATCAAGTTTTAGTGCATTCATATTGATTTCTTACATAAAATTTAATGTACTTTCATATCCTTAAATCAAATTCGGGAATATAATCAATATTGGACAGTGGCATTCTGTTTAGTAGAATTATATTTTTATTCATCTGCTCTTGGGTATTTTGTGACTCCCTACAATATTCTGAATAGCTGGGTGGGTGAAAAACATACAGTCTAACTCCCACCCATCCGGTTAAATCTCACTTTCACTGGATGTGATGTAATGGATCGCCTTCGTTGGATATCTTGAATAGTTTGTGATTGGTGATCCTTCAGTAATTAAAGTAAATTCAATATTAATTTCCAACTTCAACGCCCTTCATCTTAAAAAACGAATTGTTGTCTTTTACATGTTCACCTATAGCCATTATTTTTCTTGCAATGTGAGAAATTAATGAACGGACCGGGCCACCTTAGGAATCATCCTGTATGAGCAAATATTGTGCTAGTCCTCACATTTCCTCAAAAAAAAATCAATCAGAAAATCTATATTTCTGCCAAAATTGCATAGAACCACGCCATACACACCTTATATGGTAATCACATGAGAATATTGGCTAAATTCAGTGTGAGTCAATATCAATAATTATATTACTTCAGGAAATTACCAGGAAATTAATTCCTATTTTGTCAATAACCAAACAGTTTTTCAGACTAAAATTACACTAAATCAATAAATAAAATTATTGATATCTCTACCTTTATTCAAATTATTCCACCAATCGCCCCCACGTAACACTTGGTGCGGAAGATGTAAAGGCCCGCACAGCAATTAGGTATGTTTTTTCCATGCAGGGTCGGGCGTAGTTAAAATAGAAATCACAGATGTTTGCGGTACGCGTAGCTATTAGCAAATTAGATTTCGACGGAGCAGTTGTTTACCTAATCTAAGGATACTAATAATTATAAAAATGGATTATTCTGAATACAAAAGTTACAGTGCTTTTGTTAAATTAACTCGAATAATCTGCACGCATCACAATATTTAGTGGCATATGTACTAGTCCGACCCTGGTTGGCGGCATGGGAGTCAATTTCATGCTAATCGACCATTTTTTGTGCCTTTTTTTATTTATCTTATATGTTTGACGACAACTATACCGTCCGATGTGCACCCGACAGATGACTAGCTTTCTCAAAACTTCCTGTTTCCCTTAACCGAGTGTGAATTCTTGAAAAGGTGTTTGAAGTAGGAGTTGTGCGGTTCGGATAACGCTCCTGATATAAACGTATAGCCTCATATGCATTTCCGTTAGCGAGTCCGTATGTAAAATGTATGTCAGCATACTCTGCATTGGTGAAGTTTACCATTTTCAATAAAATAATCACACTAGTAATAAATAAAACTATTTAACTATGCGTCAAGATATAATTTTTGAAATGACAGCACAAAAAAAACATTGGAATAAACTTACTAGCCTACTTGATTATTTAATTTTCAAAGAGTTCGCGGATCAATGAGAAGGCGATTGGATGCATCGGTTAATTTAATTTAAAATATCTCGAAAACGGCTGCTTGTAGCTACTTTTGACAAGTATTCCCTTTTCACGTAAAATGCACGAAAAAGTTGTGACTCCCCAAAAGAGACAAAGACCTGTAGGTGGCGCCCCCTACAATAAAGTGCCAAACAGATCAAATTTGAATTTCTCATATTGAAAAGTCCCCAAATACCAATTATTGTACAAATATAGACATTATTTCAAAATTTATTCACGAAAAACCAAAATAAAAATTAATTTTCAACACCCTCTATCTCAAAACTAAAGACCTTGCGGACTCATGATTATATGAACTTTTTACCTTATAAATAACTGTTAAATATCGGACACTTATTACATAACACCCTGTATAGTTCTAGTTGTGTACAAAATCTGAGACTTTTATTGGTGTCGCATCTGATATTCTCCTGATCACTCAATAAATTGGCCAAGTCAACCGGATCCAGGTCTGTCTTATTTGCTCTTACAACCAGAAAAAACCCCTTAGATAACGAGATCCTTTGCAAAATCTAACTGCTACAAGTGATATAATAATATTCAAAGAAACAAATTTTATTTTTGTACAACTGTCAAAAAAACTTGACATTTCTGCATCTCTATTGATGCGTAAATGTTTACTTTTTTTCACTGCCAAAATAATTCACAAATTAAACATGAAATATTACTATTTGAAGGATTTATTTGTAACAGTCAATTATAAATTGATTATTCATCATAAAACAATTTCATTTATTCGAATAATAATTGATAGTAAAGTTTGAACAATTACGTCCAACATAAATTCCCGAAGATGTTCAATGTTGCTGCTGATCAGAAACGTTAGAAATTTCTTGAAGAGTTGATTCCCCAATTTTATCAGATATTTTAATTTCTTTGGAAGAAGATGGAGAATTCAATACTTTGTTAGAAATCTCAATTTTGTTATACAACGACCTCTTAGGAAGTTGTATTTCCTACCGTCTTCCTACACGGATATCAACTTTTTTATTTGACGTTTTAGACCCATAGTTACTTCTAGGAATATGATCCCCGTCGAAAAAAAATTTTTTTGGAAATTCTGTCTGTCGGTCTGTCTGTCTGTCTGTCCGTCCGTCCGTCTGTCGTGACCAATTCAAAACGCTCTCATTTCCGAATCGTTGGAGATATCGCTTTGAAATTTCAACCATATTAATAACCCGAGGACAATATTTCTCAATTTTTTTTTTTGCGATAGGAAAATCAGGAAAATTTTAACGGGGTTTTTCCGGTTTTTCATACTTCCCTCGATAGAGGTTCAGGAATTGATTTTTTTCTTCCATATTATTTTTTGGACGGAAAGTAGGTCCTACAGAAGTGTATAGTTTTTGAGGGGGATCGGCGATTTTCCGAAAAGTGACAAACTCAAAAATACGCCAAACCAATCGCCGAAACTGAATTTCGAAAAATGCGATAGGTAGAGCTCGAATAGAGAAACAAAATATATGAAGGCAATATTTCACAAAAATAATCGGAAAACTGAGAAAACTCGAGAATACTCGAGAAAACTTGAAATAAAAAATTTCAATTTCAGACAGTACGAAATATCTCGAAAACGGTTGAAATTTTCGCAATTTATCAAAATACCTTTTATGACTGCCTTTGGAAAATCTACAAAAAATGTTGAAGCATCTTTTCTGTAAAATCGATAATCCAGGAAATATTTAAAAAAATGGAAAATCGAGATGTTGACTATACTAATGAAACAAATTAAAATATTAAAAATAACTCGGATGCAACTTCACAAGCCACATCGATATTTGCAAACCGTTTTTCTTCAACTCTAATTGAAAGTGGAAAAATGGAAAAAAAAAATTGGAAAATTTGAAAATCGCCAAAATCTCGAAAACCAAACGAGATATCCAAGGCTCCCTCAACAATTGTCATGGTTTCGAAACAGTTCTTCAAAAAGTTGCGATGAAATTTTTTCATATCTTGTAAAACCATTTTGGCAAAGATCTTCGAAAATGTACTGTTTTTTGTTTAGAAACATCAAAAACTCGAATAATAAACGAGATATCGAAAAAATCTATATGAGCACTTTTGTAGTTCCCAAAAAGTTCTACAAAAAGTTCCTCAGGAATTATCTCGAAAAAAAAAATGCGATTTGAAAAAATTTCGGACTTAAAAAAAATTTCACATTTTTACCTCAACATCAAAAACTCGAAAACTAAACGAGGTATCGAGAAAATTTATATCACCAGTTTTATTGAACTCAAAGATGTCTACAAAAAGTTCATACGGCATTTCTCCATATCTTGAGAAATAAACAGAATATTGATTTTTTTTTATAAAAACATCAAAACCTCAAAAATAGTGACAGATTTTGAAGTTTCCCAATCAACCATTTTTAATCATCTTATAAAGGTCTACAAAAGATGAAGACACCATTTTTCCATAAAATCAATAGTTTGCGAAATATTTCACAAAAACGAAAAATTAGGGACTTTGAAAAAAACACGAAAAACTCGAAAACTAAACGAAAAATGGAAAAAGTGTGTTTCTTTTCATTGAACTTGAATATTTTTACAAAAAGTTTTTATGAAATTTTTGCAAATTCTAGAAATTAAACAAAATATTTGATTTTCTGTGAAAAAAACACTAAAAACTCCAAGATGGCGATAGATTATCAAATTATTCATTTGAACTTTTTTGATCACCTTTCAAAAGTATAAGTAAATGTGAGAAATTTTTTTCTGTAATATGAATAGTCTGGGAAATATTTCACATAAACGAAATATTAGGGACTTGGAAAAAAATTTTACATTTTTTTCTAAAAACACGAAAAATTTTAAAACTAAACAAGATATCAAAAAAATGTGAAATTAGTCAAAACAGTCATGTATTGAGAACACGTATTATTGTGGGAAATTATTCAAGACAGTCATGTATTGAAAACACGTATTTTTGTGAGAAATTATTCAAGACAGTCATGTATTGAAAACACGTATTTTTGTGGGAAATTAGTCAAGACAGTCATGTATTGAAAACACGTATTCTTGTGGGAAATTATTCAAGACAGTCATGTATTTAAAACACGTATTTTTAAGGCAAATTATTCAAGACAGTCATGTATTGAAAACGCGTATTTTTGTGGAAAATTAGTCAAGACAGTCATGTATTGAAAACACGTATTTTTGTGGGAAATTATTCAAGATAGTTATGTGTTGAAAACGCGCATCTTTGTGGAAAATTAGTCAAGACAGTCATGTATTGAAAACACGTATTTTTGTGGGAAATTAGTCAAGACAGTCATGTATTGAAAACACGTATTCTTGTGGGAAATTATTCAAGACAGTCATGTATTTAAAACACGTATTTTTAAGGCAAATTATTCAAGACAGTCATGTATTGAAAACGCGTATTTTTGTGGAAAATTAGTCAAGACAGTCATGTATTGAAAACACGTATTTTTGTGGGAAATTAGTCAAGACAGTCATGTATTGAAAACACGTATTCTTGTGGGAAATTATTAAAGACAGTCATGTATTTAAAACACGTATTTTTAAGGCAAATTATTCAAGACAGTCATGTATTGAAAACACGTATTTTTGTGAGAAATTATTCAAGACAGTCATGTATTGAAAACGCGTATTTTTGTGGGAAATTATTCAAGATAGTTATGTGTTGAAAACGCGCATCTTTGTGGAAAATTAGTCAAGACAGTCATGTATTGAAAACACGTATTTTTGTGGGAAATTTGTCAAGACAGTCATGTATTGAAAACACGTATTCTTGTGGGAAATTATTCAAGACAGTCATGTATTTAAAACACGTATTTTTAAGGCAAATTATTCAAGACAGTCATGTATTGAAAACGCGTATTTTTGTGGAAAATTAGTCAAGACAGTCATGTATTGAAAACACGTATTTTTGTGGGAAATCAGTCAAGACAGTCGTGTCTTGAAAAATATACTTGGATTTTTTCCCAAGTCTCGCATTAGTCGTTGTATTCAAATTATTGGTGTCCAATTATAGTATCAAATTACAGTAGTTGTATTCATATTATTGGTATCCACTTATATTTGTGAACGCATTAAAGTCGTTGTATTCATATTATTGGTGTCCAATTATAGTTTTAAAGGCATTAAGGTCGTTGTATTCATATTATTGGTATCCAATTATACTTCTAGGCCATTCAACTTTACGAGCTTTCCTCAAAGGGTTCGCGCGAAGCGCGAATCCGAGCGCGTAGCGCGAGTGTCAATCAGTTGTACAACTTCTAGGCCCTTCAACTTCCGAGCTCCTCAACTTCCGAGCACTTAGCTTGTTATTATTCAAACCATCTTCTATATATGCTTCAGCTACGGAGGCAGATTTTCAGGCACCGTGACGTTTTATAGATGTAATGTTGCCTCCTGCTTTGGCCAGAAGAGTTACAGAGCTTCTCCTGAAACAGTGAACTGTGTATCTCTTATATATGTCTTTTCCAAGCCATTTTGCCATCAAGCTGGGAATTTCTCTTATTTTATCAATACCCACATGTTGGTTAATACATTTTCCCTTCGAATATTTCGAAAATTAATCTGTTACTTTTTATAAGAAGAGGCCGTAGTGCTCTATACTTGCGGTATATCTCAATATAATCATAATTCGAAACAGGCGAAAGACAGCAGATTTAAACCGAGCTGTATAAAGTCCTCAGACAGACCTCTGAGTGTACGGCGAGCTAATGGTGGCCATGACATGTCCATCTACGTCACAAATGTTCTTTCATCTCTTTCTATTAGTGTCACCATTGTCTTATGGGGAATAAACTTTCCTAGTCAGATAACGTTTAGTCTCTTTGGTTACGTGGACCTATAGTTTTCACATTTACTTAACTCTTTAGCTTGATCGAATAACAGTTCAATATCCAGGGGTTTCAACCTGGCACTAAATCCAGTAAAAATGATTTTTGGCACAAAAGAAGTTTTTGAGGAGTACTTTGAGAAAAAAAATGTTCTGCACGCGAGCACCTATGGAAAGTGGAGAAAACTCACGGGAAAACTCGGAAATTCGGTATTTCATCAATAACTTGGAAAAGCTTGAAAATTTTGATATAATGTATAAAAACAAACTTGTAAGGCGTAAAAATTTCCACAAAAAAGGTTTTCACACATTTTTTCAAAAATTGCTTCCTATGAGAGATAATGATATTTTTTGATTTCCGCGCGAACTCGGGATTTCATAAGATTTACCCTGACGCTCGACTAAAATCTCTTTATCTCCCTTATTATTGGTCGAAAATTCATGAATTAAACGGTGTTTTGAAGAAATATCCTTCAACAATTATCATATATAGCTGGTGGGTGTCGGTAGAAGTGTTTGGTATTTGATATTCGAAGGTGAAATAATGATCTTTGATAAATAAACAATGTGATTTTACAATTTTTTTACGTTTTCCTATCGAATTAGCTCGACAGTCTGAGTTTGTTCAAAGATTCAGTACGTCGAATTTGAACAAATCAGATATAACATTAATTCCCAATTTATCTTGGGCCTCTTAATCAAGTTTTTGTGTGAATATTTTTGAATAAGCGTACTTGTGATTTTATTGCCAAGACTCTACTTTCAGAATATGTATCTTAACTCCACACCAAGGACTGTATTCGTACTTATTTGAAACCTTATGAAGAAAAGCCCAACTACTTTTCATTCAACTATATTTCCCAAATTGTACAGACCAAACTTATTCTGACATAACAATTCTTTATCTGTCACGTTGACATTACCTACACACTAGATTATAACATCGTTTTGTAACATACCCCCACCTTGAAAGGTTTTCTTTCAACCCAAAAACACAAATTAAACATTAGAAAATAAATATTGGCAAATTAGTTAATTATCTGGCCATCCATATTATCGTCTGTTCGTAAAGGACAGATCTTTGAAATTGCACGATTTATTTCATCACGAGTAGTTTTAATTCTTGCCACTCGCGATTTTTTGTCAGGTCCAAAATATACAGCGACTATGCGACCAAGTCGCCACTGCATTGGAGGTAGATTATCCTCACGAACTATCACTAGCTGTCCAACCTTCAAATTTGCAGACGCAGAACTCCATTTGTTCCGATGTTGTAGCTCCATGATATATTCTTTAGACCACCTGGTCCAGAAATGTTGTGATAACATTTGTATGTGCTGGAACTTGGACAGGCGATTTTCTGGTAAAACCTTCAGGTTTGAATCTGGTATGGAAGTGAGCCGTTTACCAATAAGGAAATGAGCAGGGGTTAGCACATCCATATTATCAGGGGGAACAGGAAAGAGGGACCAAAGGACGGGAGTTTAAAACCGCCTCCACTTGTGTGAGCAGGGTGTAGAACTGTTAAACATGAATTATTCATAAAAGTTTCAAATAAAATTTGCACGATTTCACCCCCGCTTCCCATAACTCACCAAAATATGGAGAATTGGCAGGAATGAACTTCCAGTTTATACCTTCATCTGAACATCTGAACCTAAAGAATTGATACCAAATCATCCTGTATGTTTGCTCCCCTATACTGGATGTCATTGAATGATAAAGCCGTGTCTGTAGGAGCAGATCCATTGAAAACTACTCTTAACTTTGTTGTGAGGCTTGTTTCATTCAATACCCCGTGATGAGGAAAATAATATGACTTCCTCACATTTAAAGTTCGTTTCAACTTAAGACATATGTCCCAATTCTTTATACTCTTCCATGAAATCTATATATATAGGTTTCTCATTATTGGATTTTTTCAAACTTTTCTCCAATGCCAAAAATCTCTTCAATGCATATTGCCTTGAATTCCCCAATTTTGATGGAGAATTTAACAACGGTATTTGTACCATAAATCTACCATTTTCACACCGAGTTGTTGTTTCCACAAATATCCTTTCACACATTTTATCATCAGCAGACATATTACAAATAAGAGATGGAGGTTCCTCCGGAGCCCAAAATTTGGACAATTGATCTTGTCATCAGTATTCAAATTACAATGAATTTTTTCATTCTGAACTGACAGCAGTGACCCTGACACAATCCATCCCAAACAAGTTTTCTGCAGAATTGGCAGATTTTTACCCAAATTTACTTGACCAATGCAAAGTAGATTATAAAAATGATCAGCACCAATCTGTTTTACCTTGCTTATAAAAACCAGGACCAGCAAGAAACAAATGGTCTGGTATTTCCAGATGTGAAATATTCAAAGAGTGACTGGGAATTGATTCACTTATTTCCGGCACGACCAAACATGAAATGTTCTTTCCGAATGAATTGTGAAGAAATTGTATTTTCACGTGACACCTTTTATTTATATTGGACACAACTTGATTTATTCCCATTATTGATACATTGAAATTTTCCAATGGAATATTCAGACGTTCACACAAACGAATGTGATTTAAATGAAGAGGGGGTTTTTTGTATAAAGTGTATAATTTCTAAATATGCAAAGCGCTTTCGACTTTCGTCATCTTCAGTGCTTCTTGAAAGTAAATACTCTGGTTGTGAGGGATTCTTGAAATTGAATTTATTGATTTGTAGGTTATGAAATTTGGAAAAATGTTTTGAAGTTAGATGAGTACTTACAAGTCAGGTAACAGGAAGAATCACAATTTTTGAAGTAATCTTATATGTATTTTATAAAATTTCAGGCTAAATTCCAACGAAAATCATGTTAGAATTTGAAGGCCATGTGGGTATGTCAAGTATTTTGAAAGACAAAATTACTTCATCTGTCAAAGTCAAAGACTAAAATATAATACCAATGAGATTTGATTGTGACCCATTATCGAGAAGTGCCCGACAAATATGTGAAAAACCATCTGAATCCAATATTTTACCTAATGCCGTCGATAACAATACCTCACCTTGTTTTACAACACCATTTTCAATGAACATTGATCCAACCAATGAACTTTCACCTGATTTTTGTGAGGGCTGTGATGGTGTATGATTACCTGTACTTTGGGCTACCTGAGCAACAGATGCATCCATAGTACTACCATTATTATTATTTGTTGGTTTTTTCTCGTAATGTGGTGTTTATGACCACATCTTCTACAACCATTAGCTTCTCGGCTAATATGTGCAGCTTTCTTTAAACAATTTAAACATAACCTCAGTTTTTAAGCTTGTTCGAAACGTGAATGTACGTTGAATCTCAAGAAATTTTCACAATTCGTAATAAAATGGTTGTTATTGCAAAAAGCACAAGAAACACTGCCAACCATAAACGATTTATTTGACCTATCATTTGACTTACCCTTTGTGTATTTGGTCCACCTGCCTGACTATTTTCCAATGTCTCAAGTAATTCTGCCTTATTTTTCGGTTTTTCTTCTTCCCATTCTCTTTTTGAAATTGTTTCCAATTTCCCACTCATGACAAAAATCATAATTACATCCCACGATTTGACTGATTGTCCCAAATTTTCCAAAGATCGTAAATGCTTTGTGAGTGCATCTAAAAGTTTTCTTATTTCTAAAGCAGATTCTTTAACCAACAATGGAATATAAAGCAATGCTTTTAAATGATTGTTCACCAGTAATGGAGTATTATTATATCTTTCACAGAGTAAGTCCCAAGAAATCTTATAATTCACGGCCGAAAATTCCAATGAATGTATTACCTGTTTTGCGTCCCCCTCTAGAGCTCCACGCAAAAAGTGAAACTTCTCAATGTCACCAATAGACTCGTTTTTATGAATTAGAGACTCAAAAGTGTCCCTAAACTCTAACCAATTTTCCAATGCACCTGACAACTCAGGAATTGGTGTAGGAGGCAACTGGGGCTTTGACTTTAAGCCTACTATAGAACCAGAACCTTCATGGGTTTTTTTCAATGATGTACGTGATTTATTAGATGTAAATGAAAGTGTGTCATAGTTATAATCATGTTGAATTGAAACTCTTTTTTCCAAAATATTTTTACAAACTGCCATAGTTTTATAATAAATTATTTCAAAATCTGACCCAACTTGCAATTGATTTTCTAAATCCTTCCTCGACCAATAATTCAATTGACTTTTGTAATTCATCAAATTCCGGTAGTAAACTATACATTTTATTCATACGATCCCCCATTTCTATTAATATTACTTCATCAACCATTTCACTATCTTTTTGTAGTTGAACTACTTCATCAACAAATTTTTTGAAAACAGTAATACGACTTTTCACACAGCCGCACCTTCTAACCAGTAATTTCAATTGTCCTACGGCACCAACTCATTCCACTTGCAGGCTCTCGTTTCCGTAGCTACTCGTCGAAGTCTCTACAGTTCAATACTTTTACTCCAGCATATACTTCACCAATATGTCAATTGACTTCTTTATTGTTGTGACAGATTTAGGAACCAAATATAACTGACAAATCCAATATTTGCACAGAATACCATAAAAGAACCAATATGTTGATGTATTTTAGCTATATCCATCCACCTTTAGCTGTTTTTCAGTTTCAATCGAGTGCACATCGATACAAACCGCGTTTACATCAATTTTTCTAATCCAATATCCGCTTGACGGGACCAAAATTTATGTTGCGGATGAACTCCACACTACTTTTCATTCAACTATATTTCCCAAATTGTACAGACCAAACTTATTCTGACATAACAATTCTTTATCTGTCACGTTGACATTACCTACATACTAGATTATAACATCGTTTTGTAACAACCTCTGATGACAAAGTTTTCATTCATCATTTTCTATATTTCCTGGATGGTTCCCAACATGCATCAAAATTCTTCTGATATGTCTTGCGAGTTTATTTTTTCGACTATAATAGTTTTATACAATGTGAAAATCTGTAGTTGAGAATCTGCTCTTTTTCGCGGTGTCTTTTACTCTGTTGGAAATATCAGGCCAGTTTTATTTTGAAATTCCAAGCGGCAATTTCCCACCTCGGGAACCGAGTCGGCACTAACGTTCGCGGGACGCCACGGTCGACTCAAAATTATACCAAGCGTACCAGAAATAAAGCACTACAACATAATGATGCTGAATTACTTCCAGTCTGGCCAAATTTATCAAATAGTCCACCCGAGAAGAAACTAAAGAGAAGTGCTTATGAAATTGATTTCCAACAACATTGCTTTTTTTGTGGTGAAAACCTGGATGGGCAGGGCTCAACAGAAAGGAATATCAAAATATTTTCAGATCGAAAATTTCAATTTCTCATAAGCTTCATTCGCTTCATACAATTTAATTTTTTCTCCCACAATTTACAAATTTATTTCAATTGGTGTCCGATGCTAATAAATAAGATATTCTCCAGCGATTATTGCAATACCGTTAAAGAATAAAATCGGCTTCGATGAATTATTGCAACTATTAGAATTTGCGAGAAAATTCAGAACCGTCAATCGTTTGTAGCAAATGAACTTTATAACAAACAATTGCTGTGCCAATTTGATTTCAGTTCACTCAATATACGAAATCACACAGTCGCCCACCTCGCTCCAGGGGCCCATTACCGAGAAACCACACTTCTTGTTTCCATACATTACATCGAAATTTTCAACCACTTCCAAGTTGTTGATGGAATACCGATTTTCCAAAATTTCCCTGGAATTTTCCCCACTTTCCATAGGTGCTCGCGTGCAGAACATTTTTTTTCTCAAAGTACTCTTCAAAAACTGCCTGTGTACCAAAAATCATTTCTACTGGTTATTGTGTCAGGTTTTAGTAACAATTTTGCAACAGGGGCTGGATTATAACTGTCGAACTTCTTTTCGTGTTCCGCTGCCACATCTATATGATAACGACTGTTTAGTATGGTCAAACAGTTTTGGAGGTGGTTCTTTCCTGTCCATGTCCCGCATGCCTCGGTAATGTTGAATTGAAATCGTGCGCATCGCTAGTAGACCGGGAGCCCATAACGTATTCGCGATATCATAAGCGATCATTTTAACGCACATCAAAGTGATCACGGTGGCGATCAGACCCATCTTCAGCCAGTTTGTTATAAAACCTTTTTATTAATATATCATTGTTAATCAGTGCTTTTTTAAAAAAAAATTTAAGCAAGGCGCAGACTGGCGCGATCGCAGCCGCGATCACGATAGCGATCGCGGCCGAGATATCATAAGCGATTATTTTAACGCACATCAAAGTGATCACGGTGGCGATCAGACCCATCTTCAGCCAGTTTGTTATAAAACCTTTTTATTGATATATCATTGTTAATCAGTGCTTTTTAAAAAAAAATTAAGCAAGGCGCAGACTGGCGCGATCGCAGCCGCGATCACGATAGCGATCGCGGCCGAGATATCATAAGCGATCATTTTAACGCACATCAAAGTGATCACGGTGGCGATCAGACTCATCTTCAGCTAGTTTGTTATATTTTCATTGATATATCATTGTTAATCATTGCTACATTAAAAAAATTTTAAGCAAGGCGCAGACTGGCGCGATCGCTGCCGCGATATCATAAGCGATCATTTTAACGCACATCAAAGTGATCACGGTGGCGATCAGACCCATCTTCAGCCAGTTTGTTATAAAACCTTTTTATTGATATATCATTGTTAATCAGTGCTTCTTTAAAAAAAATTAAGTCGCAGACTGGCGCGATCGCGGCCACGATCACGATAGCGATAGCGGCCGCGATATCATAAGCGATTATTTTAACGCACATCAAAGTGATCACGGTGGCGATCAGACCCATCTTCAGCCAGTTTGTTATAAAACCTTTTCATTGATATATCATTGTTAATCAGTGCTTCTTTAAAAAAAGGCGCAGACGGTTATTATTATTATTTATCGCTCTGAAGCGACTGATTTTTTGGTATCACATTCACTTTTCAGCTGTAGTTAACCAACAAAAACCTACGGAACCACCCCAAATCGTCGGTGCGAATTTCAAGGAAGCACTGGATTGGAAAATAAATTGAAATTACATAAAACTATGAAAATGTATATCAGTTAATATCATGAATAATTTCAACTCAAATTGGATTTATAAAATTGGATGCTTGAAAGCTCGATGTTTTTTTTTCTAGAACGATTCATGTCAAAATATGCAACTGCATTTAATTTAAATCATTTGAAGATATTAACATGCTATTTCTACGAGTATTTGTGTTTGTTTTACTTTAGTGCTATTTCCATAATGGGGGTGCATGAAAAAGTGAGGCCAGAAGCATTTTCCTTACCATCAAAGAAAAGCACTTCCATATTGACATTAATTTTCTGAGGCGATTCTGTGTATGTTTAGTACTTTTTGTAGGAATTTAGTACTAATAATATAAGCCGTGTGGCAGAAAGTTGAATCACTCGCCATGCATGCTTACGCAGACACAGTATTGGTACTGCATTAGGTGTCAAATTATTCTATTGTCGTTTCCACATGAATATTCAAGAGGAAAACGTCTGGCACAAATTACAATTTTCTCAGTCAAATGTTCTGCTGGGGTCTCTTCTCAAGAACAACAACCAAAAATCATTTTTGTCAAGCTAAAATAATATTTAAGCTATTTTGAGCAAAAATAAAAAATTTCATTATCTACCAAAAATGATTTATTTCGGGTATTTTTCCTTTACACAACACTAAACAGTTCATTGTTTATTTGTAGGAAGAAACGTCTTTATTAGAAATTGTCTTTAAAGGAACAAGATTAATGCAAATTCACTAATGATGAAAGAATAACCAACGACAACAAATACCACGCAAAATCTGAAATTCTAAAAACCGTCTCTGATCTCTGACAACAGTGACAGATCTTAGTGACAGGTCTTCCTGTTGATTAAAAAGCACTGTTGCACGGTCATTATAATTACAGTAGTATAGGGTACATAATTGTTTTAAATAAGTTTCTTTCGCGCCTAAAATTCGGAGTAATCTATCTCTAGAGGTTCTTTTCGGTTTTGAAAAGTCCTAAATGCACTGTCAAATTTCTCTCTTTCAAATGACATGTGTTTTATTGCCTCATAACAAAAAACTCTGAATTGGAACACCAAATTATTTTCAAACTTGGCAACGACCTACCCAAACTACACTGATGAAGCGCATGCGCACATCGTGAACGGGTCGCATACGCGGCATGCTTTTCGCCGTGAAAGTTGGCGGGATTAGCATTCTAGAGTAAGTATATAATATATATATTTCTATGCTCCTGATCTATAGGAGAACAAATGTATCGCATGATGCCGTGGATGCATTGCGTCAAATTCCTTTCAATCAGCATTAATATGTCATGATGAGTTATTGGTATAAAATTCTGCTGAAGTTGTCAATATTTGTTTTTGCGCATTCCGGTGTTACAAGTACCCTCCTCGCCATTAACAATAGGTCCCGGATTATAGGAGGTGAATCATGTAACAAAACAGAATACAAATTCATAGTATCCCTACGTAACTCGCAATATGAACATAAATGTGGGGGTACACTGCTGAACTCTCTTTGGATCCTATCTGCTGCGCACTGCCAGCGTTCCATGAAGATAGCTGTGATCGGGATATGGAACGATGACAAGTTCAATGAATCCGTAAGTGTTCGGATCGCCAAAGTTATACCGCATCCAAGATACCGATCAGACTTCATTCACTTAAACGACATAGCTCTTGCGTTATTAGAAAAGCCTATCGAACGCGCAAGATTCGTCAAAATCCCTACAAAGAAGCTTCGTGGCGAACTCAATGTCTATTGTAAGAAAGCTCTTGTGATGGGTTGGGGAGTAACAAATACAAAGACCAAAGAAAGTCCCACTGAATTAAAATGTGTTTTCTTGAGTGTGATCTCGTACTATCAGTGTTGCAACATGTACAACTATGTATTGTCTACCAAACAATCATGTACCTACGAAAAAGGTAAAGATTCCTGCCAAGGGGATTCCGGAGGGCCACTGATGTGCGGGGATATGCAGTATGGGATAGTCTCTTGGGGAAAAAGCTGTGCTAAAAAATACCCAGGCGTATATACTAGGGTTGATAGATATGCTAGATTTATACAAGATACTATGCGAGGGTCTAGAGTTTCAATCAATTTCTCAATTGTAATATTGCTTACTTCATTCATAGTAATAAATTTTATGAACTATATGGACGTCCTGCAGATTTTTTTATTCATAGGAATTTCCACATTTCCATATGGTTGGTTGGCTGACGAGCCAGATACTGGGGTTACCCATGGACACTGAGATCTGCTGGGGTCTATTGTTGTATTGTTCTGCCGTCAGTGATTCCTAGTTAAATAGGCCTGTATCTTTCACTAGTTTTAGTAGTCTATTAACAAGATGTTTCGTATTCATGCCTAAGTTAAGCTTAGAAATCTTTGGCATTTATATATAAAAATTTCACAATTTTTTTTGATATTGAATTGATATTGAATTTTTTAATGATACTAGCAAGGCACTTGCAGGAAATTAGAATCTATACAGGGTATCCATCCCTCCAGGAACTGCATCGATCAATATATAGAAAATTATGCAAAATATTCACATATCCTTCACCTGCAAAAAAGTGCATCTCATCCTATTCTTGCTTCGAAATTGACATCTGTTTTTGGTAAAGGTAAGCTTATCGGGCTTCTGCTCAAATAAAAAAAAGTGATGTTACTTACGTCTCCTGAACACGAATCTGAAATTAATTGCGGCGCTCTCTACTACTTTCCGAGATATGGCTCTCCAAACATTGAAAATTAACCGTTTTCAAACACGAATTTTTCAGTCAAAAATCACTGAAAGTTTTTTTTTTCTTTTGATAGGCCCTTTCTTTACACACAAATCAACCCATATTTCACAATTACAAGCACTAAAAACATTATTTTTTTAACAAAAATCCACCCTTCTTTAGGATAACACATAACGAACAAATCTGGATATTTTTATCATTTTATATGTAGTGGGTTGGTAACTGCGCGCGCTAACTATTCATTGACATCGATACAACAATTTATCTTTGTCCAGATGTATTTCCTTTGCACTGAACCCAAAAACACTCCCAATTTATTTTAAAAATTAGTAAGTGCCAATCTATTGTTCACCTAAATTAGAAATTCGTAGAATTTTAATATTTTCAGTTTATGATATTTACGTTAAATAAAACACCAAAATGCCGAAATTTAAACAATTGAACATAGTAATGAAGGGGAAGTTATCTGCCCAGAATCAAATTTGAATAGTTAGCGCGCGCAGTTACCAACCCACTACATATAAAATGATAAAAATATCCAGATTTCTTGGTTATGCGTTGTCCTAAAGAAGGGTGGATTTTTTGTGAAAAAAATTATGTTTTTAGTACTTGTAATTGTGAAATGTGGGTTGATTAGTGTGTAAAGAAATGGCCTATCAAAAGAAGGAAATACATTGAGTGATTTTTGACTGAAAAATTCGTGTTTGAAAACGCAGAAGCCCGATAAGCGTACCTTTACCCTGTTTTTTACTCACCATTTGAGTTTTCTTGATAAAAATGCAGTGCCACGACGCTATCACTTCTTATCGCACAATAAACATTGAACTGCCAAGACTCTTGAAAATTCAGTTCCCTGAATACATGCTGATTTGAGTCACTCCAATAATGGCAATTATGTTGGTTGAAGACACCATTCTTTGTAAATTCAGCTTCGTCTGTCCATATAATATTATCCAAAAATAATTCGTTCCCTTGCGACCACACAAAATCTCACTCTTCGTGGAAAATCTGTTTCTTTCAGGTGCGAAACTATGGAGAACTTATATGGGTGAAATATATGTTTGCGCAGTATTCTGTGTACTGAGTTTTTTGACAATCCTGATTCTCTTGCAACTTGTCTCAAAGATATTGTTGGATATGCAGCAAAATATCCCAAAATGGCAATTTCAATATCTTTATCATCAACAATTGGCTTGTTTCTCTGCACTCTTGCTGACGGATCCAAATTTTTTGAAGTTTATTATAATTCGTTTAACAGAATTTTGTGAGTGCTTCTGCTTCTGAGGATACCGAATAGCAAATATATCACATGTTCTTGAGATAACCCTATTACATTCGCCATAAATAATAAATAGATTTAAGTAATCTTCATTCGAATAATTCAAACGAGCCGGCATGATTGATTACAATGACATTTCCGTGGCAGTTGATTGTTTCCAACGCAACTGCGGGCGCCATGGCCAACTAAGAATAAGTAAACTCAAGAATAAGAGATTTTCTGGAACTGAGACATGTTAATTCGCCAATATTTCGAAAACTGTTGGGTGTAGGCATAGATAACCTTATTCAGAGTTAGCTTCATTTCCGATGCCGAATCGAATGAGAATATAAAATTGGAGGGTTTCCATTTGAAAAAATGGACTTACAATAATTTTTTCAACCGGATCTATATCATTTTCTGGTGAACGCCCTGTTTAATTATAATCGAATTGATATCGAAATTCTACTGAACTGGGTCCTCTTCTACGAATAAATCGATACACAATCGAAAATAAATGATAAGGTCCAGAAATAAAAAAAAATATTTTTCGGTCTGCAAACGCAATTTTCAACTTAAAATTTGAAATATTTCGAAAACGGTTAGACTTGGGTATAGGACATTATACTTGAAACATGTTCAGAATCATGCGTAAAATCTAAAACCTTGATAATATTTTATTTAAAATAACGAAGTTGGAGTCCACTTCCGGCACAACCGGAAGTGCCACAGTCTTCAAAATATTTTTGCCGGATAGCACTTATCAACAATAGTGAACTCCCAAATTTTCGAATTTGACCCACCTATGGTTTTCTATACATTGATCGATGCAGTTCCCGGAGGGACCCCCTGTATATCATGTGTCGAAGTATTTGTAAACTCTTGAATGGGGTAGAAACATATTTTAATTAAATATTGTTTCAATTTATACTTGAATATTCTTTTATTCAATATTTTTACCTCATCAGGTGGTTTGTTTAAGAAATTTGGGCAATAATAGTTTATACCTTGTTGTGATTTTTGGAGTCAATTGGCAGAAATAGCAACATTACTTTTATTTCTTGTATCATAATCATGAAACTCACTGTTTTGTTTATAGTTATCCAAGTGCTCTTTTACATAGATCAAACATTGATATATCCATGCTAGGTAGGGTGAGAAAATTATACTGGATAAATAAGTCCTTACAGTGTGTCCTTGGACCAACACCGGATATAATTCGTAATGCTTGTTTTCGCAGTGTGAAAAGGGTTTTCATGCTGTGTCCCCATATCAAAATTCCATATTGAAGGTGACTGTGTATGAAAGCAAAATACGCCATTCTCATCATACTATGAGACACAGACATTCTTCATCAACGCAACAAGAACAAACTTGAAGAAAGTGTTTTTGGCAGATGTTCAATATGCGAATTCCATGTCCATTTGCTGTCAATATGAAAGCCTAATAATTTAACTGGCTCTGTATTTGTGCTGTTCTGTCCAGTTGATAGTTATTTTTTGGGATTTTTCCATATTCATTTTTAGTTTAATAGACGAAAAATATAATTCAGCTGCTTCTTCTACATCTTTAGAAAGTCCATGGACAGTATTGATTACCTCATCACAGCTTATGAAAGTAGCGTCATAGGCATAAAGAATAATATCAGTATTTTTTAACTGGTTTTTGATATCATTAATATAAATTATAAATATATACCGTCAGATAGTGACAGATTTAGGTGCCCCATTTTCACATACAAGCCTCGAATAGGGTTGAAAAGTAAGTCGATGTTGAGTTAAATGAAGGGAAATTTACGAGTGGCTCGTGGGGAAAACATATGGAAAAATCAAAAAGAATTTCCATTAAATTTTCCAACGACAAAATCTACTTTTCCATTCGCGCCACTCAAGCCATTATGTTTTTCGGTCTAGTGACGATGTAGGTTTTCATAGTTTCGATGGGCTTGCGTGGGAAAATCTGTTAAAATCTAGATTTTTCTTTACAAGATAACAGCCTTATTTTAACCCTTTAGCCACCTTCAACACTCAAGCCTTTGATCTTCCGAAGCCAGGTTCTACTAATTAATGATTAGATGAACACGGCTCGCGTTAAAATATGGAAAATCGAATTTTCCATATGTTTTCCCCAGGAGACACTCGTAAATTTCCCTCCATTTTACTCAACATCGATGTACTCCTCAATTCTATTCAAGGCTTGTATGTGAAAATGGGGCACCTAAATCTGTCACTATCTGACGGTCTAATAATATAGTATAATAATATAGTATAGATCTTTGAGGGAAACCATAATAGGTGTTTTTATGTTTTGACTTTTGCTCATTTATGTCAACAAACTGCTCTCTATCACATAAGTATGAAATAACGAGCTCTGAAGCTTTACCACCAATGTTGTGATATTTCAATTTTAAATTCATTAAATAATGGTCCACACAATTGAAAGCTTTACTCAAGTCACAAAGGCTTACATCAACATAATGCTCTTCCTCCATTGCCACTGTTACTATTTCTACAAAATTAACTAGTGCAAGTGTTGTTGATTTACCAAATTGTTCATCTCGAAGTAATAAATTAACCGTTTTATTATTAGAGCGTCTATTATTTTCGATATAATTGGCACAAGTTATATTGGTCTGTAATTATACGTGTCTGTAGTTTTTCATTTTTTATGTAGAGGTAGAACTAGAACATTTGAGAATGTTGGGGAATATGCATCTCTGAAACATTTATTTATTAGATCAACTAATGCTCTCTATAATGACATTCCAAACACATCCTGTGCATGTGATAGTTTCAAATTTTTCATCACGTCTATTACTTCATCTGACGTGACAGGTTAAAAAATATTCAAGTGGGCTTTGTTTACCATGTTTAACGGTTCATGGAGATGATCTGGTATAGTTGAATATGGTATGGTATTGATAATAATCTCTGCAATATTAACAGAGTACTCATTAAAGTTTTCTGCTGAAGGACATTCTGAAACTGTAATTGATTGATTATTTAGTGTTTTTTCTGATTGATAATCTGCCATGCTGCTTTTACTTTATTACTAGAGTTTTCAATAAGTCTGTGTTTGCTAGGATTCTTGATTTCTTTATTTCTAAGTTATAGTTTCTTCTAGTAATTTTAACCTGATCCTTTGATACCGGACAGTTTGTTGTTTTGGCAGAGAATGTAGTTGTTCTCTCATATTGCGCACACGGAAAAAAAAATTTAATAGTAGCAAGTGAAATTTGCATACCACCAAGTGAAAATTTGCATACTATATGGGACAAGTACACGCTTTATTAGCCACAAGAAAAATCAGATTCCTGAATTTGATCACTTGCTGTTATTGATGTAATTTCAGGAACACAATGTAACCTAACGATACTAAACTCTTTATTAGAAGCAAACTTTTCATTTAATTAGCCTCAATCTACGTTTTATCTGCAGTAGGTGCTCAGTTTGATAACTACTAGTGACAAGTAAATTTACCATTGATTAAACATGATTTAATCTCAAATAACTCATATAATTAAATCTACTAAAAAAATTATTAGTAGCTACTATACAGTATTCTACTGCAGCAACATTTTAAGATCATTATAATAATTTTAGTTTACTTGGCCTTATCAAATGACTCACTTTTGGGTAGTTTATTATTGTCTTACCTTTAATAGCTTTCATTCCATCTTTGGTATCAGGATACACCGGACTCAATTGAAATATCCACTTGCCCTCAGTTTAGAGTTATTAGTTCTTCAAAGAAGGATCATTTGTTTTTTATAAAGCCTTATTATCAATACATTAATTTCATTCTTGAATTTAAAATGATATGAAAGGTTCGGTTGCACCAAGGAAGCAATGATTCAGTATACACTCTAAGAAAACGTACCTGCATGGCATATACAGGCTAGCAAAATACACCACTTAAAAAAACCGGAGATAGAGATTGCAGTTTTTATGACAATATTTTTTAATGAGCTATAAGTTGATGTGGAAAGATACAACATTTTGACGGTTCTTTTAATGAAATAATCGCCTCTGGCCACCCTTACTGGATCACCCAGTACAACCTGTTTCATAATTGACAATTTCGGAACTTTGTGAATCTGTTTGTATATATTCATCAGTATGAATGAATGAGCAAGCAGGCAAGCTTATGTCTTTTCTCATTATGATCATAACAAATCCATGTTATATATAACATAAAGTAGAATTAGAACGTTCTAAAAATTGAAAATAAAAGATAATTAAGAAAGGAAATGAAAATATGTAAATTTTTAATATTTTTATTGAAACAAAACTGTTGTTTTTAGGAAAATGTCAATAATCTAGAAATGTTAGGTCAAAATCAACATTCTACATACCAACAAGTAAAATACATAAATCAAACTGACACTATTCACACAACTCACAACAGTAATAATAGTATAATTCCGGCACACGATGTAACACGTCTACATACAACTACTAACTCAAATGCTGGAATTGGAATGAGGCCAGTTTTGCGAAAACGTTGTTGAGCATGTGTGGCGGTTACTACCGATTGATCCCGAACTGGTCGAGTATCAACAAGTAGGTGAACAGGTTATATTATCGTAGGAACGCCAAGCTTTACTATGAATAAACAGTTGTATTATGCCTGTAACACGAGTATCTGTTGTTATGATATAAATTTCAGAAACCCAAAGTTGATAAATATGAATATACAGTTTTTCAGCGCTAGTAAAATGTTTACCTGTCATTATACAAAGTGAATTATCTAATGTTCGAAGTACTTGCTGTATGTAAACAATATTATAGCTACAAGTTCATGCGTTCAGAGTACTCATTTTTTTAGAGACAAAATGTAATTTTTTTAAATATAGGTTTTATTTTTTTTACCGCAAACGAAATAAAGTCAGGAAAACGTTTTACTTGGACCATTTTTTTCCGTGCAGATCATCATTGAGCGATTTTATTTTGCTGCTATTATCGCTATCTACTTCTACTTTTTTCTAGAAAATACTGATTCATTTGGTGTAATGTTTCAAAACTAATTTCAACATTATCTGGATCAATTAGGCTATACCAGTGTATAGTAGAAACCAGGCGAGTGCGAACATAGGCCGAACGTAGCGGAATTGACTCTTGCCCGTTCTTCTCTAGCTTTGACATTGAAGTGACTTCTGAATAATACTGGGAACGTGGCGTGAATCAAACAAAGTGCGTATTGAAAATAATTAGATTTGTTCGAACCGTATTAGTACCTATCAGTAACTTTGTTTTAGGCATGCGTTCTTTGGAATACGATGCACAAAGCATATTTATGCTGCTTGTTGTGGATTGTGTCTAATTTGAAATATATTAGCGGAAGAATATTGTTCAAACAATAAAGAAGCGTCTACCTATAAAGTTTCAGACAAGTTTTCGTGTTCTTGCGCAAATCATACACAGTTTTTTTTTTGCAAAAGTACCTATTGTTTTTTACTTGGGCCTCCGTTCGAACTTGGGCTAACTTAATTTTAGGTATGAGAGGTTAAATCCCATACAGTATTCCATCCTATGCACATGCGCAGTATGTTGCGCGTTGCATCTAATTTGAAATATTGACGGTAGACAGGCTCATATATAAAGATTTTTTTGGAAAAAAGTCCTTAGTGCCGTATGTGGTGAACGGTTAGCTTTCTCAGTTTAGGATTGAATGGGGGCCCAAGTTCAAACGGAGGCCCAAGTGAAAAACAATAGGTACTTTTGCATAAAAATCTCTCTATATAATTTGCGCAAGCACGTGAAAAAATGTTTGCACCTTTATAGGTAGACGCTTATTTATTGTTTGAACAATATGATGTCACAAATGAAAACATGAAACAATGTTACTGATATGGCACTAATAAGAAGATTTTTGCAGAAAAAATTCAAATCAGATGAAACGCACAACATGCTGCGCAGGCGCTTTGACTTTCGTCTGAAAGTTCCTCCTCGAAAATAGAAAAAATTCTTTTAGAAATAGAGGCTGTTTCGATACGCCTTTGGGTTTAATAATGACGCAAAATACAAAAACATTTTTATTCAAAATAAAATAAATATGACAAAACAAACGCAGGTAACTCAATGAAAAATAGTGAACTGTGTATTCTATTATTTCAACGTAGATGTTCAAATAAATTCCCTTCCTGTGCTAAACAATAACATAAATTATCATAAAATCGACTCCTGACGTTTCTAAGCACATTTGGGGTAATACTTCTGAAAGAATTTTCAATTTTCTTCAACAGATCTTGTAAGTTATCAGCCCTACCCTCTTGAAAACCATAAATTAGAGATTTCACGTGCCCCCAAAGGAAACAATCATTTGGGGCTAAATCGGGCAATCGAGCTGGCCATAAGATTGTTCCTCTTCCGGTGATTAGGCGATTTGGAAAAATGGTATTTAAATATTGTTGAACCACTTGAGAATTATGAGCTGAACATCCATCTTGCTGAAACCAAATCCTATGGAAATTTTGACCTGCAATTCTTCTTATTTCTGGCACGATTCGCAGTTGCAAAAGATTGAGATATTTGGGTCCATTCAATGCACCTTCTATGACAAATGGGCCAATCATATTTCCACCCAGCATGCCACCCCAAATATTCAACTTCTGTGGATACCGAGTTCGTAATTCGTAAAACCGATGCAAATTTTCTCGGGACCAATATCGCACACGAGAAGGATTATGACGTCCTTGTAAAGGAAAGGTTGACTCATCCGTGAAAACAATATTTTCAATGAAATTTTAATCAGCATTTGCCATTTCCATCATCGTTTCACAGAATTGCATCCGCTCGAAATAATCATTCGGATAAAGAGTATGAGTTTTCTTAACTTTGTACGATTTGTATCCATGTTTTTTTATAATTCGTCTCACTGAAGTTGCACTAATGTTCACTTCATTCGCAACAGCTTCAGCTGTTTTATCGGGATTCTCGCTGTTTGTTGCCAACACTACTATTTCCTTCATTTCCCTTTCATCGCCATCAACTGGAACTTGATGTTTTCTAGGGAAAACACAACCAAATTATTTAAAGTTGTTTATTACACGATGAATTGTCGAAATAGTCGGAATAGGTCTGTTGTTAAACTCACTGATGAATCGGATTCTTATTTCACGAATTGAGTTACCTCCATAATACCATTCAACAATCTCAACTTTTTCTGACACATTATAGATATCCACTTCACAATTAATGACCCAAAAACAACAAAGTAATTCGAATGAAAACGTTTGAATATGTCAAAATCTTATGACATTTTGACGTGTGCATTTGTTTAAATGGGCATGAGTAAATTCGCCCACGTTGGGTCTATGCTTGCCTGGTTTCGTGTATAACATGCTGATGCATAGTTGCGATACAAATTGCATCGTGTGTGTAGTTGTATCAGTATCACGGTATCAATATCACTTTGTATCATCATCTGTACCGCTGTCGAGAAACGGCGAGTTTTTTCTCAAAAAAATATGCCGTCACCACCGCAACTGCCACAACCACAGGTATCAATATCACTTTGTTTCATCATCTGTATCGCTGTCGAGAAACGGCGAGTTTTTTTCTCAAAAAATTATGCCACCACCACCGCAACTGCCACAACCACAGGTTTTGGTAACGACCAGAGCTGTGCCGAGCACTGACAAAAAGTGCTTCGAGTACTAAGCAGTAAGCACTCTTGAAAAGTGCTCGGGAGTCTCGAGTACTAAGCACTTTTTTCATGAAGTGCTCGCGATTACTAAGCACTTTCAAAAAGTAATTCGATTTAGCGAGCACTATAAGCACTAAGCACTCTTCAAAAGGACGGGACTGTATTCCAAGTTCATATTTTATTTGGAAAGGGTTTCACTTGGAATACTCAAATTTGGTCGATGAACTCAGAAAGGATTGGAGTACTTATTGAATATATTCACATTGATTTGATATCGAAAATTGAGATTTTTTTGGACGGCAATCGAAGGAAATGAGTCTACACTTGCTTTTGTTTTATGTCAATAAAAACAGTGCAACATTGGCTGCATTTTCACACAATTTTTTGAGGTATTCTGGGAGAAATGTAACCCTCCGTTGACTGGGTGGCAATCCAAACAGCAGATCGCGTGAGAGTTTACTGCCTCGCCCAGTGTCTAACATCGATGAGGTATATCCGGACTCATAATGAGATTAGGTTAGAAGAACAAGCGTCACCAACTCACCCCAATCTCTCAGCGACGAACATCGTCAGATAGTCCCAAAATGTCGTTCGACCATTCCGTCTGATTGGAGATGTAGAGCTGTTGGACGAGTTTTCTTCATGCCTAAAATGTTCATCGTTTCTTCCTTTATTAGAATCTTAATCCAGCGAAACTCCATGTCTGGGTATCACATTCTCTATAAAGCCTTTGCGACTGCAGAATCTTCTGTTTGGGAATTGGCAGAACTTCAGACTAAATGGTTAAGGCTTTCGCGACCGAAGTTTTCAGTGACACAATTTTCAATCGGGTTTGAAGGCCGTCGTTTTTTGGAATTTCTTCCTAACGTTTCGCTAGCGCGAGTGGCTAGCTTCTTCAGAGGCATATACATCACGAATAATCTCAGATGACTAGAGATTCCGTCTGCGGGCGGTAATTACCGTATCTGGATTTGGAACATTCTCACTAACCCTATTTGACCCCTTTCTACCTGCTGGCTTAATGTCGTTGATATCCTTTGACATTTCAGAATTGCTCATTACCGTAACTGGGTTAGGCATATTTTCGATGTAGAGTCACTTTGAAGACTTGTCTGGTCCAGTCTACAACTGTTCTAAAGGTTTCTAAATAGAATATCATCGTTTGCAATTGCAACCATGAAATATAATTTACTAGAACTGAGCCCTCGAACCTAGAATGTGCATAATATAAGGACGCAATCAGTAGATCTTGGGGGTGGGGGTGCCGCTGATCGCGTATTATATTTTCAACAACTTTCATAGATCCATAGATGAGAATAGGCTTAGTGCTTAGTAATCCCGAAAAGTGCTTCCTAGCACCGCAGTACTCGGGAGCACTTTCGGGGATTACTAAGCACTAAGCCTTTTCGTAAAATGGCTCGAAGCACTAAGCACTGAATCCAAAAAGTACTCGGGAGCACAGTGCTACGAGCACAAAATGCTTTAAGCACAAGCACTAAGCACAGTGCTTTGGGACAGCTCTGGTAACGACATCGTCAAAACGTTCCTTCCATTCACGTTTGCAATCTTCTGTTTCACGAATCCATCTCATCGTGTGTGGAGACGTTGATATTTGATACAAATCTCGTATATTTGTATCGCGACATGTAGCGATACCGATCTCATCGTCTGTGGGGGCCTTTAGAGTGGAATGACATACTGACATTCATTAGGAGGTCACGAAGGTTCGAGATGAAAGATTAGGAAGAGGACTGTAGATATGTGGAGAGCAGGGGATGACAAAAATGGTCCACGAGGGCCCACTCGCCTGGCTGCGGCAGCAGCCTCTCCGGAAACTACTACTATTACTTTTCTGATGGTACAGAACTGGGAGAATCATAAGACATGGAGACAGAAGATAGGACGATGTCCCTCTTAATTACATTATTTGTGTAGGTTCTCACAATGTTCTCTGAACATTTCCTAGGAACCAGAAGAAAAATAAAGTTTTTTCTATTTGTAGGAATTTTTACATCTCCTTATTCGACAATCACCTCTTTTCCGTGGTTTAGTGGAGTGAGTACCTTTGTCGGTTTTTTTTTTTATTTCTCAAATGGAAGGTGTGAAATAATCTATACAACAAATATGAAATAACAGTTTACGATGCATATACATTTTCAGAAGCTGTTTCGATACAAATGGAAAATCGTTTTCGTCTATAAATAGGATTTGCGGAAAACACATTTATCAAACAAAAGGCTATCTGTTCTCACGAACAGATAAAACTTTGTATCGCCACAATTTTTATGGCAATTCTCTGCTAGAAAAAAATCAGTAGACCTTCGGTAACTGGAAGGGATTATGAAAAGTTTTTCATGGATAGATATAAACTACAAGTGGTATTCAATAGTCCCAATAAAACTATTTATTCATTAATATACAGTGACATTCAAAAAGTACGCGACAAATGGAACAGTTTCTTGCTCATAACGAATTTCTTGTTTATGAAACAGTATGTCACAAACAACAATAAGAATAAACGAATTGAAGTGATAAGAGAGTGTGCTGCCCAAGTTGCGCCAGTTATGTTGAGGAATGTTTCGAAGGAAATTAATGGACGAACAATCCTGTGCATTAAAAAAAAACGGAGGACACGTTGAGATTGAATTTTTGTTGTTTATTACTGATAATTTAATTCATTTTGTATTTTTTTTTTCATTTTTAGATTTCATATCATGTGTTGTTTGATGAATTTATTGAAAAATTTCATCGAACTTATTTTTTTTTTCTTTGGTGTTCTGGCATTGACTGCTATGGTCATTAGCCACGTGTTCTGGATAGGCCTTGTTACTAACTCCATGCGCCACCTTAGGAGCAGCACTGTTAATTGGAACGCAACAGTGAATCGTGCAGGACTCACCCCAGTCCAGCCACTAGATTAGAATAATTTAATCGGTCAAATTAAATAAAAAAATCCCAGCCGCAACTGGGGCTCGAACTCCGGACCTTTCGACCCAAAGTTGGACGCTCTAACCACTGCTCCACGCCCCGACATCATCGAACTTATTTTCTCCGAAAAACTTTTTAGATTTTGCAAATGGACCTTTCCATGACATATGGAAAGTGCATACGCTAATATCACTCGGGAATTTATATTTATTTTTTTTGACCGCTAGTTTCTCTATAATCAGAAGAAAAGTTGTTTCGTGACGTCACGTTCATCAAAACTAGACTTGGCAATGTTGTAAAAGTTGTGCACCGTGGAATCTTAAATTCTCATTTGAATATAATGTGTACCAGATGGGTTCGTTCATCAGTTTCACGGAGCAAACTAATAAGAATAGTTTGTCTCTGTTTAACTCGTTTGCCTAATTTAATATTTAATACAAGTAGAGCAGTTCCATCAAATCTATATGCTGCAAACGAACAGGCCCTACCTGATTTCTTTTTTAAGGTTAATGCGGTTTTCAAAGTTTTGAAATGTTTTTGTTGTTTGTGCTCTAAATTTTTTTCTTAATTCCAGTATCTGTATCCCTGCAATAACTGTGAACATGTAACATGTCGAAAAGGTGCTTCGTACCTGGTTGTCTGAACACCAGTGAATATTCTAATAAACAATTTTTTATGCTCCTAAATACCTATGAAGCGCATTGTAAAATGTAGTTCGAAGCAATGAATAAACCTTGTGTAAAAAGCGGAAATATAATTATGTCTTTGTGAAGAACATTTCCAACTGAATCTGTATTCAAGCAGCGTTCAAGGAACGATTTTAAATTTTAGTCATTGCAAAAAATAAATTCATATTTGTTAAATAGAAAGAGTCAATCATCTCATAATCTACCGTCGGTAAATTATCTGAACTTTTCTTTACGAAGCCTTTCCATATTTGGATGATGTTACGCAATAATGGGTTTCGTAAAAAATATCAAAATAGTTTAGCAGATCATGGAATGATGGAATGTGGCTTAATACTATCGTCAGTGGAGGAGCCCCCTTACAATTGCGGGATGAATCATTTTTGCTTATTGTAGAGTAATACTTCGGCGATTCCAATGACTGTGATAGCTCAATTATTAAAAAATATGGCTTGACTCATTGTGGCATAATACCATTCATTTAATACACAAATAAATTCACACCAGATAGGTCATAATAACACCTCGCTACAGTATTAATGAATGTATCAGTTAAATGTCGAATGTAAAAAAACCAAACATTATTAACCTCAAATCTCGAGATCACTTTTGTTGCATGAGAACTGTGATAATGATTTGCGGTGTTGTCAATGCTCGTTCTTCATCGAAAGGATGGTCCGTTCAGGAAATTTGAAAGTTACAAATACAATAAAAAGTAGCTAATATGTGGATATTTTTCTATGAGTTGATCAAGTGGCGAAGTTTCAATTATTTCGCAATGGCTTATACCAAGCTAGAATCTATATTTTTGAGGAGAACGGTATTGAATGTTTCGGAACATGGGTTATGGTGGGGGTTGTTTCCGATGAACGTGACGTCAGCGGCACACTTTCAAATGAGATATTCTTTCAAAATGAAAAAAATATAGTGGAACTCTTTGTTAAATGGACGTTTCAGACTAGAATCAATCGATTTAAAAGAGTTTTGCAATTTATTTTTCATGGTTGAGTGGAAGAATAGCTCAGCTAAACTCCACCAGGAAAAATAAAGACCATTTATTATTATTATTATTATTATAAATGTTAAGGTCCATTCTGAAAAATGCGGTTTTGAAGAAACTGAAAATCACTCAGTATATCTGATAGGTGCTAATTTTCAAGTATTAGTTGATTGTTCGACATATTAAATTCTTGATACAACTTAATAATAATTATTACCATTTTTGTGTCCGCACAAATCGTCTTCCGATGATTTTTCTGATATCTACTTGGTCAAATTTATCGAGCAACGCTTTGGCAGATGTTTATTTATTTATTTATTTATTTATTTATTTATTTATTTATTTATTTATTTATTTATTTATTTATTTATTTATTTATTTATTTATTTATTTATTTATTTATTTATTTATTTATTTATTTATTTATTTATTTATTTATTTATTTATTTATTTATTTATTTATTTATTTATTTATTTATTTATTTATTTATTTATTTATTTATTTATTTATTTATTTATTTATTTATTTATTTATTTATTTATTTATTTATTTATTTATTTATTTATTTATTTATTTATTTATTTATTTATTTATTTATTTATTTATTTATTTATTTATTTATTTATTTATTTATTTATTTATTTATTTATTTATTTATTTATTTATTTATTTATTTATTTATTTATTTATTTATTTATTTATTTATTTATTTATTTATTTATTTATTTATTTATTTATTTATTTATTTATTTATTTATTTATTTATTTATTTATTTATTTATTTATTTATTTATTTATTTATTTATTTATTTATTTATTTATTTATTTATTTATTTATTTATTTATTTATTTATTTATTTATTTATTTATTTATTTATTTATTTATTTATTTATTTATTTATTTATTTATTTATTTATTTATTTATTTATTTATTTATTTATTTATTTATTTATTTATTTATTAGTCCAGTACACTACAGAATTGTAATAAAATCCCAAATGGTACATAAAGTAAGTTTCAGATAAAGAAACCAGTCAAACACAAACTAGATGTTAATTAATTTTTGAAAAATTAAATTTTTCACAACATTTTGATACGTGGATTTTAACACTTAGTATCAACTAGAAATGTCTACCATTTTGTTTTCGATGAATTTTTTAATCAAAAAATGTATTGAAGTACATGGCAGACATTAGCTAATTGTTCAAAAATCAAAACATTTTAACAATTTCAATTTTCAACATGGCGCTTAGTAGCACTGGTAGCGATTGGAAATTTGTGATATTCATCATCTCTTACATAAACAAAATACATGTATCAATGACAGACATTCGTTTATACGACAGAGATTTTTTTCCATCACAAATAAAGACTTGTTCCATTTGTTGCGTACTTTTTGATGTCACTGTATAAAAATATAAAACAAAATAGTTATTGATGATTTTAGTGTTAAACGTGCTATTTCAGCGTAACGAAAATGACCCAATCCTTCGAAAAATTAAGAGCACTTTCATCACGAAATATTTTTTTCTACAAATACTATCGAAAGACCGCAAAAATTATTAATAAAAAATATCAGGTATTCACAAAGTTCAGGATCGCATGGTACATAACATAATGTTATGATAGTAACCATTTGCTTGTTTTCAAATACATATCGACCATTGTTCATTGCTATGAGTTGCTAATAGTCCAAGATCCCAGATGCCAGACGTTACTTATTTTTAAAAGAACGAAATGTATACTATTGAGTAGTGTTACTGCTATGATCGCATGCCTACCTGTTAGATTGATCAGATGACCATTTTTCAGATTTCAGGAAATCAAGGTACGTAAAAACATTACTTACTTGAGTTGAATTCCCAGTCTACAGATATATATTTGTAACGCCTGGTGAGTTTGTTGACAGTGTCGCTGGCAACCACCCGGAGCTCCGAGTTCAAATCTTGTCTCCGAAATGTTTTTTTTATGAAAAAAACCCTAAAATGACATTTTCAAAATAAACAGTTGGTGTTAAAAGTCGAACTTAAAATAGTTTTTGTATAAAAAACATTACAATCATATTTCAACAACTGTTACTCTACTCCGCGGATACAAAAAAAAAAAATATCCATAACATTCCGATATTCTAGCGACATGAAAAATTGTCAAACCTCAAATTCACATATCTCCAGTTATATTTCTCTCCACAATTATAATAACCTCAATTTGTCAGAGATGACATAAAATATTAGTTTGATAAATCGAGCAAAAACCAAATATATCCAGCAAAATTTTTCATTTTCAACGAATCATGCTGGAATACATCACCTATAATATTCCTGCACATTTATAATATCATTCTGGTTTACTTTTACCGTCGTAAGAAGAAAAAGGGATAAACTTGAGGATAAAAAGAAGCAGAACAAAAGTGGGAAAAAGGGCGTTCGTCAAGACGTTTTCCGACAAATGAAGCTGCATTCCTTCACAGACTTTCATTAGGTTTTTTGCGTGCGCTCTCAATTACACAACTAGGACTTTATTACTGAGATGAAAGTAATCAAGGGGTTGATTGTACTGACAAAGTAACTGACGGTATATTAAATGTTGTTCTAAAATTCCCGAAATGAACGCACAAACCTTATGGGAAATGGCTTTCGGTGAATTCCGCTGATTTTTTGGTATGATCAACTTTCCAATGTCATGATCAAAAGTCTCCACGGACACAACAAAAAATAAAGGACAGTTTTTAAGACAAAAATTACTCAAAGTAGGCAAAATAGGAAAGGACCCCGCACCACTCTTATGGGTTTCTGGGTCCCGGTGGAATTGGCTGAAACTATAGTATGTTATTCTTTTCATTATCCTGATCAAAAGTTCCCATGGGCCCAACTCAATCCTATGACTAGTTTTCGAGATATAGCCCCTCAAAGGTGTGATTTTGTACCTCATGAGTGTAAGTACGACAAAACATTCCTTTGTGTATCTGTACCTCAGAATGAATTTTCCAGTATAAATTGTACCTTCACAATCATTTCTTTTGATGAATACTTAAATTACTTGAATACGGACTACAGGGTGTTGACTTAATTCAGGACAATATACTTGATCAATATCTTTTTTCGTTTAGCAAAAAAAAATGAAAGTATATATTTAGGTTGATACTCAATGAACAAATATAAAATGAGAGTTTATTTGATACTGGGCGTTGCACAGATTTTGTATCAGCTATGAGTGTTATTAAGACAGATATACTTATATTTTTAACGTAATTTTTACATTGGCTGCGTTAAAAAGAGTATTTTTGTTCAAGTTGTAGGTTCATCATATACACATATTTTACATATATATACATATATGGAGAGAGAAGAGAGGTAGTCTATTGCTGACTAGTTAGAAACAAATCTTGACAATTTTTTGGGGCAGCAGCAAAACGCAAGTGTACTTATAACATTATATTTCCAATATTTCGACAGTGGTTACTGTCATCATCAGGGAGCTACAAAAATGGATGAAACTATGGTAAAATGGTAAGGATGAGAGTCCAATACTTACAATGTTAGTGACATTGGTCGCTTAACAACGATGTTAAAAAATTAAGCAATACTAAAACCATGTACATAAAGATTGTCATTTAGTAAAACTTGCCCTGATTGTAGCTCCAGATGGCTATATACTTGCAATTCAAGGCCCCTATTTTGCAGACTCCCGCAATGACGATGCGCAAATGTTGCGTAATGAGTTAGAAAGTGATGTGAACGTTATGAGGTTATGAGGTTTCATGAAGGTGACATTTTTATTGTGGACTTAGGATATAGAGATGCCATACCACTACTTGAAGGCTTAGGTATTTCTTATAGAATGCCAGCACATCTTGAACGTGGATGTCGCCAATTAACAACAGAAGAAGCAAATGAGACGCGACTAGTCACAAAACAAGATGGATAGTAGAAGCAAGAAACGCACATTTCAAATCGCTGTTCAAGTTTTTTGACCATATAATCGCAATGCCACATGTACATCACCTTGGTGAACTTTACCGGATATGTGGAGCAATAATAAATAGGTATCATCCACTTTTGCATATACAAGAAGCCAATGCTGAATTAGCGACAGAACTTTTGGAGAGGTCAAGGAGTATCAATATCGTACAAGCAAGAGTCGAAGCTCAAAATCTACATATCAGACGAGGCCAATGGCTCCGTCTAGATCAGCGCCAGTTGCCAGACTCTAACGTTAGCATATTTGAGAGAACCTACTGTCGGCACATATCAGGTTCATCTAGCTCCATCTTACGTTCAAGACAAGATGCAACGCGAAGGACAAGAAGACTTTGAGTTAGATACTCTGATTGATGAGGCTTGTTTTTTGAGGGTGCGAGTATTTTCCCGATTTCGTAATGCAACGAAATATCAGCTATGGATTGCATATTGCCAAAACGATGATGAGCCAATTTTGGGGTATTACTGTAACTGCAGATCAGGTGCCAGAACACTTGGCTCATGTGCACACGTTGCGAGTGTTTTATGGTTTTTGGGTTACGCAAGTCATGAGCCCAATATTCATTACCCCTCAACACATTTATTGAATTCTGTGCTAGACGCTGCGAATAGGCCAGAACAGAATAATCCTAATTTTTTATACAGACATATCAATTGAGTTTCATACGATATGGGTCATTTAAGAGAAGAATTCACAAATATTTTTTCCTATTTCTATTTATTCTTTGTTCATTGTGCAAGGATCTAAATAATTATTTGGTTTAATTTTTTGTTTGCTAAACGAAAATAATAGTTATAAATAAAGGTATTGAAGTTGTTATTGTCATGAATACAGACAACACCCTGTTGTTCGTGTTCAAGTAATTTGAGTATTCATCGAAAGAAATGATTCTAAAGGTACAATTTACACTGAAAACTCATTACGAGGCACAGATACACAAAAATATGTTTTGTCGTAAGTTCATACTTACACTCATAGGTATACAAAATCACACCTTTGAGGGGCTATATCTCGAAAACTAGTCATAGGATTGAGTTGGGCCCATGGGAACTTTTGATCAGGACAATGAATAGAATAACATACTATAATTTCAGCCAATTCCACCGGGACCCAGAAACCCATAAGAATGGTGCGGGGTCCTTTGGTAGTAAAACAGAAGAAATAGACTGTGTTAGTTTGCAACTTCATGCCTCTTGGAAATTGTAGCATGCACTTTATCAATTCTTTTATGGATCTTGTGTCTTTACAGCACCGTTTGCCCATAACCTCAGTCTATACAGGGTGACGCATGAAGACATAATACGAGGAATGAAAACATAATTTTTAGTATGAAAGTTTTACGACCATTGTTATTATTTTGATTTTTGGGGATTTGTGGTCTCAAATTGAAGAAATAGAGTAACTATTCTTTAATTTAAGACCTCATCAGAACCCCAAAATTCGAAATCAGTCATAATTTTGAGTATACGTTATGAAAACAATAGGTTTTGAGAAAATTTGTGAATGGATATGGTTATAGAGAAGATGATTCAATTGATATATAGGGGCTGAAACAGGAAAAAATAATTGAAGTCAATTGTAGTCCAGATAGAAATTGAAATGAGCATATTGATAAGGTTACAACACTAAAAATATGTACAAAAAACGTGTTGCAAGATTTATTGAAGGATAAATTGGTGAGACGTAGTCTTCAACATCCTGATCGAATGTCTCGATGGGCACTATGGGCACAACGGAAAATAATGGACAGTTTTCGAGAAAAAAATTGCTCAAAGTCGGCAAAATGGGGAATTTGGTAGTAAAACGGGAGAAATAGACAGTGTTATTTTGCTACTTCATGTCTCTTGGAAATGGCAGAATGATGCACTTTAGCAATTCTTTTATGGGTCTTGACAATAAATGACTTCTTGGATTTCTGCTTGATTGAGGAACCTAAAGCTTAAAATATAAAAATCCCATATAGTTAACATGCAGTGTGCGAAGTATTTGGCACACTACTTCGCGCTTGGTCTCAAGGTAACGAAGGAAAATGAAAAAAGGGACACTTTGCACATTGTTGTCAACGCGCGAAACTTGTCATTTTTCGACGTTTGTAGAAAAAATTTTGTTTGCAACTCGTACGCGATATACTTTGGTGATCTCGACTATTTTTTATAACTCGGCTGCGCCCCAGTAAGAAAAATCAGTTCTTGATCACCAAAGTAGCATTTCGCGCACTAGGTACAAAAATAACTATTTATATATGTTAACCTTCATAGAATATGAGTCATATTTCGGAAAAACTAAGAGGCCACTAGATCAGAATCGAGACACCCAACGAGGAATGTAAGTCAGAAATTGCAGATCACGTCTGGACGAATCAGCACAATATCAAATGGCCTGAAGCCGAAGTCATCCATGGAAAACAACAGTATAAGGGAAAATTGAAGGGGAACACTACATTAAAACAAACGATGTAATCAGTCAACCAAGCATGGAGATTCGAAACATGAAAAAAAACCCTAATCAGTCAACTGGACCAGTTGAGTTGAGTTGACTGGACCAGTTGAAGTTGCGACTAAAATTACGCGCTAATTAGCAACATTACGAACCAAAAACCACCAGAAGATGATGGGAGATACTATCAAACGAAACGTCGTAATTTAAACTAGCAGATAATTATTTTTTTTATACAATGGAAGTCCTAAACCATTTCATTCAAGAAGAAACAGATTGATAACTACTCTGAGGATTTTTGATCCGTGACTACCAATATCGTAAATATCAAAAAACGATGTGTACTGAAACAACAATTATCAAAGAGAATGGGATATACTCGCCTTTCTATGACAACTGAGCTATTCCAGGAAAACCAACTGATGAATTGCAAACGGTTGGAAAACAAAGGAAGTCAACAACAGAATTCTCATAGTAAAAAACTGAGTTGTTTGTATATTTTGTGAAACATTCCCCTGGAAATGCAAATGGTAGGAATTAACTTTCCTACCGACTTCAAAGTTGCTACTCATCTTTATTCGGCAAGAAGATAAAAACAGGAGCTTTTAAAAAGAGTGACGCCATGCGACGAGTGAAAATTTATCTCTAGAGAGACTTTCTGATTAAAGTTGACTCGTAAGCGGTAGAAAAATTAAATAACTATGAAGTTTTTTCCTTCAGTATTTCAAATAGAGCCAGTTTCTCGTTATCTTTTAATTTGACAATTAGAAGTTGGTCTGAGTTTGATGTGATTTTTTTGTCTGAACAACTGTTGTCTTTTCAAGTTGAAAAAACTGAATATAGGCTGGAGCCCAAACGAATTTCAAACTCTAAAAATGAAAAAGAAGTAACAGGCAAGGACCAGGTGGAAAATATTTTTAGGTTCCAACATTAAGGAAAAAAAATATTGAAACGCGAAAACACTCAAAATGGATAAATGGAGATGCAGTTTACGGATTGAAAACGGTTTTTTGCAAATTGCAGCGAAACGTGAACTCCTACAGAAAAATGTTCGATAAGAAAGTTGTAGATAATAAAAAAATTGAAAATTTTTGTACCTAACACTTTTTGACATAACCTCAAATTAACCGTCAAAACGGCAAAAAACCGATTATTCAGTATTTTTTAGAGTATAAATAATTTTATGCACTGGCGGGCGGTAAAGTACACTTTACCGCCCGGTTCGCCGGGCGTAAAGTGGCACTTTACCGCCCGTACGGGCGCATTATGGCCCGGCGGGCCGTAAAGTAGACAAAATTCTCAAATTGTCTATACTCACACATCATTTCATGCAATTCCTAACACGAATTAGAATCATTTCAGTTCAATAGAGCAATACTCTTTCTAACATTTGTTCATAATCGTTGGCAATTTTTTCGGTGATGATCTATTTATTTGAAATAGATTCTCCAATACAGCACTCAGCTACTATAGTTTCACATTATGTTACCCTTTATTATTGTATGCATAACGTATGAAACGTGTAGACCATTGCAATTCAAGTCAGTATTTGTGATTCGCGCTATAAAACCGCTAGTGCATAAAATTTTGTATGTATCACGTGCGTAAAATGGGTTTAAGGCCTTTGGCGTGTGATGGCCCTCGGCTAACGCCATCGGGCCATCATCCACGCTGCAGGCCATAAACGCCTACTTTACGCCCTTGATACATAAATAACTATAATTTACACGAAAGTTTGTAAAAATATATCTTTCTTGGTATCGACATACCATGATTTCTTTGCAATTCAGAAGACGATTAGTTGTCGAGTTATGTACATTTTTTCCATCAATTGTCTTAATATTCTTTGTATTTCGAAGGTCTATAAATGATCATTTTGATTGTTGAAATTTCCACTTCAAAATGGTTGTAACTTGGTGGTTTATTGATAGTTAAACCGCTTAAAATTGAGAAAAAAAGTCTTTATGAATAATGATTTTCTTAATATTTTCAATAATTTTCGACTTTCTTCATTATATTTTAAACAAAAAGTAGATTTATAGTTTATATTAAATTATTTATAATAAAATATTTGAATCCATAATTACACTACAAAATTACTTTAGTAATACCATTTTCATTCTTTTTTACAGCTACTGAAAATCATCGAGAAAAAAAATCAGAGAGACTTGTTGTAGGTTTTTCAAGCCGTTTAACGATCAATAACCCACCAAGTTAAATAGGTAATTTTGAAGTAGACATTTCAACAAGTGAAATGATCCCTTATGGACCTCTGAAATTAAAAATTTATTCAAGACGATGGACCTTTAAATTTACGAAAAATAACGTCCATTGAACAAAGAGTTCCACTATATTTTTTTCATTTTGAAAAAATATCACATTTGAAAGAGTGCCGCTGACGTCACGTTCATCGGAAACACCCCCCACCATGACCCACGTTCCGAAACAGGCAGTATCGTTCTCCTTAAAAAATAGCTTCTATCTTGATAGAAGCCACTGAGAAATAATGAAAACTTTGTCACTTGATCAACTCAGAGAACAAAATCTACATATTACCTATTTTTATTGTATTTATAGCTTTCAAATTTTCTGAACGGACCTTCCTTTTGATGAAAAACGAGCAATGGCAATACCGCAAATCGTAATAACGTGCTCATTAACTCATTATTCACCGGGTGAAATCAAAGCAGATAAAGCAAAGTTGATTTCATTGTGACTTTCTTCTCTTTGAATTTGGTTTTTAATAATAATATAATAATAATAATAACGTTTATTTACACGAGAAAAATATATATATACAATTTACAAAAGTTGCAACAATGTTTGTGTTAAATAAACAATTTACCCACAAAAATCATAGATTGCGCAAGTATATCTTTCTGAATCTTTACTAGTACCTAAAATTTCATATCTTTCTTTGAACTCTGTTTTGAATACAATAATAACATTTATGTTTCCGCTTTTTACACAGGATTTATTCACTGTTTCGAAACACATTTTACGACGCGCTTCATCTTTAGGTGCATAAAAAATTGTTTATTACAACCGGGTACAAAGCACTTTTTCGACATGTTCACAGTTATTGCAGGGATACAGATACAGGAAATAAAAAAATTGTAGAATACAAACAACAACTTTCAAAACTTTGAAAACCGCATAAATTTCAAATAAGAAATCACGTCGGGCCTGTTCGTGTGCAGCATAGATATTTGATGGAAGTGATGGAACTACTTTACTTGTATCCAATTCAAATGTAGCCAAACGAATTAAACAGAGACAAACAATTTTTATTGGTTTGCTCCGTGAAACAGACGAACAAACCCATCTGGTGTCAAATGACAACTGTCATACGACATATAGTTGAATGAAAATTTGAAATTGTATCATGTATACGCCAATTTGATGGTCAATGTGAGGTAATGTCAAAAAGAGTTAAATACAAAAGTTTTCGATTGTTTAATTATCTACAACTTTTCCATTGAATATTTTCTGCTAGAAGGTGACGTTTTGCCGAAAATAGTGTCGTAAATATCGAGTAATGCCATTTGAATTGTTCTAATGTATTGATCCATTCGTCTTGTACTTATCAATTCGATCACAATAGTAGATCGTTGCCATATACGACCGGCATTGAAATTAGCAAAGTCGCGTGACGAGCTAAAATCGTTGACCGAATGATATAAACATTTCCTTGTATAAATACAGAAGGAATGGAACGATGGGAGATAGTAATAGACTCCTATAGAGGAGAGAGCCCTAGCGCTCAGCTAGCCTTGTAGGCTAGGCCTTTTTGGCCTTAGCTGTAAGTATTGGTTTAGTGATAGTTTTAGGTAAGAGTTTCATTTGTCCCATATTATATTATTGAATGTCCCTTATTTTACAATGTGTATATAACTTTCCCCAGTATCCCTGTTGTATAATAAATGTTTATATTCCTTTGCTACCCCTTGAGTTTCAATAGCTACCATCTGTAGCTACACCCCAAGTCGCATTTAGAATAAGGGAAACAACCCCTTATACGACTCAGGATGCTACCCCAGCAGCCCTAGTCGCGACAATAGCAAAAAATCGTATTCAACCCCTTGAACTACATCCCTTTTTCACCATTTTGAGTGTTTTCGTGTTAATATATTTTTTCTTGAAGTTAGAACCTCAACAACATTTTCCATCTGGCCCTTGAATGTTCCTTTTTTCTTTTTCACAAAATTTATAGGCACCAGCCTGATAATACTTTCAATTATCAAAAGTAATGAAGTTCGTTCTTTACTGTCACAAGTAACTACGACATTGACGTTTCTGTATACATGTCATTGTATACAGTGCGAGTCTCTAACTTGGAATACAATCAGAAAATCACAGACACGTTTTTTATGTTAGAAATATGCTCTGACAGGTCGAGTAGTAAATTGTGCTCTTTTTGATGTAAGAGAATACTATACACTGGATAGTAAAGAAGACACTCTAGGTTTATTTTTTTACTTTACCAGAGCCTTCGATACCGTTCAACATGAAATACTCTTCTTTAAACTGGACAAAATTGGAATACGAGGACCAGCGATAGGCTGGGTGAAATCATACTTGAGTAACCGCGAACAAATAGTAGTTTCGAATGGGACACAATCCACTCCACTCTCAACAAATATTGGCCTACCGCAAGGTAGTTTACTATCTCCAACCTTGTTCCTTATTATGAATAACGATCTACCTAGTATTGCACCAGACAGAACTCTTCCTATACTCTATGCGGATGATTCGAATTTCATTACAAATAGGGAACATTCACAGAATATAGCTCTCAAAATAAACGAATGGTCTAAGAAGAATGGCTTAAGTCTCAATAATAAGATATCACAGATGATTCACTTCGAACATAAAAATAAACCTTTGAATTATAGCATTTTAATTAAATCAGGTAATGGAAACACCATACATCAAATAGATAGCACAAAATTCCTGGGAGTTCATCTGGACTGTAAACTATCCTGGGTCGCGCATACAGAGTCTTTATGCAAATCCATTAACTCCCTTTCTTTTCTTTTTCGTAAACTCAGACCACATGTTAGTGATTCCACACTGCTTATGCTTTAGTATGGGCAGTGTTACTCTAAATTATCATACGGTGTAATATGCTGGGGAAACTCACAAAATATAGAATCGGTACTGATAACACAAAAAAATATAATTCGCCAAATTGCAAGGGTACCCCGAAGGTACTCATGCAAATGGATTTTCATTAAATATGATATTTTAACAGTAACATCAATATACATCTTAGCCTGCTCGGTATATGTGAAAAGTAGGATCAACAACTACAGAACCCATGAGAACATCCATAACTACAATACTCGTGGAAAGAACAAACTGTGAACCCCTCAGTATCGCCTTTGTAGCGCAAAGGATAGTCCCCATGCCATGTCGATAAGAATATTCAATAACCTACCATCGGAAATTAAGAATATCACCAATATGCTTAAGTTCAAACAAGAATTGAAAAATTACTGTTACCCAAAGTTTATATTATTCACTAGACCAATTTTTTAATATGTAAACTTGTTGTTATATTGTACCTGTGACCGTTTTTATTTATTTATATATAAATAAGTGTTTTATAACCAGTCTGACGCACCCTATATCGAACATGTTTTTGTACTTTTTATAGAGATATGTTGGATCAAAAAGGAAATAAAGAGAATTTTGAATTTGAATTTTTGAATTATACAGCGTGTCATCAATTTGAGATATGACCTCATAGACTATTTTTTTAAATGGAAATCCAATTTTTTTATGACTACTCTTGAAGGGTATTTCAAGTTATACATTCGTACCAAATATCAAATTTTTATTCCTTGTCGATATCTCGTTTAGTTTTCGACTTTTTGGTATTTTTAGAAAAAATAGAATTCCATAATTTTTCGTTTTCATAAATTGTGAAATTGAAAAATCTGTCGCCGTATTTGAGATTTTGGTGATTTTATGAAATTAAAATTTTGGGAGAGAGGAGATAATCAAACATCCGGGAGCGAAACGCTGCGAGTCCTGGAAAATTTTGGAGAAGGGGGGAAAATAATCAAGAATCCGTGCGCGAAGTGGAAAATTTTAGGGAGTGGATTTTCGTAATTTTTTTACCATGAATTGATAATTCAGGTTTACCGACTACTACTCATATGTTTTTGAAGTTATGGAGAAACTTGTGGACTTGTTAAAGGACTATAAAACTGTTCACATAAAATTTTTTGATATCTCATTTCGTTATCGAGTTTTTGTGATTTTAGAAGGCAAATTAATTTTTTTTTACAATTTGTTTAACATTTTTCCACTTTTCAATGGAATTGGATAAAAACGGCTTGGAAATATCGTTGTGTGGCTTATAAAGAAGTATACGGAGCAATTTTTAGATTTTCATTTATTTCATTAATATCTACAATAAACATCTCAATTTTCCATTTTAAAATAGCTACTTGTATTACTAGGGAGGAAAGTGCCACTTTTCCTCCCGCAGGAGCAGTAAACATCCAAGGGAGGAAAAGACACTTTACTCCCATGTAATACATATGATTTTTCCTCCTACCCACTCAATAAAACCTTTTTGTGACTTTGTTTGCAAATAGACCTATTCTTACTTGATGGAAAGTGTAGACAATACAGTCATGTGTATCTGAGAATCTGCGGTGGTGCAATGGCTAGCGTCTTGGGCTTGTAATCCGAAGGTCCCGGGTTCATCTCCTGGCAATTACAACTTTTTTTTTTTTCAAGAACGTTATTTTACTTTTTTCTTGTTAGTGATTTGAATTTTGGATTGCTATTGAGTGATTTTCTCATAAGTAATGTTATGTGCCTATCTGAATGAAGTGTCGATCATTTTTTTTCTGAGAGCTGCGCTTGTAGAAAAAATAATGTGTGTATTTCGAGCACAAAGTATCATTGTCGTTCTCCAAAGATTAATCTCTTTGTCGAGCAACAATCAATTACTTTGCGCTCTAAATACACAAATAGCTATCAAAGAACTAGAGTAGAAGTAACATTCATGTTTGATTTTTACCAGAATACAGGATATATAAGATGTTCTAGAAATTACGGAAACAATTTGATTATAATAGATTCACAAGTTTCATCGTTTACAACTTACTTGAAATGAGGGGGAGGTAAATTACTTTCCTCCCTAGGGAGGAAAAGTACTTTCCTCCCTAGGGAGGAAAAGCATGAGTTTCCTCCCTGGTTTGAGGGAGGAAAGTGTGTACTTTCTATAGGGGTAGGAGGAAAAAATATTTTCCAGACTATTGATTATAAAAGAAAATTGTATGAACAATTCTGGACCTTAGAATTGAAAGGGCGGTTGTCACATTCTGCAAATTTTAAAGGAGGGCCAAATAAAGTGGTACTCATTTCGATACTCAACCTATTATATGGTCTATCTTTCTCAATTTTTGCCTAATCTGAAAAATATTTTGTAATGGGTCAGATATCATAGTCATCAAGAAGCATTATTGACAATATTTTGAAAAAATAATAATTTTGTAATAGTAATTGAATAATTATGGACAACCGACTTTTTGAAATTTTTATTCGTTAGACATTAAAAACGGACACAAGTCTTTTCAATTGTGTATTTCATTAAAAAATAAAAAAACTCTCAAAAAAATTTCTGAAGTCAAAACTAAAACATGCACTTTCGATAATACATGATAAAAAATTAAATATTAACAAAGAGAACAGCAGAAACAGAAATAAAAAAAAACATTACTACTGGTCGTCATCACTATCATCTGGATCGCTGTTGTCATTATTTTTCACTTTTATGTTTTTATAAAAATCATGATAAATTGTGGGCACCCACTGAAGTAACTCCTGTAAATTATCATGTTTCTTCTTATCTACAGCCAAAAGCTGACCAGTTATTACTTTGAGACTTGTTTTGGATTTTACAGATCTTGCGTTTCTGTTGAAATTAACAGATTTGAAGTTCGTCTCTTCAAACCGAGTTTTGTAATACAAAATACCGGGCGCTTCTTTCTTTACCATCAAATGGACTATTTTGGACGACAAAAACGGTTCCTTTTCACAGTTCTTCTTTCGCTTAACAAATGAGCATCCAGGTCCTACACCCAATGCTTTGAAGTTAAAAAACTCATGTTGTTCCATCTCATACACTGAGTCAGTAAGTGAAGGGATTGTTCTAATAAATTGAGCCCATTCATGGGGAACTGATATTGACATGGTAGGAAGTTGTTTTTTCTTCTTTTCTATCCTTGCATGTACAGTGTCAGCTTCATTATGAGTATGCCCTTTTAACAAATACTTTTGCTGGATGACAGTAACATGTGTATTTTGAACAGCCCACAGAAGCATACAAAATAACTGAAAATTTCTATTTTGGCCAGAGCAATTGTCTGACCAAATGGTAACCTCTTTTATGCTCAGTGGCAATAATTTTATGAATTTTAATATGCATGAAGCAATTTCATTGCCACCTCTCTTAGCTATAGTTTCATCCCATAAGAAACAATAGCTCTTCTTGAGGGTGTCGCAGTATATTGTTAAGTTAAACGTCCAAAGCTGTCTTAAGTAAAATGTCTTGGAGTTTGATAAGAATGGGGTTGGTAGACATTTTTGTAAATCCATCATCGCTACTACCTCTCCTTGAGCTACTTTCAAATTATCTTTATCCTCCTTTTTTAGTTTATATCTTCTGTTTGATTCCTCAATATGCTCCTTCAAAGTTCTCTCTACCTCTTCTTTTGCTTCCGGATCATTCAGAACATTACGCTTCAAATTTTCTAGATGGTCACACGTATCACACGTGTCTATACTAGGAGGTTTGAAGTGTAAATTAAATTCAGTAGAAAAAATTTCACGATACTTATGTTCTTTAACAATATGCTTTTTTTCTACTTGTTTTTCTATGCACCACTCTTTGTACAGTTTGTACATAGCAGTAATACTAAGTTGAGGATTTAAATATTGTCTATCCGATTTATTTCTTGAATAATGGCTATCAATTTTCGGAAACAATGTAATGTGTTCACGAACTAAGCCTACTGCCATATCATCAAGTTTGTGGTTAGAAACCTGATTCGTTTCAACCAACCCTGCGGAATTTTCAAGGCATTTCTGTACAGCGTTACGAATCATTTTTTCGGAGATTGAAAGCGTGTTGAGAAAAATTTTTTGCAGACCTTTTTTTTAATCCCATTGTCCAATAAATTATATATATAATTGTGTTGTCGTCGGTTGTTCTGCGAACCACTTCGTGGTCGGCGTCTTTGAATAGGGACTACATCCACACTTTGTGCCAAAAACTGTCTTCTTTGCTTCCAGTCTGTTTTAGTTTTCCAGAAACTCTCATGAATATTTTTTCTCACTTCGTCTAAGATGTTTGTAGCACAATTTAATTTGCAATTATTACATATTGGACCTATTTCTTTCTTCCTTTTAATTTTCTTCTTATGCCCTTCATATTCCTCTCCCATCAACCTCTTTTGCTTAGCCACGTTAATTTTCCAGGTACAAGGCTGCCTTGTTCTCTTTCTCGATTTCCTTTGCTCTTTCTCTTGTTTATTAATTCGTTGTCCTGCTACAAAATTTGTGTCAACGTTGTCTCCATCGAAATCTTCTATATTATCTCGATTGGAATCATTTGAACCCGTTTCAGGTTCATAGTTCCTGTCCTCTAGAGAATCATCAGAAAATCCGGTAATTGGATCTTTATCAGAATGCCGAGAGGCATCGTCACTTTCCACCATCGCTGTGGTAATATTTTCCCGCTGTTCTTTCTCACCAACAATAATATCCACCACTGGCCTCAATTCAATGAAGGATCTCATGTTCTCTTTGTCTTCGAAGACGTTATAACTGCTTCTGCCTTGTCTAGGCTCATCGTCATGATCAGAAACATTTAAAACCTCTTGATTAGCTTTATCGGCACAGCACATAACCTCATTTTTGGTAATCTCTTTGGTGTTTTGATCTATAATAAATTAGGTATTGAGAAAACTAACTCGATTATGATTATTTGACTTACCGTTATTTTGTAATAATGCTTGTTGCAATATTCGATTAGTTCTTGTGTTGGAATACATTCTCAAAATAATGTAATGAACTGTTAACACACTAATAAACACAATATTTTTTTTGATATTACTAACCTAACCTTATCTTTAAAAAGGCGCATGTCCTCCTATTCTGTGAGAATTTTAAAAGGCAGATGTCCTCATTGTTAGGACAGCCGCCTTTTTTTAATCAATCGTAAGGACTAAAAAGCCTGTTGTCCCACATACGACCTTTCAAAACTTATCAAAATATGGACAACCGACTACAAAAACTGTATTGGTACGTGGGACAGCCGCCATTTCATCATTACTGTTTAGATCTAACGATTTTATGTACATTTAGTTGCCTAACCCATTATTGGCCAAAGATGGACACCTGCCCTTTCAATTCTAAGGTCCAGAATTATTGTAGATTTTCTGAAGACGGTCAAAGAAGATATGGTAAATTGTAAAAATATCAACCGTTTCTGAGATATTTCGTAGTTTTCAAAAAGAAAATTTCGATTTTCAGATTTTTCAAGTTTTTTCGGTTTTCCGATAATTTTCGTGAAAAATAGTTCGGTGAATACCGAAATGTTGTGCATTTTGCGTTGCTTTGAATTTACGCCAGAGTCTTCGTTTAGTTTTGCACTTTTCAATTATATCGTTTGTTATATACGGTTTTCTTCTGTTTGCTGTTACGAAAAACTCTTCCGTGCACCGTGAGGTAAGGGCTGATATAGTATTTTTTTAAAAAAATTCCATTTGTCGTTGACATTTTGTGCAGTGTAAATATTGTTCCATTTTACCATATTTAATAACTAATAGTTGCGTGATCGGAATTACCTATTGGAGCCATTATGTGTTGGATAGCAGGTCAACATCATTGGTAAGCAGCAAGTCTAGTAGGCGATACCTCTGAGAACGTAGGTGATGCCCAATTGATAGAGGGGAAATTGAAATCGCCTAGTATGATCAAGTTATGAAGAGTGTTACCTGCATCCTCGAGCATCTCAATGAGCATTGTGTCTGAGTTTATATTTAAGTCAGGAGGCCGATATAATACTGCTATGACGAACGAAAATTTATTGTTTGAAAGATGTAACCACACACTTTCAACACCTGGTACGGATTTGTTCATAGAAACGATTTTGAATTCACTAAAGAAATAGGTTTTTAGGTAGATACAGACTCCACCGCCACGGTGTTCACTTTCACGATCTCCTCGGTGAATGCTGTAACCTTTCCGCTGAACAATAGAGTCGGGGATGGATTTTGATAGCCATGTCTCTGATATTACGATGCAGTGAGGATTATGAGTTTGTACGAATAGGTGGAAATCGTTGAGTTTTGCAGAGAGTGATGCAATATCTGTGTAAACTACCGATGTTTATCTAACAGTTTTTAGTTTTTTGACTGAGTTTCTAGAATACAGGGTCTCCCTTGCTTATACTTTATGGTGATATTTGTTTCGCCATTCTCAGTCCTGCGGTTCAGTTCAGCTCTAACTTCATTCAAGTATGATATTTTCCTAGGGGTTTTATCATCTACAATAGAAATGTTTGCAAATGGCGTAAAATCATCGGAAAAACCCTGTTGCATTTTCTGACCGTCCTCAAAAACAACACTTCTGTAGGACATATTGAAGTATATCTTCAAAAAATGCGGAATAAATCAAATCAATTGCTGAACCTGTATCGAGGAAAGTAGCAATGAAAAAAAAAAAAACGGAAAAACCAAGTAACTTTTTCTGGATTTTCCGATCGCCAAAAAAAATTCTCCTCGAGTTATTGAAATGATTCAAATTTCAAAGCGATATCTCGAAGGGTTTGGAAATGAGAGCGTTTTGAAATGACAAGACATACGGATGGACAGACAGACCGACATACATTTTTTTCCCATTGTATCAACCGAAGTATACAGGGTGATTCAAAATTCGATGTAAATATTTCAAGGACGTATTGTTGGGATCAAATTCAGACTTTTTCTTCAAATGAACCCCTCCGAGCTACAGCCTCTGTAAGTTAGGTAAAATTGTGATTATACTAACTGATCAAATCTTCTGAAAGTTGACATTCCGCTGTTTTTTCAGGCACTATATTCCTGTTTTGCTTCAAACATAATGTAAACCCAGCTTTGGGGGAGTTAATGGCCCAAATTTTATGTTTTAAAACTTTGAAAACCAATTGCATAAACTTGTGGGTCATGAAAAAATCTAAGAATTCGGTCTCGTGCATTTTTTCATGCAACTAACCGTTTGCAAGAAAATCATAATCAAGGAATGGTGGGTATTTTCACAATATCAAACCAACAAAAAATTTATTTATTAAACAATTATTAATCTCATTACAAGTGTAGCAGTGGCTGTAGCTTGGAGAGGTGCATTTCAGGATAGGTTTAGTTGAAGAATAAGTCTTATTTTGATCCCAACAATATGTCCTTAAACATATACATCGAATTTTGAATAAACCTGTAGAACTCCTTATAAATTCATGTATAACAATATGAACTTCTTCAGAGAAGAATATTTTAATATAATATAATAGTTTTAAAAACATTAACAAAATATAATACGCTACTTTATTCTTGAATCATTATTTCATTCTTTATATGCAAACGGTTGCACTTTAAAAAAAAAAAATTGTTTGAACTTTATTTTGTGCCACCCTATAAGAACCAAGCATGCTCAGTTATTTGAGAACAACGGACAGGATCAAGTTAGGATTTTGCGCAAATCATTAGTAAAGAATCACTCGGTGGGTTGCAGTCTTCGAAATATCAACAAGAAACTTACCCCTATGGACCCCTTCAGGTAGAATTATCACCACATAAACTCCACTCGAAATAACTCTCTTACATTACATCACGTAAAGCAATCATGTAAAGAAAGAAAACGAATCGAAATTTTTTTTCGCATAATATAAACCTTACGAAATCAGCTCAACTCTTCTGTTTCACCCCCTCGTTGGGGGAAACAGAGTGTGATGGGCGTTTCTAGATTCTGCACAGCATCCTTTGCAGTATCAGCGCGAAATTCGGTGCGAAAACAACGCTCGAATCGGTTAGAGAAAGTCCTGTCCGACAGGACGAAGTTTTGCGTTGAGAAAGTGTTCGTAAAAACTGCCATAAAACACCCTAGTTGAAAAGATATATCAATAAACTTACGTGCGTTACATAACGCAAAGTTTCATAATAGTAATATAAACCCAAAAAAAGTTTTTGGTGTTTACTAAAAGTTGGAAAGGTATTTTTAGGGACGCAAGCAACTGTATGTATACGATAAGGATCATTTTTTGTAAACGAACTCATTTTATTTGACTTAAAAAACGTACAGGTTTCGATAATTTTCATGTTTCTTCTATTAGTTTTTCACTAGTGTTACTTACCTACTGTAAGTTTCAATATTACACGAGTATGAGAAATATTATTCGTAAATGTCACAAGAGAGCTAGCTAGTAAAAAAAAATGCATGCATGGTTTTCAATTTCATCAAAAATAGTAGTACAATGGAAAAGTTCTTTGCTTGCCCTTCGTCCATAAATAACGCCAATTTCCTTCAGTTGCTCCATACCTACAGAACATTTGAATCCAGATTTAGTTATAAATAAATTCGAGCATTTATCACTATTCCCCACTTTTGTCTACAATATTTGAAATTACATCATGATAAATCAACTCCTTTAGCAAGAAAACCTTTAGATGATGACATCTGTAGTACAGTCGCAGAAGTAAAATATACATATACCGGGTGTCCGCAGAAAGTAACTCGCCCCTATAATTTTTTTGTTTTTGTAGATAATAGAATGCAATTTGGAAAATCTGCACACGACATAAAACTACATTTTTTGACAGGTAACTCAGCTGTATGGAACTTCCAGTTCCACCGGAAGTGCGATATGAACTTTCGATTTTTAAATGGAACACATACTGAATACAACCATGTACAGTGACCGCCAAAAAGTATGTACCATATGGGAAAAATTTTTATTATTGGAGTATTGGAAAAAATATTCTGGGAAAAAGTTTGTGCATGTCCGATAACCTAAAAATCGATTTTGACACATGTCACGTGATCGCTAGAATGGCGGCAAAATGAAAAAAATTGCAATGCAAAGGCAAAAAAAGTGGTAAGATGGCAAGATATCAAAAAAAGTTATTTGAAAAAGTCACTTAGAATTCAATTTTATGAAGTTTCAAGAGATAATTCAAAAAAATTGAAAATAGCAATTTTTTAAAAATATTTTCCCATCAATTTAAAAATATTATTTTTTTTCTTATGGATAGCTTGACTATACTGAAACATTTGCATTTTAATGATAATGACAAAACTTTCTCATTTTCTCCACACCAGAGGGCACTAAATTAAAAAAATTGGTTTTTGCCAGAACCCTCGCTGTTACATTGGTTCTTATCTAACAGTTATATCAGAATACAAAGACTATTGTGTTGATATGGCAATCTAGAAACACCATATTTCCTGATTTTAATCAAGTTTCAATAATAATGCTGTATGAGCGTTTTACTTTGCACATAAACTTTAAGAATCTTTAATTTGACGCACTATTTTCAAGTTTATGTGCGAAGTGAAACGCTTATGCACGATTATCATCGGAACTTGATTATAATATGGAAATTACCATGTTTTTGGAGTGTCATGTCATCACAATGGTCGTGGAATTCGGATATAACTGTTAGATACGAACCGATGTAACAGCAAGGGTTCTGACAAATTCCCATTTTTTCAATTTAGTGCCCTCTGGTGTGGAGAAAATGAGAAAGTTTTGTCATTATCATTAAAATGCAAATGTTTCAGTATAGTCAAGCTATTCATAAGAAAAAAAAATAATATTTTTAAATAGATGGAAAAATATTTTTAAAAAATATCCCTTGAAACTTCGTTTATGTGTATAAAATTGAATTCTAAGTGACTTTTTCAAATAACTTTTTTTGATATCTTGCCATCTTACCCATTTTTTTGCCTTTGCATTGCAATTTTTTCATTTTGCCGCCATTCTAGCGATCACGTGACATGTGTCAAAATCGATTTTTAGGTTATCGGACATGCACAAACTTTTCCCCAGAATATTTTTTCCAATACTCCAATAATAAAAATTTTTCCCATATGGTACATACTTTTTGGCGGTCACTGTATATAATTTTTGTATATTCTATTGGGCTAGCGATATCTTCAAATCAGTAACTTCAGTCCTAAAATTTTGGGAAAAATACAACTTTACTGTTTTTGCTCAAAATATATCTGCTAGTAAAAGTTCATTTTAAAATTTCTAACACCATTTTTTTTCAAATGGCAACATGGTGGATCGTCGGGTTAGGAAAAAAGAGCGTTAAGTATGACTAACTCTATTAGGATTTAAACAAACTTTTATAATGATTTTAATGATTATAAAATGATGGTTTTGAATCTTTCTTTGTTTTTCATAAATTTGTATTCAAACTTATTCTGCTTGTGTTTTATTCAGTAGCATTTCGCCAAGAATTCATGATAATCTGAGAAACTTGGAAAATAAAGATGTTTTCTAACATACTAAAAATTAACGAAGCTTTTGTGACTTTTATATTGACTAATTATTATAAAATGAAGGTTTTGCGTATTAAGGCGGATTTATGCACACCGCTTTTCCATTAATCTGTAACTTTCATCAACTGTCATTGAACTTGAATTAACTTAAATAATTTTGATTCCTTTATGCACTCGCTTTATTCAATTTATCGGGCTTTTTCTCGAAACAAAAAGAAAAGTAGTGTTATTTACGTACTTTTATCTCCCGAACACGAATCCGAAAGAATTTTGTGGGGGTTTCTTATACTTTTCGAGTTATGACCTTCTTAATCTCGAAAATTGACACTTTTTTGAGACCCTGATCTGGGATTTATCATACAAAAATGTATATTGATGCACTAAATCATTTAGCATGCCGTCGTCGTACATATTTATAGTTATAAAGGACTCAATGTTTTTATTTATACAGTGCGGCGCTAAATTATGGAACAAATTCATTATTTCTGAATATAAAGATGTATCGGAAAAATCCTCGGACAGGTCGATTTTCTTTTCCGATGGGCCAATTTTTGAACCTCACCCAAAATATATAGGGTTATTCGCATTCGAGGAAAAGCGACTTTGGTGATATTTTTAAATGAGACACCCAGTATATTTGTCCATATTTGGTTAGGTATCGTCATTACAAATCCAGTGATATCAAGTTTGATGGGATTATGTCAAACGGCTGCGGAGATATGGCCAAAAAACTTCTCCATATACCCAATGAGTGCGACAGAGACTTTAAACATTCTGAATCGTGTGGAGTCTCGCAGTCATACTCATTAGACATACGAGGAAGTTTTTTGGCCATATCTCCGCAGCCGTTTGACATAATCCCATCAAACTTGGTATCACTGGATTCGTAATGACGATCCCTAACCAAAATTCTGGGTGTCCAATTTAAAAATATCACCAAAGTCATTTTTACTCAATTGCGGATAACCCTATATATTTTGGGTGGGGTTCAAAAATTGGCCCATCGGAAAAGAAAATCGACCTGTCCGAGGATTTTTCCCAAATATCTTTATATTCAGAAATAATGAATTTGTTCCATAATTTAGCGTCGCACTATATACTTAACAATAAGTACTTTGCGGTTTTTATTTAATTTTGACAGGTCTTTATAATTTGCGAAGGTAATGTCACTTATGTCCTAAGTTCTATTTGTACTTTCTTTTTCCTACAGAGATAAAAGTTGGTTATGTCTTAAATAATAGGTAAAGAAAGATAAAAGTTAATTTGGAAGCATAAATGGTTCCATGAAAATACATGGTTTCAACATCTTAGTGAAAGAGCTTAATGAAAATGAAGATACAAATTAAAGAAAAAGCGATGTGCATAAATCCGCCTAACTTCCATCTGTTATTAACTTTCCACTATATGTCAACAGTTGGAAAATATATTGACGATTTATCATTAATAAAATTTGACTTTCACTAGTTCAAGAAGGTGTCGAATATATCTTTCACTTGCTTCTTGATTTTTGACAATATGTAAAAAGTGTACAGAATATTAAGGATTATAGAAAAATCACCAGAATTTTTTTTTCTGAAATCGTTCAAGAATGCCCACTTTCTCGGAGCATCTTCAAATACGCTAATCTAGTATTTTAGTCCGTTGCTAAGCAACGAACTTTCCCGGACCGTTCTCGGACCTAAACGGTACGGGAAAGTACTTTTTCGGCAACCATCCGGGAAGTGTTCACTTCACGGACACTTTTTCTTTGGGAAAGTAGCACTTCCCGGCCTAGTCCGGGAAGTACGTACTTCCCGGACTAGGCCGGAAAGTGCTCGAATTTTAATACAAATATTAATATGAATAAGAATTACAATGTTTTTGTTGGTACCTATCTTCTGTTCGAATTTCAATATATAATACTAATAAGAACTGAAATGTTCGAAATATTCAAATTTGGAATCGTTTCATCCGGTTATCAGATGGGTGAAAGTCGACCTCTATTCGTCTCTTAGACTAAATGCGTCTCATTGATTTGTTATTCTACATGAATGCCGAAAAAATAGTGTACGCAACACGTCCGAAAACAGTTTTTTTGGACTCGTAGACTTCCAGGACTCGCTAACGCTCGTCCTAGAATTTGGTCTACTCGTCCAAAAAAACAGTATTTTCCGGACTTGTTACGTAAATTACTATTCCCGTATCGAAAACGACACGGGAAAATTTTTGCCGGCTTGTTTATATTTTAGACAATTATTGAATTCACGCAAACAATATGTAGATTTCCTTAGTTTTGGATAATGCTGATTGCGATTTCAGAAAAAATAGTATGTGTACCTCGTAGTAAAAGCACATTCCCAGACTTCAAAGCTTGTTGGCCTCGGCTTAACGCCTCGGCCAACAATTTACGTTGTCGTCCGGGAATGTATTGCTTTTACTACTAGATACACAATATACTATTTCAGAAAATTCATCAAGCTTTCTTTTTTGTAAAAAATAGTTTTTCGATATTTTCAACGGTTGACGAGTTAAAGGCGAGAAGCTTTTTTGATCTAAAACAGATTTTGTGATTTTATGATGTATGGGACCACTATGAAAAGTTTATGGAGTAGAGTTTCCGTGCCGATTAGTGCCGGTGTAGGAAATTCCTACACCGACTGCAATAAAAATGCCTGTTCCTCAAAACCAGACTTTACCTAGTAAACGAACGTCACTTCAGATTCTGTCTGAACGATTGTTCAGTATATTTGACGCAATATGAGACGTTTGGGTGAAGTTTCGTCTGAACAAATCACCGACATCAAATTGCCTAACTCTTATTATTCACCAAATTTTTTGAATTTCCTTGCTCCTAATTGATTTTATACCGACTTGTTTTGGATTTGATGACAATTTTTTTATAATCAATGACCTTATTCTGAAGAGGAGAAACCTGCATTGCACTAGGAACTTGAGCAACGGGCTGTATGGAATAGGGCCCTTACATCATTCATTCTGTAAACGAGAACACCTTGAGATAGCAGAAGAAGATGGGGCACAATAGATCTAACTAGGTCGCGTATCAGTCACCATCCATACCTACCAATACCAATACATCATTCATACTTTTTTTATACTAGGCAATCTCAAATTCTCAAATGCATCATGGTAATGATCCTATCTAAAACCCTTTCGCTCACCGTGTCCCCAAATAAGGACAACCTATTCAAACATTATTTATGTTGAGCTCTGTTCGTTTTCACTGCTATCTTCTATCGCACTCTGATCAGGATAGTATACTATTTCAAAATAACACATGTGCACCCATCTGTAGAATATAGTAAGAAGGTGAAATTCAAATAAAATAAGCGTTTCTAGAAGTCTGCGTATATGAACGTGTAGAGAGCTTTGTTCTGTAATTCTTCTTGGTGACATTCGAATTGTGGCAACTGTCAACTAAAGTCTATTGTGAAGAAAACTTGTTGAATTTCGGTTGATAATTAGTGTATCATTCGCTTTTCGTATATTTTGAACTCTAAGATTTTTATAGTGTGGTGTACTGTTTTGTGGACATTGTGAGTCAACGGTAAAACAACGTAACCTTTTTATATACCACTATGATCATTGTTTATATAGAAGTAAGATAGTTAGTCAATGCCTGTGTAATTGGTGTTGGACGCAAACGCGAGTGTCATCCAGCGTGATTAGTTACAAACATGAATATTTGACGTCATTTTAATGCAGGTTCTTTCAAAAAACCCTGATTTTAATGCTGTCCCATTGTTTCAATCAAGTTACGACATGACTTGGAGGCCAGATCACTGAAGTTACGACATGACTTGGATGCGAGCTCACTATCGCCATCTACATGTTGCATCCATTTTGATCCAATTATAATCCCATAAGGTTGACTAACTATCTACTATATTAACAATGCTATGATATTTTCAGTGCATAACAAATGGCCAGGAGACCTCTCACTGACGAGGAGCTGTTGCAAATACGAGGCTTGTTTGGTAAGTCCGTGACTTTTTAAATTTCCCGCGCAGTAACTTTAAATGCAACACTGCTGCTGTCAACCACCATCTTTCAATAGACTACTGTCAAATTTTGAGCAAGCTGCGACATTTGGTTTGTGTTTGACAGCAATTAGAAGCAGACAACCTCGTGAATTTTAACAAAAATGGAAAAAAGTGAATTTCGTGTGTTGATTAAGCATTATTTTTTGCGTAAAAAAACCATAACTGAAACCAAGGAAAGACTTGATAAATACTATGGGAACTCTGCACCATCAATTTCAATGGTTAAGAAGTGGTTTACTGAGTTCCGTTGTGGTCGTACCAGCACAAGTGACGCCGTACGTTCAGGTCGCCCAAAAGAGGTCATCACGCCAGAAATCGTCGATAAAATCCATGGAATGATATTGGACGATCGGAGAATAAAAGTACGTGAGGTAGCTGAGGCTGTAGGCATCTCAACTGAGCGAGTACATCACATTTTACATGAATATTTGGACATGAAGAAGCTATCCGCCAGATGGGTGCCGCGATTGCTCACACTCGACCACAAGCGCAACCGTGTGACCACTTCAAAGGAGTGTTTGGCAAAGTTCAATCGCAATCCGGGCGAGTTTTTACGCCGTTATATAACCGTAGACGAAACATGGATCCATCACAATACCCCAGAGACCAAGGAACAATCAAAACAGTGGGTGTCAACTGGTGAACGTGCACCAAAGAAGGCTAAGGTGCGTCTGTCAGCCAACAAGGTTATGGCCACAGTTTTTTGGGATGCACGCGGTGTCATTCATATAGATTACTTAGAGAAGGGTAGAACGATCAACGGCGAATATTATTCAGAGCTTTTAGACAGATTCGATATTGATTTGAGGCAAAAACGACCACATTTAGCGAAAAAAAAAGTGCTGCTTCATCAAGACAATGCACGAGTGCACACGTGTGTAGTCACTATGGCAAAAATTCATAAATTGGGCTACGAACTACTACCCCATCCAGCATATTCTCCAGATTTAGCCCCTTGCGACTATTTTCTTTTCCCAAACCTGAAGAAATGGCTGGGTGGTAAGAGATTTGGGTCGAATGAAGAGGTTATAACCGAAACAAACGCCTATTTTGAGGGCCTTGAGAAAACCTATTATTTGGAAGGAATAAAAAAACTGGAAAAACGCTGGACTAAATGTATTGATCTAAAAGGAGATTATGTTGAAAAATAAAACGCTTATTTGCCAATTTTTTTTTTCTTTATTCAAATAGTCACGGAGTTACCAAACAGCCCTCGTACTTGAACAAAGTTTATCAGATATTGAATGTATGAGTGATGACGATGATGATGTACGGGAAAAACAAGAATACTTTCTAGCAAGTGCAATGTTTATTTATGTTTGTCGAAAAAATCTGTTTCATCAATTATCATGTGAATGTGAACAATTGTTAATGAAATATCATTGTAATAATGTGATAAACTCTTATTTCATATAATAGGGTTCATAGAATTTTTACGCCGTTGGCTCACACTGTCCTCATTTGGGGACATGCCCTAGGGCACAAAAGAACATTTTGAAAAAAAATATATGAATATAAAAAAATTGCAAAAAAATCATAGATACTGTAGAAAATATTGAGATTTTTATCTTCAAAATTCATAATTCGAGAGCGAGAGGGTTAATTTCAATCTTGTATCATCAAATCGGAGGTCGAAATCCAAAGCATGTTGGGTCGCTCTCGATTTTTTTGGTCTCGAAAATCGGATATGAGCAATGTGCTCTTTGAACCTTACTTTTATGACCCTTCTAAATTGGCCCATATACTTTCTTTTTTTTTCTTATCTTTGAGAGTACCCAAGATTTGTTGCAGTTTATAGACATTTTGTAGACCACCTTCATATTTATGGTTCTGAAACGCATTCGAAACCCCGAATAACTCGAGGTTCATATGGGATAACGACATGTTCATTTTTGAAACGTCGAAGGGTTACGAAGGGCTTTCTCAAATCTTTGTTTCCTAATCAGTTCGTCCACTAAATCCTCAGAATAACCGGTAATCTCAGCCACTTCCCTGATAATCATTTTATTTTTTTCAGTTGAAAATCTTTCTTTTTTGAGTATAAACGACAAATTGGAGAAATTGAGTTGGGCCATTCTGTTCTGTGAGCAATGGTATAGTTTTGCTATTTGGGTAGTTTCTATCTTCCTAATAGTACTAGACTGGCAATTATAATTTTTGCAAAAAAGAAAAAAAATAACAGGCAAGGACCATGTGCAAAATGTTTTTGAGGTTCCAAATTTAAGAAAAAAAAAATTAAACACGAAATCACTCAAAATGGTGAAATGGGGATGCAGTCCAGCGTAAAATATTCAATAGAAAAGTTGTAGAAAATAAAAAAATTGAAAAGTTTTTTAATCAACCCTTTTTGACATATCCTCAAATCAACCGTCGAAATGGCGAAAAACCGATATTTCAGTATTTAATATTTTATAAATGATTATAAATGATTTATTTCAGATAAAAATTTGTTGAAATGTGTCTTTTTTTTTGGAGTCGAAAGCATATTTTTTTTGCAATTCAGAAGACGGCTAGTTTTCAAGCTATATACATTTTTCGAAATAATACCCTTCTCTTCCACGAACAATTTTCTTGATATTTTTTTGGATTTTGAAGGTCTATACGAAATTTATGAGCGAGGAAAAAAATAAATACTGAAAAATAGTTTTTGCCATTTTGACGGTTAATTTGTGGTTATGTCAAAAAGTTTTGAGTGCAAAATTTTTCGATTTTTTATCATCTACAACGTTTATATTGAAAATGGACCGATAGGAGGACACGTTTCGCCGCAAATCACAAAAAAATCGTTTCATCACCTAAACTGCATCCCCATTTCATCATTTTGAGTGTTTTCATGATTAAATATATTTTTTTTAAAGTTGGAAACACTAAAAATTTCCACCTGATACTTGCAAGTTATTTTGTTCTTTTATTGTTTAAAATTCGTTTCGGCACCAATCTATACCTAACTTATGAAATATCAATCTGTTCACAACTGACAAAATCCTTCTTAGGGCCGGTCTTTTCACCTATAGATAAGTCCCAGATAACTCTATCTATCAGATAAGGATATGTAAATCTGTGAAGTTTATCCGATAGATAGTTATCAGAGACTTTATTGTGAGGTGAAAAGACCGGCCCTTAGAAGAACTATTTTCAATTCTTGAATAGGCACCCTTAAAAAAACAATTGGGGAGAACTTCAAAAATCCATTAGAAACTTTGTTTCAAAGTCTGCTCACATATAAATTTGGCAATAAAATGTCCAATTTCGTAAAATAAATACAAATTTCGTTTTCACTCGAACAGAAGTTGATTCACTATGTAAACAGCAGTGTCCATTAAATATTGTAATTTTCATTCAAAATCTTCGTGGAGTTTCAATACGTATTGGAATGAATGAAATATTTCCACTGATTATTCAAATCATGTTCAGGGGAACTCTAAATTCATATAGAATATCTTACGGACTACTGTCTCTGTTTTACGTCTTTCCGTTTCCCCGCTCTATTTTCCATTTGGATGACTTAAAGAAGCCAACTTGATCGAGTACTGGATTATTCTGTATATCGATTTTTATGATATTTATGAATAGAGTAATCCGAACAGGGATAGTCGGCCAAATCATTATTGAAGTAGAATTACATACGAGTTCGTGAACCTTAACTATAGCTTATGGCGTCCCAGAATGAGAACAAATAATTTGTTATTTCTACAACTGTCAAAAAAGTGTAATTTTTTGTATATTTTGTGTGCAGAAAGTATGTAATTTTTCAATATCAAAATACTGTTTCATTATGTTACGGAAAAGTGTGAAAAAAAGAGCAATTTTTTCACAGTTGTTGCCAGCAGACAATGTAGGAGATATCGTTTGTTGCGGCTCGCGCGTCTAGAATTCAGCGAGATAACAAGCGAACAAAAATCAAGGCGGCGGCGACAGTATTTACGGCAATAACATATACCCCTCTTAAATTAGGGACATTAATATAATTAGTGACAGTTGTAAAGTAATATATTGATTTGCGAAAAAAATGGAAAGCGATGAAGACTTAAACACTACACTAAAAGAGATCGTGGATAGTGCAAAAACAGCAATACTCAACCTGCTAAGAAAAAAATCGAAGGAGATATTTCTGAAAGAATAAGAGTCATTCATGGCATGGACTGAAGAAAAAGGGATAAGTTGCTTTACAGAGAGGGTATAACTTGCATATTTTGATAAAAAATCTAAGAAAATGAAAAGTTCCACCCTATGGTCTAGTTATTCTAATCTCAAATCCACGTTGTTAGTACATAATCATATTGACATCAGCAAATATGCGAAATTGGTTTCATATTTGGAAAGAAAATCTGTCGGCTATAAGCCTAAAAAGTCCCTAATTTTCACAACAGATGAAATTTTAAGTTCTTGATTGAAGCTTCTGATGAGATATATCTCATACACAAGGTATTCTTGACTGCAATTATACTCATGTTCTTCAATCTCTAATGATATGTTGTTCTATGTTGCATTAATATTTGGTATCGCAGGAGCATGCCGACGAGAAGAATTGTATAAAATGAAAATTGAGCACATTAAAGAATCACTGATTGAAAAATATCTGCATTTACCCAACCCTGAATCTCACACTGAACATGCGTTTCGGCAATAATGAGCGACACTTTTGGCAAATTCAGGTACCGATTTATTACAAGTGAAAAAACACGACGGATGGAAATCTAGTACAGTTGCAGAAGGGTACGTTGATGAATCCATGTAAACAAAATTGGAATGCGCCACAAAAATTCTGACTGGAAATCCATCAACATCGTCAACTGGTAGGAACCCAAATACTATTATAGTAAATAAAATAGTATGTAAAACGTTTGTAAATGAAATGTCAGCAAATACTTCTGACTTATCAGCGAATACAAATGATGATTCCACTAGGACAAGAATTTCCCTATCCAATAATGCAGTCAATTATACTTTCAACATTACTTTCTCAAAATAAACCCTGTGAAGGTCAAAAATTGGTTATTAAATATTATTATTATTGTTATTATCTGTGTCTATGCCTATAGTTGATATTTTTTGTGTTATTAATTTGTTAATCGTTTGCACCATAAATTGGGTGAAGTTGTCCTATTTTTTGACAGTTGTAGATAAAATATTGTATGCAACACGTAAGTAACGTATGTTTTTTACTCATAGGAATTGCCGAAATCCGCCAACGGCATCGTGTGTCAGTATTTCCTACTTCTAAAAAAATTCCACTTTACTCACTTTTTTACTTATTTATTTATTAACTAATTCGGGATACAAACAGGTGAACCCCCAAAACAGTATCCGCTAATGCATTCTTAATTCTACGGTTTACAAACTCAAATAATTCTAGCAAAATACATCAATACATAGTTACGATATACTCTTGAGAAAGAATTAAAAGTAATAATGATTTAGAGAAAAATTTGTGTAGCTTTGTTCTTAAAGGAAGAAAGCGATGCACAGGAGACATCAATTCTGGAGCAATATTTTTAAAACTGTCGCTTTGTCTGGGAATGATAGCGTTCTGGCCCAAGTTGGTATCTTTAAAACCGACGCTGAGGAGTAGTTTACTTCTTGTGTTCCTGGACGAAACCTGGAAAGATACCATAAAGAGCTGGGAGGTTGCGTACAAGTTCTTGAGGATCTTAAACATGAAAACTAAGTCTGAGATGATTCTTCTGCTTTCAAGTAGAAGAATTCTGAAAGTTTGTTTTGCCAAATTCATACTATCGATGTTGTGATCGACAAGCGTAAGGATGCCTCTGAGATGCGCAAACGATAGAAAGCGTGAGTAGATGAGCGACAAAGATCGACTACTGTTTAATAAGGCAAAGCGATTGAGCTGCTGCCCCACTCCAGGGTTTTGTCTACTGCGCAACCAATTCTCGGAGGCATCCTTACGCTTGTCGATCATTGATTCTGAAATTCAAAAACCTGAGAAACTATTTTGGATCCTCTCTAGTCTTACTTTATGAATATGACTGTGGCGAAATTCAGTCTGCTATGAATATAAACAAAATATAGAGATTTCATGGAGTTTTGGGATCAGAAATGTTTACAGATTCTACATATGACACCCAACAATTTGCTACATTTATTAATCTCGTATTCGCAATGTGGATTAAAGTTCAACTCCTCATTAAATATAACACCCAAATCTTTGATATTTTCCACTCTTTCGAGGTCACCCAGTCACATGCTTGGTAACGTCTCTTATGTAGTTCAGATATCTATCCATCGGAAAATGGAACAAACCTTGTGGTCGTCGCATTAGACACATCCAATGCACTTAAACGCGTTAACACCAAGCTATTTTCCCCAAACTTTCATCTCATATCTTGTGTACCCTCTTATCAAACTTTCTCTCAGACAGAACTTTCGAAGTGATGGTCGATATAGCCGTTGTGGTATTAGGCCAGGAAGTAGTTTATTTTTGTCAGATACTTGTCATTTTATAGGATTACCATAAAATATAATAGAGGATTACTAAACTCTGATTTTCATTCAGATTTTATCAAAATTAAATTTGCTGTAGATTTTGGCGTACAACCGATGTTTCATTACAGTCGGGAGTACATTATTTTGAGTTTCCTCATTGCATAGTTTGTTTCTATTACCAACTGTTTTTTTTTTAAATGAGCCGTACTCCAATAGATTTGCAACCATTCTTCCAAAGATTTTTTTATTATTCTATAATCTTTCAGAAAAATGTACGACATGTAACACTTTAACTTCTCGTCAAAAGAATAACTTCTATTGAATTTCACGCAAACTAAAAGACTACAATTAACTATTGTATTGTAGGTAACTCTACTAAATTGTTCTATTTCAAAACCCACTATGTTAATGGCATGTTTTTTCCTGAATGAATTTAAGTAATGTCTAAAATATGATAAAAACATATTTAAATAACTTCAAGTTACGCATTTCAGAAAATAAAATGGCTTTGAATTTTGTAACAAAACAGGGCCGTATTTAAAAAAGAGTTGATAGAGATTCCTCGGAACGAAACGTCATAGTGAAAATCTGTAAGCATCATCTTCTTAAGCCTAAAATGCAATGAAAATGTATTTTTCATATTTTTTTTTTAATGACAACAGAAATATATACCAATATCGAAAATATTACTTCAATCAAAATATCTCGAAATCCGAAAAAGAAAGCCCACTTTTGCAAATTCCATACAAAAACACTTTAGCAACTTAGGTTCAATTGATTATTCCTCACAGAAAGTATATAAATTTAATCAAAATAAAATATTTTGTAGTGTATAGATGTGCCTCGAATTCTTATTATTTTCTATTAACTGAGGAAATTTCTTAAGGGGGATCGTTAACATGGAACTCCACCTTCCACCAATCAAAAAATATATAAAAATGAATTTGTGTAAAGTAGGCCGAGTAAAAACAAATGAAATGAATAAATATGACAACGTCGAAATATCTTTCTCTCCACACATTCCCATAAATTGAAAAATATGAAGCAAATATCTGACAGAAAACAACTACTTCACTGGCTAATACTACCACAGACATTGAACTACTTCTGACATATATTTGTGCAAGGTTCATCAACTAAGACGATATTGAAAGTGCTTTTCCTTTATTTGGCATTAGATGCAGATTCATGCAGTCTGTATCTGCATATATTTATCACTCTTTGTTTGACTTCCACGAATATATGCCGACAAGTGTCCTTATAACCTGCAATCGCAATTATTCCATCCGTTTTTTATGAAACTGGAAACTCTATTTGAAGGAAATGAGTTTACCAATAGAACAAATGTGAATAAAAAAAAGTTCAACAAAATCTTGGCGCTTATTATACATTTCAACTGTCAAAGGAAGAATATGAATTTAGAAAACTTAGAGCATATAGATTTTCAATATGACGGGACTAGTTAAAATTATCATCTAATAGACCGTCAGATAGTGACAGATTTAGGTGCCCCATTTTCACATACAAGCCTCGAATAGGGTTGAAAATTAAGTCGATGTTGAGTAAAATTAATGGAAATTTACGAGTGGCTCGTGGGGAAAACATATGGAAAAATCAAAAAGAATTTCCATTAAATTTTCCGACGACAAAATCTACTTTTCCATTCACGCCACTCAAGCCATTATGTTTTTCGGTCTAGTGACGATGTAGGTTTTCATGGTTTCGATGGGCTTGCGTGGGAAAACCTGTTAAAATCTCGATTTTTCTTTACAAGATTACAGCCTCATTTCAACCCTTTAGCCACCTTCAACACTCAAGCCTTTGATCTTCTGAAGCCAGGTTCTATTAATTAATGATTAGGTGAACACGGCTTGCGTTAAAATATGGAAAATCGAATTTTCCATGGAAAATCGAATTTTCCATATGTTATCCCCAGGAGCCACTCGTAAATATCCCTCCATTTTACTCAACATCGATGTACTTCTCAACCCTATTCGAGGCTTGTATGTGAAAATGGGGCACCTAAATGTGTCACTATCTGACGGTCTATAAGGTTATCGCTAGCATGTTTACACTTTCACCTTTTTCAATTTATCACCAGTCGAAAAAATAAGATTATGAGTTTTATCTTTATTAAACTTCAAAAACTGTTTACCTGATTTTTCAAATGTGTCATTGTTGTGACTAAATTCTGACAATTTCTGTCGGAGAAAAGTGTGCTATCATCAGCAAAAACAACATATTTACCAGGTATCATGGGATGTACAAAATCATTGAAATAACATGAAAAAGGGCGGGGATTAGCGCAGTGGTTAAGCGCTCGCCTGGTAATCGAGAGATTGCAGGTTCGATTCCCAGACGGTGCGATCTTTTTTCATTTTCAGATGTGAAAGTATGAATGACTGAGGCTCGTGTCGGCTGGGAATAATCCTCCACGATTCACTGTTGCGTTAAAAATTAACAGTGCTGCTCCTAAAGTGGCGTATGGAGTTAGTAACAATGCCTATCCAGAACACATGGCTAATGACCATAGCAGTCGATGCCAAAACACCAAGAAAAAAAAAATAACATGAAAAGAAGAGACTCAAGAATAGAACCCTGTGCGAGTGGAAAAGAGGTTATTTTGACGTCGCGTAATTCATTCATTTCATTTAGAGGTCAATATTTTTGTAAAAAAAAAAACGGTGAACGTTTTAATTTTGAAATTTTGTAGTGGAGACAAGAATGAAAATATGTAAACTGTGAGATGGGTCCTAAATGCAAAGTAAGAACAGAGTGTGTGTAGTATTTAGACAACCGAATGAAGAACTATGTAGTTTATATTCAACATAACGGAGATTTGTTTTCAAACTGCCGAATAAGTAAAATAAGAACTGTATAAGCTTCTAGAGGAAAACCTCGTTTGAAACTGATTCTTTTTCCTCTTGTATATCTTTATAAAGATCATTGAATTTACTGAACTTTGCTGAAACTTCATAAAGGGCAAGTTTAATCCATTTCAGTATCGTTTACCCAGCCTAACTTCAGTTTTGAAATCCATTAGGAAAGTCCTAATTATATACACATACAAGAGCGACTCGTTTTCACTGTTTGAGAGTAATCTATTTTCTTTACGGTACATTCACGATTTCGATGGTGTGGAAGGAATAACTTGGAAAAGGGAAAAGCAATAGTTCCTTTCATTCCAGGAAAACATCAGGTAGTTGAATGATACGGACAACGAAATTGCAAGAGTAGTTATTCGGTGATTAACAAGTTACAATTGAACAAAATATTGTGGCTCAACAAAAAAACATCCAATTGTGTTATATTGTACGTGATGCCTCTTTCATGTGAGATACTAATAGACCAGCCACTAATTTTTTGCAACGTTTTTCTAGCATATGCTATTTTGAAGTAATGATTATTATAGGTTTTTGAATGTCCTTGCCAAATATCTGAGACTACTCGCATGCAGCGGAATCACCAATCAAATTCTAAGGACCCCGCAAACATGGAATTTGGGTCCCGGTGGATTTTTTTGATTTTTTGGCATGATGTAGTCCATATGATTCTCAACCAATGTTACCATTGCGCCAACCCAAAAAAATTAACAGTTTTGCTGCTAGGGGGCGTTGAAATCACCCCTTGCGCAGATTAGACTATTTATTTTTGAACCCGGTAACAATATTTTCACTCGTTTCATTGTTGCTAATGTTGCACAATATTGTGCTGTTTTATAAAAAAATTCTTACCCCACACTTCTACCACCAACTCCTATTACGAAACCCAAAAAAAATTTCTCGGGTGCCTTTAAATGTATCGTCAAATGTTTGAATATATCTGAATAAAGGTAATTGCAGTTTTTTATGATCATCCCCATTCCCACCAAAGAGCACAAAACGAAAAAATTTCGGTGGATTTTATTGAATTTTTAGTATGATGCAGATCAAGTTTCTTTGAATAGAAATTAGTTGGTTGACAAACCCCAAATATGAATAGTTTTGATGGCAAGGGGCGTTGACATCATACCTTGCTCAGAAAAGACTATTCATTATTATAGGCGGAAACAATTAATATCTCTACGTATTTTAGTTTAGATTATACCGAACAATTGTGTAATTTTTTATGAATAAAAAAAAAATCTAAAACCCCCCTAACCCCAACCCCTATTTTAAAACACGTAAAAAATTTATTCAGACACCAACTCAAATTCAAATTGTTGATGTCTAATTTTTATTTATTTTCCAGATTTTCGCCCAATTAATTGATATTCAAATAACATGAACCATGCCCTACTAAGAAATCAGCGAAATCCACCAATATTTTTTGAAGGGAGGGAATGGTGAACCAGTTACTCAATTTGAGCTGATTAAAACATTTATTTTGATAAATCATTCACAAGTAGTCGAGAATTAATTTTTTCGTGTTTTAAAATGGGGGTGAGGGGAAGGTTTTATATTTTTTATAAAAATTACACAATCGTTCAGCATAATCTAAACTAAAATACGTAGTGATATTGTTTCCTGCTATAATAATGAATAGTCTATTCTGAGCAAGGTATGATTTCAACGCCACCTAGCATCAAAACAATTCAGTTTTGGGGTTTGTCACCCAATTTATTTCTATTCAAAATAACTTGAATTGCATCTTAATAAAAGTTCACAGGATCATTTTTGTTGTAATATGGATAACAATATTTGGATACAATCGCGGCGTGCACGTGCCTTGCAATTGTTTTGTTAACATGCAACTTTTTTGTAATAACTAAGAACACTATTTAATGTTATGAAAGATATTGAGTAAATAAGGGCAAGAAAAAAGTAACATCATTGCGGAATTGTAGACAATGTTTGCATACGCCGAAAAAGTCGCGAAATAATTGAAGCCTTTGAACAAGTATTTATTATCACGTATCCGAATTCTGTTTATTATTTTTAAGAGAACGAAAATGGGTGACAATGTAATATATTTCAAAATCATATTTCACGATTACAACGTAACGATATATTGTTTCAGTTTTAGATAATAAGTGAAAATAAAACAGGAAACATACGAAACATACGAAAATGAATAATAATGTCTGTTGAAATGTTTGCTATTCAGTTATTAGTAAATGGTTTCGGTTGGAGTTTGCTCGGAAACCCACTTGATTGAAAGTACACAGAAAATGACTTTTAAATTTTAAACATTATAATTCTATTTTATTCAATTTCAGCTAATTTAATAAGAATTGTAACCAAAACTAATTAGTTTCGGACAAGTTTCACACATCTGCATATCGGAATTGTATGCAAATTACTAAATAGTGATATCTTACAACAATTTGTCAAAATATAAAATAGCATACATTAAATAATTGTTCAGAGATGGCCGAAGTTTTTGCAACATTTGAATTGTTATTTGAATGGTAATATCAAAAAAAATTAACAAAACAATTGCAACGCATGTGCACGCCGCGATTATATGCAAATATTCTTTTCGCGATCCAAATACTAAAAACGAGCCTATGAAAAAGCATAGGATAAATAATCGCTCTTGAATAACTTCTTTTCTTTAAATGTTTATTTGATAATATCAGGGATTTCTTTCCACATGAGTGAAGAGTATGCAATTCATTTTTCGATCGTTTATCTGCTCAAATCGTAAAAAAACCGCTTTGCATACAATAAATAATCGTTCCAAGATATCAATTTCCAATGCATATTAAAATTTGATTGGTAACGCCGCTGCATGCGAGCAGTCTTAGGGATGTTTAAAAACCTAAATTATCATAACTTTAAAAAAGCATGTATTAAAAAACGTTGCAAAAAACGTGTCATTACATGCAGGTATATAACCAAGAAAGTAATTTTTCAGAAGTGGCACAGTAAAATAATGTCTTCATGTTTGTAGTTGAAATTCAATTATGTACAGTTTCAGAGGAACTCGGTGGGAATATTGAATGTTAATCCACATCGAGGGATTTTCAAAGGAACAATCAATCTTCTATTAGTCTCAAGTCATGTCATATCATTATTGGAATCGGTTAGTAGAGGAAATTTTCCTGAAAGTTAAAGCACCTACTCATGTTCCAATTTTGCTCTTGGTTTGCAAGACAGATCGATCAGAAAAAAATAATGCCACCGTACTTTGGCCACAATTTCAATTTACTGTTGTTTTCAGACTTTTTGACGTAATGGCTTTTACTTTTTATGATACTTTTTATCACAATATGCGGCAAAAAGAGAAAAAAATATGTGTTTCAATGACATCCCTATCCCAGGTTCTATATCCCAATAGAATCGAAAGTACACATTAGTACATATCAAGTTTTAGACATATCTATCATTGTAAAAAATATTTAAAAAATCGAGAAACTAAAATCTGCAATTTACACTCTACTTGAACCTTAGACAAATCTTAATTGAAATTGAATCGACAATTGAGGAACAACTATCAAAGGAAAACAAACACAACAGGATAATACTACCTGAAATCGAATGGAAAGGATTCAGCCCAAGTTTAAGAGTTTATGTAGAGATGCAGAATTGATTGTGAACTCATTGTGGTATTAGCCAGGGAAGTAGTTGTTTTCCATCGGATATCTGTAACAATATGAAAAGAAAAGAGGGGGGTTTCAATCAATTGAGGAGATATAAGAAATTGAATATCTAGGATACATAACAACGAAGCTGAAATCAGATAAATAGCAACATAAAGGGGGGATCACTAAATATCACCAAAAAGTAATTCACAAGAAAAAATACCGAAGGAAAGTACACAGAAAAGAAATGATTTCTATTTTAACATAAACTATACAGACATTAACAGAAAAACATCATCGAGATGAAAGTTCTGGAAAGAAAACACAGAAAATGAGAAATAACAGACACAAAGATTGTTGAATTCAATAACGAGGAAAAGTTGTTTATATTTTGGTTACCGCGAAAGGTTTTTTTTTTAATTTCTGGAAGGTATTAACGGATATAGTCAAACCAAAAAGAAAGGAGTCCGATATGGAAGATTAAAATGAAAGAAAACTCAGCTAACAGCTTCCACCTCGGGAAATAAATTGATTGATGAGTAAATATAGTTTTTTTCTAAATTCACAATATTTTCAATACGAAGAAGGGATAGGTTTCATTTATCGAAAACGTAAATGATATGGTAACTCACTGTTGATCATGTTGGAAGTTGCATCAGAAGTTATCACGTGATTTGAATTGAAATTTCAAACTGAGAGTACATTCTGAATTCCATTAAGAAAAGTTTAACCGTTATGGAGTTATCATGGAAACACTTTTTCGCCTTTTCAACACTCAGTTAAGAATCATGTTTATTGGAACTTTCAGCCTCAAAAAAAATAGTATTCTACCAACGGACTTTTATTCTACTATTCGAAAGCTAAAAAAATTAGGAGAGTATGATACATTCACGCACCAAAAAGTGGGATATTGTCAATATTTTGAATCTATTTGCCAACGAAGCAGTTCCCAGAGGCATGCAGCATTCAGAAATTCAAGAGAAATAAAATGAGTTTCACTTAGCTTCTTTTCAAGAGAAAACCCAATTATTTTAAGAAACTTATAATTAGGCTCGCGCCTGTTTGTTACTGAAATAAATACCGAACTTTCCCTTCTACCATATTGCTATAATATACTTTCAAATTCCCACAAACTTGTTTCACCAACTCTAAGTAATTTTAAGCTACTTATATACAAAGTTACTACCCAACGCAACCTAATTTAAAGTTTGTTGAAAAATATAAGCCAGAAAACTAATTGAAAATTAGTTATTAAATGGACACAATCGTCAAAGAAGAAGAGATAAATTCAATTAACAATTGTGCAGGGTGACTGTAGCAAAAAATGATTTTGGATATTATTTTTTTGAACATTATTATGACAGCAAGCGCCTAGCTACATTTTTTACGTTTTCAAAATAGTCATACTCAATATGAATATTTAATGCAAATTAAAAATAATAATGATAATAAGTGTATTCTCAATTCTTAAGTTATTAAATTATAGACTATGACATAGAAATAAATGATCCCATGAAGGAAACTTGTAATAGGATATCCGTTGGTTTGTTTTGGTGTTTTATATGAAAAATTATCTTTGGACATTCCAATACCTAAATTTTCAGATACTTTTTATAAGAGAAAGTGGAGTGCTGTCTTTTATTTTGTCAGGTACCATATCATAAACATGAAGGGCAACATTTGTTTTGTTAATTGTTATTTTTATTGTTATGCCATTTTGAACCTGGTATTATAAATATGATTTGTGTACATTATTTAGTTTTTGTTTTTCAAGGTAGAACAATATATCATAAAAGTGTAACTGTCTAATGTTCACTTTTTTCAAATATTCAGATACTTCAATTTTCATAACAAGCTTCTCAATTTTCTCCTTGTGGAATTCATTGGTAAATTCCAATTGAGATTTGTGTCAATTTTATACCTAGACATCATCAATTTGAATTGGTCCTAATTTAAAAATTTATTGTTAGCAAATTAGCGTCACACCAATTTTTAATTGATTGGAAATATTTTTCAACACATATTTAAGGTAGTTTCCAGTTTTCTGCCTGGTAGGTTAAGGTTTCTTTAGCTTCATTTTGAATGTCTCCTGTTCTTTGGGGAACCCCGTATTTAAATAATTTTGAATCACTAACATGATTGTTGATTTGAATTGGATTCCATGGTCAAAATAATTTTTTAATAATTCTATGTAGTATTTTCCCACGAAATCCTATATTTTCTAGTTTTTTCAGTGGACGTGAAAGCGAAACTTATTAAATGACTTCTATAAGTCCAGGAATATAATTACAGTTGATACCTTTTTATACAGTGGATCATTAATTTTCTGAGTGAAATTACAGACGGTATCTTGTGTTGATATATTTTTCCTGAATCCAAATAGTCGGTTTGATAAAATATTGAATTTTTTAAGAATTGTTCCATCTATATTTCAGAATTCTTTCAAATACTTTTGCTTAACTTGAAATCAATATAACTGGTATATAATTAGTTCAGACGTTATCCCATCAATACCACGACACTTACTCAATTTCAAAGATTTTATTGTACTTTTAATTTTAATTTCATCTTCATTAGTTTCTTCTAATAGTAGAAAGGAATTTCTATTGATAGGTATTGGGTAATTTGAGATATCAATTATATCTGTGATTTTCCTAGCCAAATTTTCTCCAATCTCAGTTAATATTCAACAAACTGATTCAGTATTAATTTCTTCATAGAAAAGTTGTCATTTAATTTTTGAATTTTTGAAAATACTCCAAATTTACAGTTTTGTATCTATAGAATTCGAAATGATTTTTCAGAGCTTTAGCGAGGCAAAATAACCATTCGAGAACGCAAATAGCTATTTATATAACAAGTTGCAAAATGAGCGTGTTTTTTGCATCAGACGTGAACATTGGAACACGAGCGTAGCGAGTGGTCCAACACGTCGTGTGCAAAAAACCCGCTATTTTGCAATGTGTTATATACATGGCTTTTTGTAATTTCGTTGGAATATTTATTCATATACAATCATGGATTACACTGAATACGGGCATCGGTCAATAACTATTTTAATATTGCTTAGTACTTTACACGAGTCTAGAATGATGGTTGCGATTCGGTTGCCGGGAAGTCGGTAGCGGAGACACTGCCGGATTTATAGCCGTCAGTTGACAGTTGTCATGGATAGATACAAACATATTGAATTACCTGACGGACTGTCTGATTAAATTCAAACGAAAATGAGTGATTCTGATACAGAAAATAATGTGCTAAGTAATATTGAAGCTGCCGCGGAGGAGGCATTTACCTATATTGTTGATAATCGAATAAAGAATGAATCTACTGAGTTGACTGAATTTACTGAAATTATGAGCATCCCATTCATACTTCCAAATGAACATCAAAACTGATTTCCATATTCACACTAGTGTGAATATGAACTCTCATATTCGCACTTGTGCAAATATGACCGTCATTTTGACATTCAAATTGTAAACAAAAAGTCGCCATATTGAAACGAAATTACAAAAATTATCATTCCGCATTCAAGATGCAAACAATATTAATTCGAAAACTGCATTAAAACTAATATGAGAATGAAAAATTAGTAAATGATCATCTGTCATCGTTAATTGACATTTTGTATTTGAACCAAGACGATCTAGGAGGTATTGTTTGCATGACTATCGTAATAAATAATGAATAGTGCCACAGCTATATATGCATTGTTCTAAAGTGTTCAATTAGAAATCAGCTCTGAAAGTGAAGACCAGAAGAAGTATTGGAAGCAGCACAAATTAATAAAAAACGAATGTACTGGTAGGTATGTTAAGTATTTAATTAGTAAATTCACAAATAAGTTCCCAACATATGACAAACTGTTTAACATTTAAGTTCTAGAACGCCAAAGTATTTTGAGTTCTAGAACACTTCGCTTACTGAGATTTCAACAAAAATGTCAAAATTTTATGACAGTTTTCGAAATCTAAGATTTCCCGGCTGGAGCATCAATTATTAATCAATGAAATGTTAATTACTGATTTAGAAAAAAAAAACGTAAATGCAGTAGTTTTTTCAAGATATACACCATTTATTGGCTCCTACACTATTGTTTTAGAGATATAAGGGGAGGGATGCAATGTATCTGCTAATTCTAGTTAAATTCAATCAGATGTAATGCCAGTTCACATCAAACATGTCGAATGTTCGATAACAGCATTTCCCAACAAAAATAAATAAACCTGCGCCATTCGAATTTCACAGCATACTAGATGAAGTGAGCGGCGATATTTATTGGTTTGTTTGGATTCGCATATCGTAACATAATTCATCTGTCAGCTGTCAGATAGGAAATGTAAATCAAGCGCCAAATTCATCCTACGATATACCAGTCCGCTGTACCGATAAATGACGCTCTCTCAGTCTCTTTTTTGACATACTCTCGCGCTGAATCGAAACAAACTCTTCATAGAGGCAAGCAGAATAATTTCCGCATTTCCTGAAAACGAGGTTGTCGAGTTTGAATTGGCGTCGGTATTTCAAGATGAGCGATATGATCACCGAATACATCGTTGAGATTTATTCGACCTGAAAATAATTGTGGGGTACTTCAAAAGAAGGTAATAGGGCCGAGCTGATGTGGAAACAAATCTTTAAAAAAAACAAGCTGAGATGTGATGCTCACTCAATATTTGAAACAGTATTCTTGGTGAAGATGCAATTATTCTTACTTCTACATATTCTATTCCTTACGGATCTTTCTGAAAAACTCAGTTATCGTTTGAATCTATTCTGTCAATGGAATTATGGTGTTGAATTCATAATGAAACCCGTTGGGCCCTAATCTGTTTTCCAATGTAATGGCAAGCAGTGAGGAGCTGTTGGAGGTCGCGAAACGACTTCCAACATGAAAGGCGTAAGGGCAGGATGGAATTGAAGCAATTTTGCTCAAGAACGTTCCGCGTGAGTCCCTGGTCCAGCTGTTACATAAAATCAACTCCATTCTGAAGAGGGAGTATTATCCAGATTGTCTAAAGCGAGCTGTGATAATACCATTACTGAAACCCGGCAAAGACAAGCATCAGCTTACGAACTACCGACCGATCTCGCTGCTTAGCGTGATTGACAAAGTAGTAGACAAAATCTTCCTCAAAAGGCTGCTGAATCTTGAGGGGAAGCTCAACTCATTCCGGACGTGCAGTTTGGATTCCGCAGAGATCATAACACGACCTCACAGGTAGTCCGGATTATGCACGGGGTGAAGGAGGCCTTCAACCAAGATCTCAACAAAGTCATAACTCTGTTGGATATGGAAAAGGCCTTCGATACCGTATGGATCGATGGATTCTGGTGAACGAGATGCTACAGACAGGCTTGTCTTTGAACTCAGTGATATTGATCGATTCGTATCTCACGGGTCGATCTTTTACGGTTAGGGTAAATGGAAATCTCTGGAGGACACCCGGTTGGGGCAGGTGTTCCGCAGGGCTCGAGCATCTCTCCTCACTTATACTCACTATATACCCACGATTTTCCACGATCCGAGAGAGTGAATGCGGCGATATATGCGGATGACACATTCATTCTCCAGCGTGGCCGCTGCGCAAAAGATCCAAATTCATTTGGATTGGGGACATCGTGCCGTTTATGGATAGGAATAAGATCAAGGTCAACGTAAGGAAAACTAAAGTCGTCAGTTTCACGAAGAGGCGATGCTTTTCGAATCCCCTTTCACGTGGGATGAGCATCTGGGATACCTACGGTGGAGAATCGGGATCGGCGAAATCCCTACAAGTAGAGAGTACAATCGGACAAGGGTATGAAATTCGGTGAACACATAACACTGGCTATCCAGAGGGCAAGAGCTGCCGTCGGTCGGTACCTACCCTCTGATAGCCAGAAACTCCAAACTTAGTATGGAAAAAACTGATCTACAAGCAGATAATCAGGGCCGAAATGTTATACGCTAATCCGGTGTTATGCAGCGAGGCTGGACAGGATGCAGAACAAAGTACTTCGTATAGTTACGGACAGTTCGCCTGGTGACACTCCAGGAGATATGCGACGTCGACTGTGTTCCAACATATATTAAAAAGTTGTCGTACAACTTCTATAAATATTTCTTACCCAAAAGCCCTCTGACGAGCAATCTCATTCGCATTAGGGAGTATGACAACGCCGCCAACCGCAAACACGGGGGCCTTATCTATCAAGGATATTTTCCAGGAGCGCTATGAAGAACCGGGACCGTAACGGGCAGTCAAAGTGTTAAATAAGACCAATATCAAACCCCGATTTTTTTGCAGTGAGCCTTTTCCGGGATGTTCTACCCACTAACCTCTGCAACGATTAAGCCTATCCAATCTCTGTTTTGAACACACACAAAAATCACGCATAAGCTCTGCAGGAGGCGTGATGGCGTGAATTCTGCACAATATCGACACATTCCCTGAGGTAATCACGGACCTGCCCAATAAGACCGTGGGGTCGTCTCAAAGAGTCCGTCGAAGGAGGGACAGAATTTGAGAAATAGCTGGCGACAACCATCGCTCGGTATACAGCTGGCTGTCCCAATTCTTTCCTCTTCACAGGAGAAGAAAGAAGAAAAATTATGTGATTAATTAGGGAGAGGAAAATCTGTTAGCCATATTTTATAAATGAAGTCTTTTGAATCTGAATCATAATCAAACTGACTAGTTGATACAAAATATTTCATTTGTATTCTCCTCGTATACTTGACAGTACAGGAAAAAACGTTCATTGTTCCTGACGGACAATTGATTTCCTCAAATATTCAAAATTAATTTTTACTTCTTTATGAAATGACATTTGACTCATACGATAAAAGTACAATAAAATATAGAGCCACAGTGAAACCACGGGATTCATTCACAGAATCATTTGTCGGTTCCTTTCAAAAAATTGAAAACACTTTTTTCTTAAATTGTGAACGGTTGAAGCATCATTTGTTTTCGATCAGAAAATTAAACAGTCGAAAGTTGAAATAACTTCTGCTAAAAAATTTGAATATTTCACTGTTTTTAGTGCATTTTTGATCCCTCTTCCGGTCTCACCAGAAGTGAAATAAACTTTCGATATTTAAATGGGACACCCTATATATTTTCAGTCCTTCTGTCTCAGTATGAATACAACTATGTATCATTTGTGAATTTTTGTGACAATTTTTTTTTCAAAATTCATTTTTTACTCTAAAGTGCTATAAATACGTTCAAATTACTAGTTTCAGACCTAAAATTTTCGAAAAGAATAACTATAAATTTTAATTTCTTAATTGAAACTACCAATTTTTTTCAAATGGCAACATGGTGGCTCGTCGGGTTAGTAAGAATGGTCATTTTATTACGATAATTTGATACCGCACACTAATAGGTTTCAAAGAAACTTCAGTTAAAAACTTAATAATTTACGTTAGATCTTTCATGAAATAAAGCATCTTTTGGCTGTAAAATAAGATTTGAGCGCATCGAGTAACCTGTGACCAACACAACTGAAAAAAAAAATCATCGAGGTCTACATCTTATTTTACCACGATTCTACAAAACTAAAGTTGGTAATTATTATGTTCGTTATTGTAATTTTTTATAAGTTTTGTTGGTTACAGGTTTCTCTATGCATTTATTTCTAATTTTAATCTCAAAAGATACTTCATTCTGAGAAATATCTACTTATAACGTAATGTTATGAAAAGTTTTTTTAACGCAAGTTTGTTTGAAACAAATTAATCGTAATAAAATGCTTTTTTCCTAACCCGCCAAGCCACCATGTAACCATTTGAAAAAATAGGCAATGGAAAATTTGAAACGTAAAAAGCAGATATATTTTGAACGAAAACAGTAAAGTTGTAATTTTCCCAAAATATTAGGACTGAAATTTTAGGAATCCATTCTTCTAGAATGAAAAATAAATTTCAGCAAATAAAATAAGTTTGGTTACAAAAAGTGACGAATGACACATGGTTGGAATCGGTGTGACATATGGAAACGAAACAATTAAAAATATACCAGGTGTCCTGTTTAAAAATCGAAAGTTTATGTCATTTTTGGTGAATCCCGAAGTTGCATGAAGCTGAGTTACTTGTCAAGAAATGCAGTTTTATGTCGTATAGAGATACTTTAAAATCATTCCAACATATTGAAAAAAAAAAGTTATAAGGGCGAGCAACTTTCCGCGGACACCCGGTATATACCATTTGGACCTGAGGTAGAGAAATTGGCATCTTTACAGCCTGTGATTGCTTGGAATCTCTTGGATTTCGAATTTTATGAAAATATAGTATTGTTATTAAAGTGTTCATCTCAACCTGTGTGCTTTGATTTTTCAATCACTTTTTTATGGTAATTTTCGACTACCAACTGGTTTTAAATTTAGCCCATTTTGTGGCCTACCACAATAACATGGAAAAGTTTTTTTTTTTGGTGTGCAACGATAATTTTGTCTACAATATTACGAGTTGAAATTATTCCACTGAGCGCTTGAAAACCAAAAATATTTATTTGGTTATAAACACATTAACTATGATTCTCATCGTATACTATAGTAAATTGAGTTAATTTCAAAATTATAAATCTATGTAAGCGTCTTATTATCATTATAACTTTCCCAAATAATGATGAGTGTAAAGTAAATAGGAATTCTAAGTGATAGTGAATAATCGGTGAATTTTAAAATGTGAATCATTTCAACAGGAGAAGGTCCTGAAGAAGACTATCAAAATGGCTGCCGGTGAGTATACTATAAATAAATGTTATTTTCCTCCTACCACGTATTAACATGTCTGTTTAATGTTCTTCAATGCAAATGAAATCATTCATTAATAGGGGTCATTAATGAACGATTTGTTATTAATGCATGATTCCGAGAAATCGTCCATTAATGACCCCTATTAATGAACGATTTGTCATTAATTGTCGATTTCTTTATGAATGCATGATTGTCGCATAGGCAACCAAACATAAACGAATTCACATGTTATGGACGCTAAAATGGATATTGACGATACATTTATGTTGCCTGAAGTTCCGGAAAGGGCTAAAGTAGCATCTTTAACTTTATTGCCAGAAAGAAATTAGAACTCCTTTATTTCAACGAGAGTGAGGTAGACGGAAAAATATTGTAATCAACTCTTATATTAAATTGCGAATAATGATCTCGATCATTAATCGCCTTCATTAATACACTAGTTGATTAAATAACTATTAATGATAACAATAAATAGTTATTTATGTATCAAGTGAGTAAAGTGATACTTTTTTTTACGAGTAGGAAATGTTGACGTACGACGCCGTAGGCGGAGTGCGGCAATTCCTACGAGTGAAAAAAACACTTTACTCACGAGTTTCATACAATATTTTTTCTACAATTGTCAAAAAAAGAAAACCAACCAATGTTTTTATACTATTTATCACCTATTTTTCATCCTCATTCAATTTATTTCAAATTAACAACACAAAAAAAATAAACCACAGAAATACAATTAGACAGAATCAATTTTCCGTCCCAGGGTTCATTTCGAAAAATTGATGTTGAAAACACAATTAATTGCATTATTGCCAATGGAAATTCTTTCAAATATGCAATCAATTTCGCATATTTGCTTATGTCAATATTATTATGTATTGATATCGTGGACTTCAGTTTCGAATAACTGGACCATAGACATGAACATTTCATTTTCTTGGATTTATCTTCGAAATAGGCGGGCAATACTCTCTCTGTAAAGCTTCCAATTCCTTTTTTTTACGCCATGTTAAGAAAGACTTATATTCTTTCAAATACGTCTCCTTCGATTTTTCTGGTAGCAAATTCATTACTGCTGCTTTCGCACTATCTACGATCTCCTCTGGTGTGGTGTTTAACTCATCATCGCTTTCCATTTTCGTAGGTACTTGATTCGTAATTTCGAAAGATTGTGAGAGATGCAATTTACTAATTTGAAATAAGTACTGTCACATTGACACATTCAGGATTTTGTTGTTATTCGAATCAGTTTGTCAGTGTACTTTTTTAACGCTTTTCCGTATAATACTGAAATCGTAATTTTATATCAAAATATTCATATACTTTAGGAACTCAAAACTACACAAAAAAGTGCACTTTTTTTGACAGTTGTAGAAAAAATATATTTTTAAAGTAACAACGAAGAGTTGTGGAGTTTCAAAAGCCAACATCTTTAGCTACGAGAAAAGTGATTGTATAAACATTTGCTATACAACTTAATATGAAAAATAACCAAGTCTCGGACTAGTTTGATTCGTAATGTTAATATACACTTTGTATACCTAACATTCTCCAGATCATGTACCTACATTGCATAATATGTATCTGTCGAGATAAATCATTCAGGTGACTAATAGAAATATTGACAAAGTTTCACTATATTTTTATTGGGGAGAACGCCTGTACAATATCAAACAAAATATCTTTGATTATGATTGTGTCCTATTAACAGATCTGATATACCGGGTGAACTAGGACCAATTGCGGAAAATAAAATGTTGCACTGAAGTAGAAGCATAGTCCAAAAAACGTTTATTCTCATTTTGCGCAGTGATGTTGAAAAATGCTTGCAAACATGACTGAAAACGGAAGAGTCTGCGTGAGCGGTCGAGTAGAAGGAGAGACCGGGAGATGAGAGGAAGCGTATTATCACGTAATCCGTTCATTAGAAGAATACCCCTCTTCTCCTGGTCTCTCCTACTACTCGAACGCTTCCGCAGCCGTTTTTAAGCCATGTTTAAATTTTTCCACCTTTTTGCAGAAGTGTGGCGCAAAATGAGAATAAACGTTTTGTAGTACCATATTTCTACTTTCAAATTATGTTTGAAAAATTCAATAGATCATTTTTTCCTAACAAAAACACTAGTAGAAAACCGACTACGTCATCACGTGAAAGACAGTCCGTAGTTATATTCTGTTATGGTTTCGACTCGCAACTGTCATTTATTAATTTGTTATAAACATTTAAATAACAAAAAATGTTAACGAACAGTCGTTGCCGACCGATGATGAACCCTTTACTCCCATATACACCTACTAAGTAGGCTTATTGAGGCAAGTACCTGACATAAAACAACTACTCCCCTAGCTAAGACCACGACGGGTATTGAATTAAACCTAACAGATACTTGTGCAACGTTCCTCAAAGCATCAGAGGACGCAGTTTCGAAGTAGTGAATAAACCCTGAGTAAAAGCGGAAATACGAGGATGTATTGATATCTAGTTAGCCTAGACCAGTTCCCTGCATAAACAGAATATTGCGATACCATAGCAACGAACAATAACTTATTAGAAGTGTCAGTGTAAAGTTTGACGTCAAAAAAGTAAACCAGAGTTACGTAATGAATTAAAAGAAAAAATATGTCCACCGAAATTGTGAAAATCGAAAACTTGGAGTATCGAGCCATCATCAAGTACCTGTATCTAAAAGGGTTAAGAGGTGAGCAGATTTACGAAGATATGCCTAATACCCTTGGTGATCAATGTCCTTCGTATGCGACCGTGAAAAATTGGACTGCAACCTTCAAAAGAGGTAAATTTTCTATTGAAGATGATGACCGATCGGGAAGGCCAGTTTCTGTGTCAGTCCCCGAAAATATCGATGCAGTTCATGACATGATTTTAACAGACCGTCGAATTGGGCTAAAACGGATATCTGAAGCACTGAATATTTCATACGAACGCGTTCATCATATAGTTCACGTCAATTTGGACATGAGAAAAATTGCTGCAAAATGGATCCACAAATGTTTGAATGTTGACCAAAAGCGTGCAAGGGTAGTAGCATCGCGTTAGATCTGTGCTCGATTTGAAAACGATGTAGGGCCAGTTGCACAAAGAAAAGTTAATCAATTGATTAACTAACGCCACGTTATATTTGACGCTACGTTAAATATCAGATGCGTTGCATAAAAGCTGCTTCTGTTAGATTAACAACTCGTTAACTAATCACGGCAAAAATGTGACAACAACGCTATTATTGTCATTTAATGCATTATTTAGGTTAGGTTTGAAGCTGTCAATCGATTAATTTATATTCGTTGGGATAAAAAATAGTATTGAGAAATGGAGGCTTCTGCTTCTAAGAAGAAAAGAGGTGCGAATTACACGGAAGTGGATAAAACTGTGTTACTGGATATTTTAAAAAAGTAAGTTGTAATAATTGTTTTCAGTTGAATTATTTTGATAAATATGTATAGGAAATAAAATTTCTTTTTACTTTCTGATCAGATATGGAGCCATTGTTGAATGTAAAAGGTCAGACAATATATCCATAAAGAAAAAAAGAGAAATATGGATCAAAATTGAAAATGAGTACAATAGTTCTTAAGGCGTACCAAGAGATTGGAAGCAACTTAGAATCTTATGGGACAATTTGAAAAAAAAAACAAAAAAAACAGTTGCAGATGAAAATGTAAGTATGTAAGATAATATATACTTATAATATGTACATATAATGCTTTCAGAGAAAACGATACTTGAATAAAATTTATAATGCTGGATTCACAGAAGATGAGCTAGACGACGCGACGCCAAGAGAAAGGCGGCAATTGATAAAGTGGGTATCAGAATTATTTAAAATTATGTTTGTTCAGTTTAGTTTAGTTCACCTTCGTACTGTACCGAAGGTCTGTACAACTTGTTTGCTCAAATATGTTGAACTGAAAATTCATAATAAAATAAAATGATCATTGCATTTTAGAGAGAAATAAAAAAACTGGAGGGGGACGAGCAACTCCTGAATTGGACGATGCTGCAGCACAAGTTCTGGCAGTCATAGCAGATCAGGTAGCACCACTGGACAATCGATTTGATGATGCTGTGGAATACTTTGGTGAATTATTGATTTTTTTCTTTTTCTGATTATAAATATCTATATATCATGAGTTGCCATCAACTACTCTTTTGAAAAATGAATTATTCATGGTTTCAAACGTGTCAGCATCACCAAAATATATTTATGTGGTTCAGATTCCACCTCGGGTTATACTGTAGGCTATAGGTCCTACTCATTTCAATTCAGTACAAGTATCAACTTTTACAAAGTATGTTGTCAACTTTGAAGTAGTGATATTCTTCCATGATATGATGCAATTTTATAAGTTCGCCCATTACATTTGTTTCGACATGTTGAACTAAGTGAAAAATTCTGAAATTGAAAGCTATCATTTCTTCATTCTCATAACTGTATTCAACAGATTTAATTCAATGTACAGCGTTTTAGCCAGGAAAGTAGTTGGTTTTTGCTTAACGTACCAAATGATACATCCTATCCAAATCATCCAGAAATCTGGGAGAGAATGCAAGAATTTAATAACAGATTAGTGATATTTTGGATCATTTATAATTTTCTTTTATTCTTTATTTTCGTTTACTTCTATATCCACATGCAGAGATAGATATTGAAAATTTTGGAATATAACACTTTTGAATCTCCATTAGGTAACGATCTAGAGACGGTGCAAACAATATCCCCTGATCCTGAGTATCAACCTGTTCCGGAGTCTGCCTTTCCAGTGAAAATTCCTACACCTATCCATGATCAAGAACCACAACCCCAACCCCAAGTGCCAAAACTATTGAAGGAAAATATTGTTCTCCGTAGAAAGAAAAATCAAGTAAAGCGAAAGAAAAGACTCACTGCAGAACAAATAAAATTTAAATATTTTAAGAGGAAATTGTTCAATGCCAATTTGCAAACCAAATTTATGATAAATGAAAATATATTCCCTCCAAATAAAAAAATTGGAGAATTCCCAATGAAAATATCATTTTCAATTTGAGTAATGTTTTATTGTATATTAAACATAAGTTTTTTATGTTCGGAACATACTGTTTGAATTTCTGGAAATACAATTTTTAAACAAAATCTTGTCATATTCATTATGGATTTGGTTCATGTAAATGTCTTGAGCACACATACCTACTACTATTTTTTTTTAATTCATTCCATTCTTTTTTTTCAGCATATACTGTTTCAACTTCAGATTCCCAGTATGCACATGGACTTATATATACTTTTCTATCATATTTGTTCTTGATGATGGACTAAAGAATATACTGGAGTTTCATCCCAAAACCAAACCGCAAATTTTCACACCTCGACACGAGTTTCAATCACAAAGTGATCGTCTTCATGAGGAAGTTTAATCTTCCTCTTGAAGATGATTATTTGGTGATTGAAACACGTTTCGAGGTGTGGAAAATTTGCGGTTTGGTTTTGGGATGAAACTCCAATATATTCATTACTACACCAAAGGATCCAAACAATGCAGTGCAAGTACTTGATGGACTAACTAAAAATGTTACTTTTATGATACTTATTTTGTTTTGAATAACCCCAAAATGAAGGTAATTTCCATGAATTTGCTCGTCTCTGAACTCTTTGAGACATCAGTGCTTAAAATACAAAAAAAAATCTCAAATTTCCGGAAATTTTCCTTTGAATTTTAGTTTCTGTTTCAAATAAGTTCATAGACGAGTTAATATATGTACGAATTTTTATTTTTCTAGGAAAAAATCGAGGTACACAAAAACTCGGGAACCGACAAAGTTTTATTATCATTTATTATTCCATCCGAAACAAATATAAAAAACTGTTTGTCACGTTGGTATGTTCTGGATAAGTAACTGTAATAAGTAAAAACAAACTGAAATGTTATTGAAATCTGCCAAAGTATTTCTGAGATAAAGATTTGACATGCTATCAACAAATCAAAAAAACTAGTAATCATCTTCTGAACACTGTATTAATCAACGCTGTCCTAACTGCAGTGCTTTCATTTCTTTCAACTGCTGCATCAAGTTCTTCATCTTCAATCAACACTTCCAATGGAAATTCTTCAGGAAGGGGCCCATTGTCATGCAGTTCAATTCCGATGTTATGAAGGACACTACAAGCTACAATTACTGGCAAAACATTAACCAATTTTAAGGCCATGCCCAAATGAAGGCAAGGAAAACGACGTTTTAGTATTCCAAAACATCTTTCAATTATGTTTCTAGTTGATATGTGAGATCTGTTGTAAGCAATTTCACTCTCGTTACGAGGATTGAGAAGCGGTGTCAATAAAAACTGTTTGCAAGCATACCCACTATCACCAAGTAGATATTTGTTATCAAATGTACCATTCTCGAATAAGGCAGGTAATGGGCTATCATTTAGTATGGTACTATCGTGAACCGATCCAGGCCAGCGTGCAATGATATGGCGGATTTTCATGTTTGCATCACAAATTGCTTGAACATTTATAGAAAAGTAACCTTTTCGATTTCTATATAATTCTGCATTTTCCCCTCCCGGAGATATAATTCTGATGTGAGTACAGTCTATTGCTCCAATTACTCTAGGAAAGCCACAAATTCCATAGAAATTCACAGCAACCTGGTTGATTTCCTCAGCATCTGGCATGTTAATATATTGATTTTTCAATCTCGCGACTACCCTTGTTACCCGATGAACAATTCTACAAACCGTCGATTTATGTATATTAAAACTGTCTCCTAAAACTTGTTGGTATGCACCAGTCGCGTAATATCTCAGCGTTAATAGTAACTGATTCATTGGATTTATCTACATGTTCCTTTTGGTAACGGGCTTGATCTCATTTCCAACTATATGGATTAATTCCATCACCACTCGTTTAGAAAACCGAAACCGTTGATAGAAATCGATATCATCATACATTTCGAATGGATTGTTTCTATTTCGAAAGGTTCTTGGTCTCCGAACTACTTGTTCTTCTTCTGATAGTGAAGATAATGATGTTGTAGACATTTTCTGTAATATATACATATTATATTTACCTCAATGGTGTTAAAATCTTTAATTTACCTCTCCTTATGTACACTCAATAATAGCAAGAACTGAAAATGTTGAAATTTTTTACAAAAACTCTTGAAATATTCAAAAGAGTTTGGCGGAATTCTCATCCGTCACTTTGATTGATACTTTAATCACTGGTGTGGCTCTGATTAGTTAACAAACGATTAAATTCGAGTTGACGTGACGTTAAAACTTGACTGGCTTTTATGCAACCGATATTTGAGATTTAACGGCCATCATCATGAGTTAACGTGACGTTAAGTTAACGCGTCGTCAAGTCAATGATCAGTATTTCTATGCAACCCAATTTCGCATATAACGCCACGTTAAATATTTAACGCGACGTTAAATATTTAACTGGCTTTTATGCAACTGGCCCGTAGACTTCTTAAACCGAATTGTTACTATGGATGAGACTTGGGTACATTTCTACGATCCAGAAACAAAGCAACAATTGATGGAATGGCGACACTCCGGTTCTCCAAGACCTAAGAAGTTTCGTGTACAAAAATCTGCTGAAAATGTTCTTGCTTCAGTTTTTTGGGATTGCCATGGAGTAATCATGATTGATTTTTTGGATAAGGGTAGAACAATAACTGGAGATTACTATTCGACATTACTGACCACTCTACGGAAAAAAAATAAAGAGAAAAGACGCTGAAAGCTATCCAAAGGTGTTTTGTTTTTGCAGGACAACGCCCCTGCACACAAATCTCATGTTGCCATGCAAAAAATTCGTGATTTAGAGCTTGAATTACTAGAACACCCCCCCTTATTCACCAGATTTGGCTACGTCCGACTATCATCTCTTTTCTCAACTGAAAAAAAGTTTAAAAGGTCGTAAATTTTCTTCCTACGAGGAGGTAATAAAAGCTGTGGAGGTCTGGTTTGCAGAGCAAGAAGAAACATTTTTTTTGAAAGGTCTAGAGACGTTGCAGGTTCGCTGTAATAAATGTATCCAATTAAGAGGAGAATATGTTGAGTAATAAAATATTTTGACTTTGCAATTTTGTTTGGTTCTATAGTAGGCTAAGAATTTTTCAATATATCCTCGTACAGTACCACAAAACGTATATTTTCAGTTTGCACTAAAATGCTGCGAAATGGGTGAAAAATGCTTGCAAACATGACTGAAAACGGCCGAGCTGGTGAAAGCGGTGGAGTGGTAGCAGTGAGCGGGAGATGAGGGACAGCGTATTATCACGTAACCCGTTTATTAGAAGAATTCTCCTCATCTCCCGGACTTCCGGAGAAATTGAAATCGGGTTATTACTAGAGCATGCAGGCATGCTGCAAGATAGTGCAAAAAAATCAAATTGCAATTGTTTCAAAACTAATGGTCCGACAGCGTCTGTTTTGTGCATAAATAAAGTACACATGTTGTAGGGCCATCCCTACAACTCGAAAAATCCATTTTTTTTTAAATCGCAAAATTTTTTGGTTTTTCTAATTTTTTTTGTTAGTAATGATCCGATCGGGTGGTAAAAAAAATCTTTTTGTTCGTATTTCAATCCTCTACAATTTTTCAGACCAGATTGCTGTATTACTTCTCATTTTATAAGCAAAACACTAAAAAAAATTACACATTTTTCGCATTTAAATGTTTATAAGAAATTAATAAATGGCAGTTGCGAGTCCAAATATAACAGAATACAGGGCTGCCACCAGGGAAGGGGGCAACTGGGGCATTTTGCCCCATGTCCCCAAATTCTAAGGCCCCCCAAGCGGCGTGGAAAAAATATGAATTTTCAACTTGGCCATTGGAGAATATTCTACGTCAGATTTTTATATGTTAAAGATTACTGGCTGTACTTACAGTGTCAGTGGCAGCAGCAGAACGAGCATTCAGCAAAATGTCCCTAATCAAGAATAGGATTAGGTCAACCATCTCATGATGCTCAGTATTGAACATGAACTCGTCAGAAAAGTCAGTTTTGCAGAAATTATCAACGAATTTGCTAGAGTAAAAGCTAGAAGGGGTAAACTGTAAAATAGTTACATTCGCGTTATATCTATACTACTGTTTATTATAAATAAACATGAGCTTATTATGATAAGAGTACTCGCTTTTTATTTGATGTTCCTAAACCAATTGAAAAAGTGTATTCCAATAAATTTAGGATACGTGGGGGGGGGGGGTCCACAAATAAATGCTATTGTAACAAAACATGATTACTTATATTTCGGACGTCCATCATCTTAATGGTTGAAAGATTTCTATCTCTTTCAAATTTTTTCACAACGTTTCAATTGCTTGAATCCGCAATCGTCTTCTGGAAACAAAACATGTAAGGCAGATTCATAACGAAATTTTATTTAGAATTCACACCAAATTTTATTCAACTAGGGTGGTCTCCAAACACTTCAGGATAAATAAATATTTCATCTAAGTAATGGTTTCCGATAGTGCAATAGTTGAAACATCACAACCCAAATTTTATTAGTACTCGCCGAATTCAACATGCGGTCACAAACGGTACATTGCCAATGTAGGTGGTACGGTGCACTTACAAACCTAAGGGTAGCTTCATTAGTCGGGGAAAAGTGAATAAATTTCGAACAGGTTCAAGAAAAATATCGATAAATCGACTGAGTTTTCGATCATCAAATTGAGTGTGGCTTTCCCAAAAGATTGTTACAAATGATCATAGATAATAATAAAATATACGAGTTCGATTGTTAGCTAGTTAAGGTTTTTCGAGTAGGAAAGGTGAGTTTTTCGGTGTGGTTTTCTCACCAAAGATTTTCCAGGGGACGAAACCTCAATCACACGTCGTGTAGTATATTGAATACGACAGGTCATGAGGGATAACGAAAAATATTAAAATAAACATAATTAGGTATAAAAATTACAAAATATTCGTCGTCTTTTTGTCTTGAGAGTAGTTTATATTTCCTGGAATATGCAAGTTGCAAGAGGAGTATATCCAGCTTCAGGAAGGTCAACTCATTTCTATTGGCTGAGGATATCGGGGGGTTTAAGAACAGTAAGGGAACAAAGGTTTTGAATTAAAAAAAATCCAAAATAGAGTCACTTATTTCGTTTCGATTGATTGCATATTTTTGAATCGCGAGTGTAAGTGAAATCTTGGTAAAGTCTATTTTCTTTTTATTCTCACAAGTTCAACTTTTGTTATTGATTTAAATGTTTCATTTGTTTTAAGATTATTTTTCCAATTAGAATTTGAAGTTCAAGTCTTTTGAAATCAGTCAGATATCAGAAAGCTTATTCATTTTTTATATAAAATTCTGGGAATCAACTGGGAAATTCGAGCTTGGTTAATTTCTTTTTGTGGGGTAAATAAGTTGAGTGTTTCCTGGTTTCTTGCTGATCTACTCCTCTTTTGTTTTTTGTAATCATTGTTCATTTATTCATCAATTTCGTAGGTATCGTTATCCTTGAATTAGTCCCCAAAGTTATTGCTATTCATCAACCTAATCAAGGAAAGAATTTCATTATTAAATTAAATTAGTTGAATCGTTTACTCTGTTTACTTTGAATTCCCTTCCACATTAAAAACTATATGGAAAATGTTTATTTGATCAAAAACCAGAGTTGTCAATTATTCAAACCTCAAGTAATAAGTTGAATAAGTGAACTAGTAAATTCTTAATCGCTGTAGACAAATCTTAGAGTCACGCTCGTGACGCGATTATTGGTTTGAAGAAATCAGTATTTTAAATTAAGTGCCATATCCGACCTATCAGAAGCTGTAAAGAGAAAACTAAGGCGGCAATTGATACATTAAGGTAAGTGCGATTTTTGCACAATGATGAGTAGATTTTCTGGTTACCTCGAACCTCGCTCCATACAGTTTATCAGTTTCGCTCGGCTGACCATGATAATAAGCAAGAATTGAGTATTTTATCCTGAATTATGTTAATTGGGTAAATTGGGTTGCAGATAAAACCAATTTCTGCTATACTATTTTTGTGGTCCAAATGTCCATTTTTCACTTCGTTTTCCACTTTATTTGGTGGGGAGAGCACATTGTATAATTTTCGGTAATGGATCGTAGTTCACCTTGTATAATTTACTCATGTTTTCACATGGTTTATTTATGTCAATATCAACATTCTGCTTCGAAGTGAATCGAACGATACTTCAAAATTACATTCTTATCATCGGAAAAAGTAGACATGGCATTGGTTATTGTCAATATTACTTCGAACTGCTTCAACTTTTGTTGTTCAGTTTCTTTAAGAACATAACAAATCTTCAGACAATGTATTCCAATAAAATTACTTTTCTTACTTCAATATATGCCTCACTGAACAACTGCCACTATAAATATTTTTCCCAATTCAATTTTTTCCCATAACACGACGCTCTGGAATATATACAGTAAATATTCTCACAAAGCAAGCAGATTCAATTACGAGTTTGCTCTTCTTCCATTTTCGTTATACTTCGATCCTCTTATACGGCATATATTGATATTGATCCTGTTATAAGGCATAGTGCAAGCTGATGGTTATTAAAATTCAATTTATATGTGAAGTGAAAAAATGCTCGTAACTTCACTGTTCCTTTAATTTTTGAAATACTCTACTAGACAGTCGAGACACCTATATTTACTTTGTTTCATTTTATGATGAGAACAGACAGAAACATCGTGAATTTTTCTAGAAACGGCGAGGAACATTAAGAAACCGAATATTTTGTTATATAAGGAAAATATTCGATTACATTTTTTTTATATATTCAAGAGCTGATCAAAAAAGGTATCTAGTGAAATTTCAAAATCTGTCGGCGTCGTTGAGTTTTTTAACGTTTTATAAAAAAATTCAATATTCTGTTTATTTTCAAAGACATCAAAACACTGCTTAGGAACTTTTGGTAGACCTGTTCCACTAAAATAAAACAGTTCATATACAGTTTTTCGATCTCTTTTCGTTTTCGAGTATTTGCTGCTTTTGGAAAAAAACGGAATCTTTTTCCAAGAACACACCTCAATTTTTGTTTTCAACAAATTTCATGAAAACTTTTTGTGGATCTGTTCAAGGACAATAAATAAAACTGCCCATTTACATTTTTTCAATATTTTGTTTAATTTTCGAGCTTTTCGAAAAAGTTTGAAGAGTCCGGAAACATTTGGGAGAAAGTTAAAAAATATATCCCAATTTTTCAGAAAATCGAAAAACTTCAAATACAATTTTTGTATATCTGTTCAAGGACATCAGAACTGTTCAACTTTTCAATAGAATTGGAGAAAAACGTTTCAAGTATTAGTGTGGCTTGTGAAGACGTGGTCGATGTAATTTTAAATTTTTTATTTGTTCCATTAGAACGGTCAATATTCCAATTTTCCAATTTTTTAAAAAATTTCCAGGACTACTGATTTTACGGAAAATATTTACTGACATTTTTTGTATATTTAACGAAGGTAGTCAAAAAAGATTTCATGGTTTGGAAAAGCGAGGGTTTTGAAATACCACGACAGAACTACAGACAGGCAGGAGGAAATAAAAAAAAAACTTATCATTTCCCACAAATAACCATGGGTCTAAATCGTCAAATAAAGAAATTGGTGGCCGTCTGGAGAACCGTATGAATACAACTTCCTAAGAGGTCATTGTACAATAAAATGGATTCACTCCACTACAAATTACTTTTAACTCAAGTACCTTTGAAAGTATTTCATTGTTCACATTACTCTGATGATAGCAAGCGGTTGTTAATTAACATGAATTTGATACTGTTTTGCAGCCGTTATAGTTGCGAGGATGTTCACTACCTTCTCGGATTCGAATGTTCAGTCATTCGCAATACTATTAAGTGAATTTTGCTTCGCCATTACGCGACTGTTACGACACGATTGGCAGTAATTTACACCCAGGAATTCCCAATAGATAGAATTGATTTGTAAATTACCAATACAGAAACAAATATAATCGTGTGTTATATCACAGACCTATAAAGGACTCCGCACGGTTCTTATGGAAAATGGGTCCCAGTCGAATTGGCTGAAAATTCAGTATAATGTAGTTTATGATGTCCTGATCAAATGTCTCCATGGGCACAACGAGATCTAATGTACAGTTTTTGAGATACAGGGTGTCAAACATGAAGAGGCAGCGTTGTTACTTGCCTTTGGAAAATCAATAATGTGGCGATTATTTTGTTACAAACAGTTAAAGATAATGATTGCAATCTTATTACTGTCGACACGAGTTATAATGAAAAGTTCTAAGACTCCGTATACAGGGTTATTAATAATTACATAATTTTTATGTAATTTTTTGAACAAAATCTGTCAAAACGTAAAAGCTCGTAGGCTTGCAAAATAGGTAAATATCATTTGATTTTGATATTGGGTGATCTAAGATTACTATTATACAGGGTCACCCAAAATTTCCCTTTCTAGATGTTTTTTAATAATTTTTTTAGGAACATGTGTACACAAATTAATCATAAAGTAGAAAATTAAATAAAAATGGTCAATATTTATGTCTATTTGATACGGATCCTGGTCAACGGCATGATGATGCAGCTTTCGCTTTCACATGGGAGACTACTGCATTAAAAATGTTGATGCATACCACAAAAAGCATACGAAATTATCGTTATGTGGAAGGTATCGACACTTCCGAGTACCATATTTACAAGTGGAGTAATATCGATCTAGGCCATTTTATTATTCATTAAGCATTTATAATATGTGTATAAACATTAAAATTCATTGTCACTCAAACTACTCTCGTGGAATATTCTCGTCAAATTTATTGCTATATCTTTGTAAGAATGACAGGATTTCCCATCTTATAATCGGTTAATGTTATGTTATCCAATAATTATTACCTAATGGATGGTTCTAAAATATGTCCTTGCCTATCTAAATGATGTGCACATGATTTAATCCTTTCGGAAATATAGCCCCATATCCGACAGATGATGAAGATCTTCATCGCCGGTACATACCGTGTGAGTCATCTTGGGCATTTGTTCCATCTGTAACAGCATTTACTCTTGTATCAATACTCGTCCCAATTCTGTTATCCTGTTTTTTTTTAGCTGATGTAATAGTTTCAATATTATTATTTTAAACTTCAAGAGTTTGTTTGATAATTGCCCAAATTCCAAATCAGCATAAATGTACAGGGAGTTGTAGTATAATAAATAAATTCTATTTGTCTTGTAATTGCCTGTATGTGTAAATTGAATACATATTTAAATCATAGTTCTGATTCACACCTACGTATTGCATATAATCATAGTGACGAATATAATTCCCAATTGAAAGTGTGAGTTCTTTTTTGTAGCCTTGAAAAAGGCTGTTTTGCTCCTAAGAGCCAAGGGGGTTTGGGTGAAGACTGATTAGCTTGAGTCTTCACCGACATTGCCAACATTCCTAGCATAGAATGCCCTAGCCCGCTCCTTCGTCTCCGCCCACACACGGTTAAACTCTGTAGCATCTCCGATATCATTGTCATCATCGGACCCATGCTCATCTGTTGAGTGCCGCAGAGGCGCTGTGGTAGTTGGGATCTCCTGTGCTGTAGCTAAAGACATGTTGAATTGTTGAATGATTCTTTGAGTAGGTTGTCTGTCATAATCTGCCAAATATATAATATTTTGGACAGATTTTCTATTCCAAAAACTCTCTTTCGGATGGAAGTTTGAAGAGGGATTTTTGTAGAATGGTTTTCTAAATGTTGTCTCCTTACTGTTTCATTTCGGGTCTAAGTCAGTGGACGGACTGTCAACGCTTGCGCGACTCGGGTTGATTTGGAAGGTTGGAATTCCTTTCCTCTTCCGACTAGCTCGATCACCACGAGTGCGCAATGTTGCAAAAGTCCAGCAACTCCGGATACCATCTCCATCCATTTGTTGAATCCGCAGGATAATACTCTCTATATCCTCCTTGAGTCTTGAAAAAGACTCAGGCATAAACGTCGTTCCGAATTCTTTTATGATATTTGTTGGGTTTTCCAACGATTTCCCATCAACTGCAGGCCGTAGATTTCTCAGTGATTTAAAGTCTCATTGAGCCACTCGGAGAGTGTGCTCTCAAATCGGACAACTATGTCCTTTCGTCGGTGCTACCGAACGACTTCGCCGGTGCTAGCAAGGGACTGCCACCAGGACTAGCGAGCAACTCACTATTTCACCACCATGCACCCCCTAAGGTTGAGGCCCGGAAGGATGAAATTCCCAGCACTCGTACGTACTCGAAAGCTCACCCCCCCTATCCACCACCCCCGCTCGTTAAAGCGGTTCCTCATCCTGATGACTGGCGATCAGCAGAATAAAATCTGACCGTTTGATATGGAGTGCCCAGCCAATTCTCGGCTTGAAGCTCCCTTATATCTGACATGAGTTGACTTTTAAACAATGACTTTTCTTTACTTTACTGTGCATGGTGCCCCCCTGAAACTGGCTGAAGGCCTGAAAAAACTCTCGGCTGAGGGCCGAGTGCTGTGTGCTGAGTTAATTGAAATTGAAATTCTACTTGGTCGGTTCTTCGTGGATCTGAAACATAAAAGCATGATTAATCGTGATTTGGTGCCTGTTGAAGTAGACGTTGGCGTCGCCGAAGGTCTCGCCTCCGCCGTACTTCTTCAGGGGTGTCGTTGTCTCCTTGGTTTACTGGACGTCTGTATTTGTCTCTGTCTCTGTCGTCTTGCTCACGTCTGTTCTCGTGGAGCTCCGTGAGCAGCGGGTTCGTGTGGGTCTCTACTCTGTCTAGAGTAGTCCCCACATGTTGTCTGATCAGTCTGTCGATATAGTCCGGGTGGATGTCTAAGTCTCGATATATGAACCTGTTGGGCATATATTGTGGTGCGTCTGTTGCCGTCCTCAGGCAGACGTTGAAGAAGGCCTGTATCTTCTGCCTATAACTGTTCGCGCACTGCCCCCAAGCAGTGGATGCGTACAATATGATAGGCAGAAGAATTGTCTTGATGAGACAGTCAGAGGTCAGTCAAAACGGGCTTCTTAAATAGCCAAACTAGACATTTACTCCGGCCAATGCCGAAGCAAAGTCGCTAGTGGGCGGTGCCTATTGGAGCTCCGCTCTTGGATATACTCCAACTTCAAAATTTCATTTGGCATTTCATTTTCATTTCAGGAGCATTTTTCGGGAGATTATAACTGGACACGAAAGTGATTTTAGTAGTCATGAGCGAAAGAAAATTCTCGTAGGCTCCGCCCACTCGAATTTCGTGGTTTCTTATAAAAGAAGAGCCGAAATCTCCAACGGGCATTCCGTTTTACTCTTTGATCGAGTGATGATTGTGGCTATTCTATAAAATTTAACTTGCTTTTATTAAAGCCACCTTGCATTTGGATACGTGTTTGACACTATTGTTGAAACATACAGTCAATCAGTACCTTACATTAGAATCAGTGCTCATCTTCCTGTCCTATACAACAAGCCTAGCTATTTGGCTGTCGACGAGAAGCATCGAGTTTTTGGGGTTTAAGAAAACTGAAAATCTACGGCTAGCACTCAATCGTTTGGTTTCCAGCTGCCATCCTGCTTGAGGGTTGTATTCCGCAACTCTGTGTTTGGTTTCCTGCCTTCCCACTTCCAATTCAGCGAGTAACACTGAGGAATAGTGTTGTTGGGTAAGAGTACACACTCTTCAAGCAATTACATAATTGACTCTTTGTTCTGCTTTTTAAAAGTGCAAGACCTATGATAAGGCTTCATAGTCCTCGAACATTTCAGTGATTAATTTTATTACTGTGTTATTAGTGCTTTTCTAGTAGTTACATTGGGCTAACGTCCCGTAGTAACCTATCTATTTTTGACACTGTGCTGTGATTGTCTAGGGCTAACGTCCCGTTCGAACATTCGATAATAATTTTTCAGGGATCATTTTATTGTGAATTGTTCTTTCAATATATCGGATGCCTGGGTAGAAACCCGTGAAAGCATACCACTTCCTGGGCGTTATACCTGCTTGTTACGGCTTCGTGTCTTGTTCCTGCTGACTTCGAGCTCTTTCCAGAGCCAGTCCGAAAAATAAAGGACGCATCCATAAAGAATTCGTTAAAAGACACGAAACGTTCGGGAAGAGATACTCACCATTAAAGTGCATGTGCATACGTGCTCCTGCCGTTCCCGGCATATACTGACAATTAGCGTACTCGTTCGTGGTGTTAGAATAAGTTTAATTTAATATAAATTCGATATTAAAAATTTGCCGTGAATTAGAATATCATTTACGAATAAAGTTTGGATTGGTCTCAACATAAGGTTAGGTGTTTCTCGAAGTGCACTCTGTCCTTTTCCGTGGTCTCGATTCAATAATTTTTTTTACCTAGAATATATTTCTAAAAATAAATATAGCAATTTTTTTTTTCTCAAGTAGTTTCGCGATTTTTCTCAAGCCCTTCAGGCTACATTTTATAATATTCTTTTAGAGTCCTATCAGAAGTCCACCTTCTATCAAAAAGAAATGGAACAAAAAAAATTGCGTCAGGCTGAGCAATCCGAACCCCGCCGAGCTAGCCGGTTCGAAGTTGGTGAAGAATCGTATTTGAATCCAACTACAAATACTCAGCCTCGACGACATGTCACCGTATTTATAGTGATCGGAGTGGGGATGTGTGACGTAGGTTAGAGGAAGTGGTAGTGGTGGTAAGGCGCACGCGCTGGTTCTGTTAGGATTTTGTGTTGCCTCCTATCGTCTGCCCCCGGCCTCTGTCCTCCGACTTTCGGCCCCCGGCCTTCGTCCTTCGACCTCCAACCTTCGGCCTTCGACCTCCAGCCTTCGACTCCCGGCCTTCGGCCTCCGAAAATTTGAAAGTTATTGTTCTGCGGCCTTCGCCCACAAACTATAAAAATTGTTGTTCGACCCGCGAATTAAATCGAGGCCGCCAAATCAAAACCGCGACTGCGGCCGCCGACCAATTCGCGGCAGCGGATTTGCGGCCGGGGCCGCGAATTAGTCCGCGGCCGCGGTATTGATTCGCGGTCGCGGATTAATCCGCGGTTTAATCGAGGTACGGCCATAATCATCACGAGTTTGATGTTATAATTATTTGATTTAACCATTTTTTGATAACTTTTATTATATCTGATAATAAAGCCGGTCGTCACATTTAATGAATCGCCTTGTATATTACAACGAATCAATGTATCGCCGGTGTCCAGCCTTAATTCAATACCCTTTACAGAAAATGAAAATATGAAGCGCACGGTGTTACTAGGTGCGGTGTTACTACATTCGATTAAATCAAAGACACTCTGTATAATAGTAACCTCAGATCACCCAATATCAAATTCAAATGATATATACATATTCTGTAAGTCTACGAGCTTTTGCGATTGACGGATTCTGTTCAAAGAATTACATAAAAATTATGTAATTATTAATAACCCTGTATACGGAGTCTTAGAACTTTTCATCATAACTCGTGTCGACAATATTAAGATTGCAATTATTATCCTTAAATGTTTGTATAAAATAATCGCCACATTATTGATTTTCCAAAGGCAAGTAACAACGCTGCCTCTTCATGTTTGACACCCTGTATCTCAAAAACTGTCCATTAGATCTCGTTGTGCCCATGGAGACATTTGATCAGGACATCATAAACTACATTATACCAAATTTTCAGCCAATTCGACTGGGACCCATTTTCCATAAGAACCGTGAGCATGATTTTGCTTGTAAAATAGTTGAAAAATAGTTTTATTTTTAAATTATTGTGCATGAAATTATTCATCAAAAAGCACAATCATGCAAAAAATATTTTGATAGTTTAATCCATTAAAATTTATAGGTCGTGTGATTTACGACAAAATTATTTCATGGATGAGGTAGATTAAAACCAACAACAAAGAATTTTATTGATAATGAACACCAACATTTTCTATGACACTAAGGTAAACACGATTAAATTTCCAGAGATTATTGTCTATGCGACATGTTTCGATACACTGTATCTTTTTCAAGCGAATGTATTACATTCAATTATTCTACGTTGAACATTACTTAAATACCCTTCTTATCAATTGAGGTAATTAGGACCTACCTATAAAAAAAATAAAAAATGACAATGTAGCTACCTGTAAATCTCAAAACATAGCTACTACTTAATTAATTGAAAAGGTTTAACAAAGGGGAAATATTAAGGTTCAATTTATCATTCAGTAAACAATTCGAATTTTTTTATTTATTAATTTCTAAGAATTCTAAATAAATGAGTCTAATACCCTTATTTTCAACAAGAAGGATTTCAAAGTTTTCCTCGATGTCATGGTCTTCTTCCAAAATATCATTGGCATTTGTTGAATGTGTTTTATTCTTTACATAATTCATACGGTGTTCACGTACGCGGCTTTTGAACGGTCTACCAGTCTGGACTACATATACGTTGGAACAAGATCCACAATTCATTTTATAAACTCCTGATTTGTCAGATTTTTGTGTTTTATCTTTATTATTTTTGATGAACATTCCCAACGTGTTATCTGTTCTGAATGTTACTCTTAAATTTTGTTTTTTCAAAAATGACGCTATTTTTCCTGAAACGGGTCCTGAATAAGTTTAAGTTCTATAATTATTGTCAAGGTTTCTCATAGTGGGGTACACTTCTTGGATTACCTTTCTATGTAATTTTTTAGCAAGAATATTCTCTAGTAATTTGATAGAGAATATATATTTTATTATGTGATTTCAAATCCACTTTTTACTTTAACTCATTATTTTTCAATATTTTAGATTTCATGTTGTGATTTTTAATGGTTATTTTATTATATGTGATTAACTTTTTAATTGTTTTCAAGTATATACGCTATATTTCATTCGCTATTTTAGATTTGATGTTATAATTTTTCACAGTTATTTTCTTACTTTTATACTGTACTTATATATTATGTACTTCTGTATACTGTCCTTGATTAGGAGTTTGTATAAATGTGTAATCACTTCAAGTAATCTGAATTAACCGCACCTATACACTGCCATGCCCTACGTACACATTTTATCGATTGTAGGGTCAACAATTTATTCCCTTCCATATTTTTGTATGTTACCTATATTTATTGTAAATCAAAAGGTGAATAAATTATTATTATTGCTGTCGAATTATAGTTTCAAACTCATTGAAGTAGAAGTACTCATACTATTGGTGTACAATTATAGTTTTGAACGCATTGAATTCGTAGTAATCAAAAAATTTATAGGCACTTTAACTTCCGAGCCTTTTATTTTATTTTTCTAATCTGATATTATATTTCTTTAATTCTAAGGTAAGAGTTCCTACAATATTATTACTTATGTTTGTCAACTCTGTCTGCCTATCCGTGAATTCTTTTGCTAATTTCCTTGCTTACGAATTTCTATAAATTTATAATTTTAGTTAATTTAATTTATATTGCTTTTATTCTTATTGTATTTTACCCAATTTGTATTTTATCTATACTACATTTTATTTATATTTTATATCATTCACAATCGTTCAATTTACACCCATTTCATTTCATAGATTTTAGATGAAACAAGTGCATCAGCACTTTTAGCCCAGGAAAGTTAGTGCGAAAAAAAGCTCTAGCTCCTAAAGAGCTAAATATTGTTTTAATCCCTCTTGGGGGTCCTGAATAACGGGTATATGCGACGGTTTCTATTTTGTGCTTCAGATTTGAGAGCCTAAAAACCGTGAAATTTTCGAACTTTTTTCAACTCGAAAAGTACGCATCCTATAAAAAATGGGAATCCATCTTTTCTCAAAGAACAATAAATTCCGCATCGAATGGTGTTTGAAACTTTGAAATCGGTACAGCTGTTCAGACGGAGTCGCCCGTCAAAGATAGACGATTTTTACCAACTTCGCGTAAAAGTTGACAACCCTCAACTTCTAACGCCTGTAGGTCGAAAATGACGATTGGAAAATATTGTAGAATCAAAGTTGTAGGAAATTTAATTCTAAATCAGCCGTTTTCTGAAATTTGAATTTCGCTCTCTTCAGTGCTGAAATATGAATTTTAAACCAAAAAAATGTGTAGAGCCAAATTTCCGCTAATTCAGCCGAACGCATGAAACTTCGTCTGAACATAAAACTTCTCACTTTCTAGCATTTTATCAAGTAAAAGTAGATATAATCAACTCAATTTAATCTCAGAACAATTTTAAATAATTTAGGACTAATTGTATCACTCCAAGTATTCATTACATTATTCACTAAGTTACGTATAGTTATGTATAGTTCTGTCTGACCATTGCGACCTATCCTATATCATGTATTTGATCATAAAGGATGAATAAATATTTTATTCTATTCTTCAACCGTGATCTACAGTCCTAACAACAGCAAGCTATCCGAAGATGCAAAACGACACATTCTGTTTCTCCATGCCTTCAGCGGCTGTGACACAACCTCCTTCATTTTTCCCACATGGCAAGGTCAAATTTATCAACACCCTAGCCAGAAATCTTGACCTACTAAATGTTGTCTCGATTTTCATAAAGCCACTCCTGACCAGGTTGCTGAGGCTAAAGCGAAGTTCATTACAGCAGTTTACTCAGTCAGCAGAGGGCAATCTCTCAACCAACTGAGATTTCAACTCTTCCATAGGGTCCTCTAAAAAAACTCCTTCAACTTGACATCGTTGCCCCCAGTGCCGCTCGCCAACATTCTTTCAGTGCGTTTTTGCAGATGCACATGTGCAGGGACTGACAGATCAATACAGAGCAATGGGGATGAAAATCCGCCCCAGATGGTTTGATACCCATCCAAACCACTTAGCTTCCAGCACCCGAGGAATTGCTCAACTCCATTTCCTACTCCTGCAAAAAAGGATGCTCCTGCAGAAAAGTCGTGCTAAGCCATTTGTGCCTACCGCAAGGGGCATGCGTGCCTCAATTCTGCGAGTGAGCAGCATGAAACCTCCCTCGAGTACTTTGAACTCCAGTCTGAAGGGAGTGCGTCGGAAGACGAAGATGATCTAGAGGCAGAAGAGGAAACAGCAGCAGAAAAAGAGAAAGAACAAGAACGACGACGATGACGACTCCTCCGAACAAGCCGGACCTTCTGAAAGCGACGAACCAGCTACGACATGTGATTTGCAAATGGTATATCTTAGTAATTCAAAATTTGTAGTACAGTAATTCCTGATTATCAGTAATAAAACGAAACTATTCTTCTGCCTACAGGATCAACTGAGACGAACTCGGAGCCAGAAGAAGAAACACTCAGGCAAGAAATGACGGCTGTCACAATCCCCTTTCAATTGTAATGACCCATGTAATCCATCCCCTCTTAACTGTAAGGACTCATTTAATAAGCAATAAATGATTTGCTATAATGAACATTCTCATTTTCTCCCCCTGATCCGTACGTCTCATTCAGTGTGATTTAGTGAGATTTATTTGTAGTATTACTTTGCAGGTACGGAACGACCTTAACTAGATGAAACATATTTATTTATTAAGTTTCACAAATAGCCTATCAAAATGTGGCCATGGCCAAGGTTATTTTGTATAAACTGACATGGTTCCCGCACAAAACAGCTTTCAGAGAGTTCGGGTGACCAGACGTAAGGTGAGGAAAGAGTGCCACTGCTGCCAAAATAACTAAATTATTTAGATGTTTTGTTTTCAGCTTGTTCTTCTTGAGTGTCCTTGTTCTTCTTGTTTGTAAATTAATAATTTGGCACTATATAGAATAACCCTGGTCATGGCTATCTTTAATTTAAATAATTTTAATAATTATTTATCTTTGGTGAATCCTTTAATGGTACGAATTTCGTTTTGAACGATATTTTATAATATAAAGAATATGCCTAGGTAGTATTGTGTACTCATTTTGATCATAACTACTGGGGAACCAGGAATGAAATGGTGAGTAAGTATAGGTAACTACACTGATATGTTAACCAATCTAAAGATATTTGGACTCGCGCCTATAATTTTTGTGAAAAAGAAGAAAAGTAACAGGCAAGGACCATGGTTAAATGGGTATGGGGCTCAGGGGTTGAAAAGGGGTTTTTCTCGATTTGTAGCGAAACGTGACCTTCCAGCGGATGATGTCTGAAGGAAAAGTTGTAGAAAATGAAAAATTTTGTTTTCAACAATTTTTGACATTCCTAACCTCAAATTAACCGTCAAAATGACGAAAAACCGATTTTTCAGTATTACAATTTTTTCTTGAGTATAAATGGTTCAATTTAGATGAAAATTTGTTGAAATATGTCTTTTTTGGTCGAAAGAGATTGTTTTTTTTGCAATTCAAAAGACGACTAGTTTTCGAGTTATGTAAATTTTTCGAAAAAAATACCCTTCCACGAACAATTGTCTTGATATTTTTTATTTTTATTTTGAAGGTCTATAAGTGATAATTTTGATTGCTAAAATGTTTACTTTGAAATGGTTTATGTAACTTGGTGGTTTATTTATCGTTAAACCCTTAAAATTGAGAAAAAAGTTGTAAAAAAGAATGAAAACGATATTGAGAAACTAATTTTGTAGTTTTATCATGTTTTCAAATATTGAAGTATATATAATTAAATATAAACTATTTTTTGTTATAAAAATTATTAGGAAAGTCGAAAATTATTGAAAATATTGAGCAAATCATGATTCAGAGAGACTTTTTTCTCAATTTTGAGCGGTTTAACTACCAGCTACATAACCCATTTTAAAGTACAACAATTAAAATTATAGACCTTCGAAATACAAAAAAATATAAAGACAATTGATCGTGGAAGAGTATTTTTTTCGAAAAATGTACATAACTCAAAAACGAATCGTTTTCTGAATTGCCAAAAAATCATGCTTTTTTGACACAAAAATAGACATATTTTTAAAAATGTTCATGTGAATCAAATCATTCATACGCGAGAAAAAAATGAAACACTTTAAATGCGAAACATTTTCCGCTAGGAGGTCATGTTTCGCCGCAAATCTTAAAAACCCGTTTTCAATCTCTAAACTGCATCCTCCATTTTGAGTGTTTTCGTGTTCTGTCAATTTTTTTCTTATTTTAAGCTTTTAAAATTCGATTTGGCACCAGCCTACTAGTAACTAAACTAAACCTTGACAAGTCAACTCCAGTACGTGACGCAATATCTCGTGTAATGAATAATTGCCGAAGTCATGGAACGTTTGATCGAAACGGAACTTGCACCGAATCTTTAATTTTCGATTTTCTTTGTCGAATAAGCCCGAGAGAGAATGAAGTTATTTTCGTCTAGTTCATTCAGTTCCGAAACAAGTATCTTGAGTATTCGCGCCGATGAAAGCAGAAAACCCCCATAACTTTTCTTAAAGTAATTCAATTAAACTCCGTTCCGGATGAACGTTTCAACATTCTGCTCGGAAATCAGAGCAGCAAACAACTTCGGCAAATAAACTTTCAAACTGCAGAACAACACAAAACTGGAGCTCGTCACGAGTCTGTCCGAGTACGCGAAACCGCGTCGATTTTTTTTTCTGAAAAAGTAATTAAATACTTCAGGATTTTTTTCCATCGGCTAACGCCTCTCGAGCTAACTACGATAGGATACAAATTGTTCCCAGCTGAAAGTTTGTCAGTTCCGAAACCCGCGGATTTATGGTTTCGCCAACGGAAATGTACTGAAGGCGCTGTATATGTAGGTCACTCTCAAAAGTTTGCTGATTGGGTAATACTATTTGTTTGTACTGAGAGCTATTCTGCCCTGATAGGATTGAAGTCGTATTTACCTAATAAATAATAAAATAACTTTATCTACGACTGTTTCATTTTAAAGCAATTACGCCACTCATTTTGGTTCATTTGCGTTGCGTGATGAAACATTACGCGACTCAAATTTCATTACGCAAGGCATTTTTATTGGAGATGAATTCAGAAACAAAAAGACCTTACCTAAAAGGCGTTGTTTACAAACAAACTGGCTGGACGTTAAGTGGTTGCAAGGTAATAAACATATTTCTTTGATCTCAGGCAATTAATTTTAACTAGGATAATTTTAGTTTTATTTATATATATATATATTTTTTTCATTAAAGCCAATCATTGATAAAACGTATTATAAATGTGTGAATGTTTCGTTTGCACACATACATAATACTTATGTATTAATGATGCCTTTATCCCACTCGTACAGTAAATTACTATTATCCAATAAAATAGCCCAGGCAAATTAGTGCTCTAGCTTCCAAAAATTGCTCGAGAGCTGTATATTGTTTTAATCTCTCTTGGGGTCCTGAAAAACGGGTATATGAGTTTGCGATGGTTTTTAAGTTGTGTTTCAGATTTGGGAGCATAAAAGCGCGAAATTTTAGCACTTTTTTCAGTTTTTGCCAAAAACTCTAAAACAGAAAATGTCAATCCATTACATTAAATTCTAACGCCTGTAGGTTGAAAATAACTGCTCCAATTGAAAAATGTCATAGGACCAAACTTTAAATTCAATTCCTCAAGTCATACTCTTTTTGGAATTTCCGCTAAGACAGCCCAACGCAGGAAACTTCGTCTGAACACAAAACTTTTCACTTTCTAGAGTTTTTTCAGGTAAAGTGTAAATGTAATTAACTCAGTTTACACTTAAAATCATTTTGTCAAGATCTGATTACGTAGGTACCTATAGTACACAATCACCAGACTATCACCAGACTATCACAGAACCAACAGTACGTCTTTTCCGTTTACGACAAAAATAGTCTCCGCCACTGTTAGGCCACGTTACGGCTGCTTATTATGCACTTTTCAATTATCACTTTTCAGTATTTGTACGGTTTCAATCTATAGTATATACTATATGAGACAGTGACTTTCTATGCACTTTTACGAAAAGTAGTTTGACTCCAAAAAAACCTATATTTCAATTAGTTTGGGTCAAAATGTTCCACAATAAATAATGAAAATAACTTTCCGGGTAAGAGTACAATATTCTGAACAGAAAGGTGCATGTTTCATTGAAATCGGACTAGAGATGTTCGAAAAATTTGAGCAGACGTTTAAGAGAATATGGGAAACAGCCTTAACTCATGAGTGAAGGTCGACCTCTTTTTGGCTCCTGTAATGTATTGAAGACTAGAAATAAATAAACAATACAATTATGAATAATGATGGAGGACCGGTCATTAATGTTTACTTTATAGTATGTTAAAATACACATTTGATGCCACATTACGAGGATGTATTGATATATAGTTAGCCTAGACCAGTTCCCTGCATAAACAAAATATTGCGTTACCATAGCAACGAACAATAACTTATTAGAAGTGTCAGTGTAAAGTTTGACGTCAAAAAAGTAAGCCAGAGTTACGCAATAAATTAAAAGCAAAAAAATATCTACCGAAATTGTGAAAATCGAAAAATTGGAGTATCGAGCCATCATCAAGTACCTGTATTTAAAATGGTTAAGAGATAAGCAGATTTACGAAGATATGCTAATACCCTTGGTGATCAATGTCCTTCGTATGCAACCGTGAAAAATTGGACTGCAAGCTTCAAAAGAGGTAAATTTTCTATTGAAGATGATGACCGATCAGGAAGGCCAGTTTCTGTGTCAGTCCCCGAAAATATCGATGCAGTTCATGACATGATTTTAACAGACCATCGACTTGGGCTAAAACGGATATCTGAAGCACTGAATATTTTATACGAACGCGTTCATCATATAGTTCACGTCAATTTGGACATGAGAAAAATTGCTGCAAAATGGATCCCCAAATGTTTGAACGTTGACCAAAAGCGTGCAAGGGTAGTAGCATCGCGTTCGATCTGTGCTCGATTTGAAACCGATATAGACTTCTTAAACCGAATTGTTAGTATATTGTAACGTTATTTTTTTAAATTATTAACTAATCAGGGTATATCGAAATTTTTAATCATATTTTACATGCATTTTACCACTATTTGCCTTCTGCATTTATTTCATAATGTTCAAACACTAATAATACCTATATGTTATCACAATGTTGCTTCTTCGAGAGTGTATTCACTGATAATCCTTCCAACTATTTCTCAATTGCGTCCCCATTGCATAATACTACCAGGTATATCCATTTTACATTTAAGTCATCATGTTTTGGTAACGTCATATTTCACGTTATCCCAAGGTTATTAATTGTCATTCGTGATTTAGTTGTTTACTTTTGGAACTCTGTCAACACTTGTCATTCCACGTCTGGGGTGTGCGCACTAGGCGAAGTACGCCATAGACTTGTGGTTGTTGTGACTTCTTTCTGCATTCAGTTGGAGTAGCACGGAGTGACTTTTGTTGGTTTCATAACTGAAGATGCGAAATGGGTTATGCCATGCAGTATTACTTAGGCGTGTTTCATTTGAGGATAGGGCTTCATAATATTTTTCTAGCTTGTGGCAAAAGAATAATAAGTTGAGAGTGTAATAATCTTCGAGAAGTGTACTTGGCAACAATGCACATGGATTTGACATTTTGATCTAAAGTTTGAGAAGAAGAAGATTAATTCGTTTTGACTGTCGTCTGTGACCAGTGTGCTGGGCTTTCCACTTTTGACATGATTGGTGACTGAGTTGTAAGAATTTGATTTCTATTTGAATCGTCCGTAAAGGGATTATATCTTGCAACTGCTAAAAGGTTTCAGTTTTCGTTTAGTCGATTGAATTGCTGTGTATGCATATTTCTGAACCTTACCTCTCGGGGGATTATATAAACCAATTATTTCTGGTAAGTCTCGCACATGGTATTCTTCTATCATTTGGCAATTCTTCATGTATTTTAGGATCTGATTTGTTAGGCCTTTTGGGTACTTGACCCTATGTGCCGTTGTTAACCCTTTGACCAGGATATTTTCATCTGACATCTGAAAGAGCCTACCGAAAGCATCTTCCACTGTGGGAGCACCTAGGCCTGTTCTGGACAGAGGTAGTTATTAGGTCATCCAAGTTGTTGAACAAAGTGTCAAGTTCTTGTTGCATTTCAGGGTTTATGTATAGGGCACTATTATAGTTCCGTCCCACTATATTTATTTCCTTCCTGGAGGAAGTTACTGGACTCCGTAGATGTATGGTATGTCTTCCTTGTGGTCATCTTCCACCTACTATAGCCATTGACTAGGGCCTTCAGGGAATGCTAGAGTGACTGTCGAGGAAGCAACATTGCAGTCTACATCAGCTGTGTGGTAGCAGCCTAGTTGAACCGACGTTGCACTCCAAGTACCAACTAATAACACTAAGTATCCTACTGATATCCTTTTTAATTCTCAAAGTCTAAGGCTACTGTGTAAACGCTACAAGGTAAGGTGCACCATACTATTGCGGATTGGTTAAGACAAATTATTTTCTCCTACCCTACATCGGTAGATATATTTTGTATTGAATATTGGATACGTTTAACCTTGTCTACGTACTAGTGTCTGTATACTTTCACCTTAAAGGTTGGTTAATGTTTGAACATATATTTGGTCACTGAACTGCACCTGTAGACCGATTGTAAGGTCAATTTTGATAATCAGTTATTTATATAGCTATTTAGTTTTTGTGTAAGAACGTACCCGGACAGTCAGTTCACTATAATTTTGTTGTTTAATAATTATACTTCTTCAAACAGTAAGCTGTTTATCATTTAGAGTGTGGTAACTTTAATTTTTAATACTATTCGTGTTATATGGGAATCAGTATAAATAATCTATAGGGTGAGCCTGCATCATATTTCTGGCGCCCATGTTCTTACATCTCATCACAATTTATTTTGTATGACCCACTCCCGTCTCCACTTGAGTTAGTCGCGAGCCACCCTGTCACTCTGACAGCTTCGTTGCCATTATAAAAGCTGAAAGCTAAGTAAAACCCGTGGCAATATATGAGACTTGGGTACATTTCTACGATCCTGAAACAAAGCAACAATCGATGGAATGGCGACACTCCGGTTCTCCAAGACCTAAGAAGTTTCGTGAACAAAAATCTGCTGGAAAAGTTCTTGCTTCAGTTTTTTGGGATTGCCATGGAGTAATCATGATTGATTTTTTGGATAAGGGTAGAACAATAACTGGAGATTACTATTGGACATTACTGGCCACTCTACGGAAAAAAATTAAAGAGAAAAGACGCGGAAAGCTATCCAAAGGTGTTTTGTTTTTGCAGGACAACGTCCCTGCACACAAATCTCATGTTGCCATGAAAAAAATTCGTGATTTAGGGTTTGAATTACTAGAACACCCCCTTATTCACCAGATTTGGCTCCGTCCGACTATCATCTCTTTCCTCAACTGAAAAAAAGTTTAAAATGTCGTAAATTTTTTTCCAACGAGGAGGTAATAAAAGCTGTGGAGGTCTGGTTTGCAGAGCAAGAATAAACATTTTTTTTGAAAGGTCTAGAGACGTTGCAGGTTCGCTGTAATAAATGTATCCAAGAGGAGAATATGTTGAGTAATAAAATATTTTGACATTGAAATTTTGTTTGGTTCTATAGTAGGCTAAGAATTTTTCAATATATCATCGTATGTTATTAATATTTTGGCTTGTAACCGTATCACCTATTTATACTTTCATAGGTAACCGTTTTAGTGGCAGAGCCGAACACTATGGCTGATGAAATGAATATATTGCGTTACTCTTATTGAGTATCACAGCCAAGGCAGGTTCTACTTATACTGAGCTGAGTCGCGGAAGAAGCTGTCTAAAGACGTCGGACAACTGTCTGTTCTGACGAGACAATTCAGCCTTCTGTAAAAGGCTGTACTTCTGATAAAAGGGTATGTTTATCGTTTACAAAATCGTACGAATTTCGATCATTACAAAATAACAAATTAGTTGAGAATTTCTCATCCTGTAATGGCCAAAAATCCCCAGAATGACTTGAAGGACTATTGGTGGGGAGTATTGGATTTTTTCTGGAGAATTGGGCAAGAAGGTAATGAACCAAATAGTAGGATCGCTTTTAGGTTGTCCTTGAAGGATTAGAAGGATCGAATAAGAAAAAAAACCCGTTTACCCATTTAAACGTAAAATTCATAAAAAGGGAGCATGCGCTTGGTGAAATTGAAATATATACAAACAAATTAAAATTCATATGTATGACATGTTGAAATATTAACCCAATTAGTAGTTGGGATTGAAATATATAATACAAGTAGGATATCCATTTGAATATTTGGTGGCTAAATTCCCTCCTAGTAAATAAGGCAACATTGTAAAATTAATAATAAATTATAATTTGAGGTCAACAAACACCCGATTAGTAATAAGCTGGTATCTGACTGGTACCGGACTAGTATAAACTATTCCAATTCTTTAAACATAGGGTTAGTTTAATCTTCCTCGAGAAGATTATCACTTGGTAGCCAAAACACGTACTAAGATACTAAAAATAGAACTTTAGCTGGGGAAGTAGTTGTTTTCTGTTCAATATTACAAAAAAGTAACTTCATTTTTATCGTAGGTATTTTTCTAGAGGAGTCATGTTTGGTTCAATTTTGAATTGCGAACACAATAATATGTACTGGATAAAAGTCTCGACGCCATTTTACATTCATACACTTTCCAGTAATTTACCGAAAATAACATTTTCCTGAAATGGTTAAAATGCAAATGTAGAATGGAATGAAAACATGCAGTCACAGGTGGAAAGCTCATTTAACAGCGTTCCCGAGCTTTGGCCTCCATTATCCGTTGTACCTACTTTGTTTTGTCTTCATGCCACTGTTTCCATATAATTGGATTTTTTCAAATGTTTTCAGAGGATTGTTAACAATTTATGTAGGATGTTTTGTTACGGATGAGTCTAGCATTTGTGCGTAAAAACCTCTGATATCCCGGAATTTAGTTTAAAAAACGGACTAAAATCCTTACAATGTTTCTTTCTATTTGGATGAACTTTGTGAATCATTTAATTTCCATACACCTATCGAGTAAAACAACTGCTTGATGTTTGTTTGGTTTAATCGAGCTTTTCCACAGGCAAAATAGATAATCGATTCTTTTGCACTGAACTAATTGAAATGGAAATCCCGACGGAAACAACGAAATTACTGAAAACTGATTGTACTGAACTCGGACAAGCTACGATAAATTTTTTATTGTTTTATTGCTCGACTGGGCAAATTAGTCGTGTTCAGTTAAGCTCAGAAATTGTTTGAAAGTGACGATTATTTGTTTTGGATTGACGTTGCTATCAAAACGATCGATTATAAAAATATGTTTTCATAGAAGAAATACAAAAAAACAATTTTTGTAAAACTGTGAAAATCAATTTATTTCGTCTACAATTTCTTATAAATAAATACTTCCTCTGAATGTTAACTTGTTATTTAGCATACCGAAAATGGGTTTTTTCCATCGACCCGCACAGAAAATTTTACGGTGCGCTGGTGACATTATAGCTGCCTACTTACATATCAAAATTAAATAATATGTTGTTAATTGAACAGTTCCCTAGAAATCGCAAATTGTTTGAATATTTCCTTACCAACAGGGTAAATAACGATTGTTTTGAGGCAATTTCTGGATATTTTTGTACCATAAATATTTCAATTAATAATAACTACATGTTTTTGTATCTTCATAATTAAAAATAAGTGTTTCTTAACAATCTGTGGTTTTCAGGTAGATATAATGAAATAATATCCGAATGGATTAATGCATAATACACACTTAGCGAGGATGTTTTGTTGAATATGATTTAATTGTTTCATAGCAAAACATGGTCGGGTGAGTTTGTTGCATGTATACCCAATCTGCGAGTCCCAGTGCATTCTGGAGTCGATATAATACGTGCGTAGGAATTTTGTGTCATTATACATGTTCAGTGTGATATTTTGTAGTGACATTCCATTCGCTGACTGTATCCTTGATGGTCATGTGAATTCAATGCACATTGTTTTGCTGATATTCACAACAACATTTGGCACCATTCATAAAATTCGTGCATTACTATTCTCCCCCTGGCATTTGCTTGCTCAGGGATTATACCTAGAACCATATGCAGAGGCAAATCATTAACATAAAGGATGAATAGTAATGGGCCCAGAATACTACCCTAAGGGTTTCCTAGTTCAGTAGTGAATATATCCAAGAGAACAATTTCTATTTGGATAATTAGCTTCCGATTACTTATCTAGGAACAATCCAGTCATTCAGTGAGCCTCTCATCTCAAAGAGATTAAAATGTTTTAACAGCAATTGAGGGTTTAATGTGTCAATCGCATGTGATAAGTCGGAGAAAATTCGTAGCATATAGAATTGTTGAATTTTACAGGTGTTACAGGTGTTACATGCTGAAAATCATGAATTTTTTTAAATTTTTCTAGAAATGGGATGAACCTTTCGTATGCACCTTTTTTATGATCTTGGAAATAGAGCTCACTACAGTGATTGTCTGGTAGTTCTCGATTGTGATTCCTATGTAAAGAAAACTATGACTCACCTGTACTGTAAATAACACGTTATTTTAAAAATTATTATTTTGGTTTTCTATCATGGTTTCACAATATTTCATCCGTCTACTGTAGTCCTCGTGAAAAACTTCCTGGAAAAAAGACGTCCATATCTACATAGATACATAGGAAGATAGATAGATAGATAAAATTATTGACTGTGTGACACATACAGAATATGGTTTATAGCGAGTCAGTTCATCAGAATGTATGAAAATAAAATTTATAGAACAAACTCACATTTATGGATATTACTGGCTACTTGTCCATGTTTTTTCTATATAACTTTAAAGCAAGACATGTAAAAATTATACAAAACAAAGAACAAATTCCATATTACAAATAAACCAACATGACTAACAGTAATATAAAAAATTCACGTAAATTACATTAAAATAAAATAAGTACAATAAAATGTGTCTACACTGAAAAAAAAAGATAGGGCTTATAATTAATAAATATTTGTTCGGGTGCCTTTCATTTACAATAAATAAAGAAAAGAAAATTTTATTTTGTATCAGGTAATTTTATTTAATATTAATAAACGCGATAATATAATTGACTAATAAAAAATAAATAGTTTGTTTGAGATCGATATGTTTATAATTAACAATATAAATTTATTCCTAATGAAATAATTTGTTGGGTGATATTACTAAATATTTATTCATTATTGATTTTCAGTTTATTTAAAGTGAATAAGTCATAGTACCAGATAATGAATATTCATTGAAAATACTGCGCTGACCATTATTATAAAATCTCCGCGATAGGTGTCGTTGTTGGGCTCGCTGATGGGCCACGTGTCACGTCGTACGTCGGGATTTCGTGTTTCGTCGTTTGTCGTTGACTCGTGTGTGCGCCATTTGGGTTGTAGGTTAATTCGTATGTTGTAATTATTTATTTTTGTGTGATTGAAGTGTAATTCAAAATCAAACACTCTCTTCAAAGATATAGAAAATACAATAACACTAGTTTAATAATTATTAGAAGCATGGTTTGTGCATCTATTCTCTAATATAATACAATCATAGATTATGTTGTAAAAGTTTCAAGTAACGCATCAGTTCATCAAGACTGTGGACCATGTTCGTTAGCTGGAAAAGTTTTTGAAAGACAATAGTTTTATGGAATTAATGAATATATGTTAAGGTAATTTTGTATAAACGGTAAATTAATTCCAATTTCTTCCTTATTGATTTTTCGATTTCAGAAGGCTCATATTGCGTCCCTATTGGATTATTGATAAAAGACAATATTTTTAATAAATACTCTTTATTTATTTGGAAAAAATGCTGAGATTTTTTATTTACAAACGTTAATTTTCAAAAAATAAAACATATTAATGATAAAAATTTGTTTATTAGTTGTTAATAAAATATATATTATTAATAAATATTCTTTATTTATTATAAATACTAATTTATTTACTGTTAATAAATCTGTAGTGAGACCTATATTTATTGGAAATGAATTTGAATCAACTGTTAATGAGGTATATTTAAATAATTTGAATGCATCATTTGTTTCTAATAAATAAACGTTTATTCCGCAATATTCGAATAAATCATTTATTTGGTGTTAATTAATTTAGTTAACTATGAATAAACTGTTTTTTCAGTGTACGTTAACAGTGTCTTTCACAAGTCATCAGCCGTGATATCTTATTCTAATTTTATTTTATTTTTTCATTTGGTGCTATGGTCATTAGCCATGTGTTCTGGATAGGCCTTGTTACTTGCTCCATACGCCACCTTAGAACCAGCACTGTTAATTGGAACGCAACAGTGAATCGTGCAGGACTTACCCCAGTCGAGAAACGAGATTTTAATAATTTAATCGGTCAAATTAAATTTGAAAAATGTCATCTCCAACTAGATCTCGAACTCCGGACCTTTGGCACAGAGTCGCGACGCTTTTACCACTGCGCCACGGCCGCGCCCCGACGTTCTAATGTTATTATTTCATTTATATTTATACGCACTTACCCGCTATTTTCTTTCTAAATATCGAAACAAGTGATAGATTACTTATCGATTTCTACTTTGTTCAACCCTACATATTATTTACATGTTTTCTGAAAATATTGAATGATTGAAAAGCAAAAGTTTCTAATATATCAATTCCTTTCCAGAATATTCCTAATAATTTTTTCATTCATATTAATTTGGTCACCAATTTATTTGGCTTGACCAAGGTTCACTGGCTTCAACAGCAGAACAGACATCCATTTCTCTACTTGAACGAAGCTCTTCATTAATTGGCATAATACGTGGTTCACTGATATGTTTACACTTTTGACAGTTCCGAACAAATACACATTTCTTAAAACGTTGTATAATTCGAACATTGGTGGAATGTGACGGAATTTGCCTATTTTCGAATGCAATAATAAACAAATTTAATGTTTCCTCAATCGATTGCCTCTCAAATCACCACTTTCAAGTTATGTCTTTTCTCATAATGGTAATTCATTTCCAGATGACCCTTCAACAGCGTTCAGACGAGCATTTTAGTTGAATTAACATTTTTCAAGCGATTTCAAAGAGAACGAACGGTTCAATAAATTGCATGTGCCATCGAATTCGAATTGAATTTTGAAACTTCTGTAATTACGCCTATTAATTTTTCCGAATCCATAATACTGGGAAGTTTCGGAATGGCAAGCAAGTCTACTAACTTTTTTCTATATAAATTACATCATTCATCGAGTCGACTACACATGACTATGTAGAAATATTCAAATCATTTAGATGAGCGATTCATTCAATGGATTTGATTCGCAGCACAGTGGCAGTGTGTGTAAATTCTTAATGAAAGTAAATATGTTTCCAAGAAAAGCGAATGGCAGCAAGCATGGAAGAATTTGAATTCTGGTGCTGTATAGAGACTTTCCTATTTTTAATTACTTATTTATTAGTTTTTAGGTCACAAACAAGTTTAAAACCCAAAAAAATATCAAAAGAGTACCGTTTAATATAAGGACGAATGGTGCCTTTGTCAGTTTTTTTTATCAGCGTTTACATTTGAACAAATCAGGAAAATTATATATTTTCTTACCTTCGATATGATAGCAGCTGAAGTAATTTTAACAATATATCAATATTAGCAACAGAGAATAATACATTCAAAAGATGTTTTTTTGGAAATGGTTTATATCAAAAATGAAAAACTATCCTTGAGCAAAAAAAAAGATATCCTAAATTTAAATGTGATTTATTCTAACATTCTAGAAATTGAAAAGAATATTCGAGTAAGAATTAATGTTTCAAGTATTTCTATTTCATCCTAATCAACCTTTTACTCAGATTTCATGGTTTATTTAATTTCAACCCTCTCTATATATTCACTTATTGAATTTTATAACGTCATTATGACAAATATTCATTTACTTTTTGGTACGTCCATCAGTTTTATGTATTTGCTCTACAAAGTTCTGTTTTACTATTTATTTTACAATCTCGCTTACTGTAAGTACTTTTTTTACGTCTTTATTTATACAAATATTATTGTTAATTCCAATTTTAGAGAGACTGAGGAAGGAATAAAGCTATTCCGAAAGCTTTCTCAAAAGTAAAAAGAGTTTTCTTCAAAACCCAACCAATAGCTGCACCCCTTCAAAGTTTTTCATTTATTTTCTTACCTATCAATTCTCAATCTTCGGCAAACCATACCAGGAAACTGCAACGAGAGCTGCTCACTCACTAGTTTTAATCAACCAAATTACTTCATTTATCTTCAAAACTTTTCTGCATTGTAATCTATTCAAATGAACTTATCTAACTTTTATTGAATAATATCTGGACTAAAGGCCTAGGTAGAAGAAGAAATTTAAGTTGACAAAACAAAGAATTAGACGAAAATCATTTATTATATCGAAAAAAAAATAGAACGTGGAAATGAACCAAGATGTTTTAATGTATTTTGAGATATTAATCATGAAGTTGCATCGTTGGACACTGCGTAAATCATTACCTTGAATATGCTGTATGCCCAACTTCTGGTACTCACCGTCGGTTTTTCCTGAATTAGTCTAACAACAAATGCACTGTTCAACCAGTTGGAATAAACACTTTTGGAAAGATGCCATCCGCTATTGCTGAATTTCTGAAATTACCAGATCCGCAGCTGTTTACCGGCCATTGCTTTCGAAGATCTTCAGCATCTGTGTTAGCGACTTCAGTAGCAAGTTTGACACAATAAAACGACATGGCGGGTGGAAGTCCTCAACTGTAGCTGAGGGTTACATCAAGGATTCCAATTAAAATTAAAATAAAATTGCTGATGAAATGTTTCCTGGTACAAGATCTAGTTCGGCACCAGCATTATTTCAATAGCACCATCACTGGTTAGCGATGAAGGGCCATCTATAGTTAGACTGAATACTTCGTCAGTAACTTCGAAGGGAATTAATATTACCACTTGTACAAACTGCCAAATACATGTGAACGTTTATAAATAATTCCTTCTAAGTAGGTGTTCTGATTATTATAATATCTGATTAAAGTGTTTCTATTGGAGAGATTTATATTATTGAGTATCCATCATCTCATCTGTCATTTTACTTTTAACACTATTGTTGAAAGTATTTTCAACACTGGCGTTAAAAGTATACACAGATTTTATTCACTTTAGAGGTTGCACATATTGTTTTCTTGAGCTTGAGGGGTAATCATGTACTAAAAGATTTTGATGCCATTGTGCTTGATACATTTACCTAGTCTGTGTTTTTGTTGATTTCTTGTAATTTTACAGCTAAAATGACTAATTGATAAATTTTAAAGTTTAATTCAGAAATTAAACTCGAACACAACACAATTCCTGGTTACCATCAGCTATTTTTTTTATGTGTTGTTTTGTTGCGAAAACGATCAAAAATTGTATTTTCTAATTCCTTATTGATCACTTGTGTCCTGAGTGAATTTAGTATCTGATATGTTTTTGTCATGAGAATCAATGTGACTAGTTTATTATCAACACCAGTATTTACGTGTTTTATATTCCATTCTGATCCACTGTTTGATGAACCCAAAATACCAAATAAATTAGATATTCATCTGCGCATGTATAATCTGTCAAAGAAAATAAATAACTAAAGCTGTACCTATTGACAAGTTATAATTCGGTTTTAGATAATGCCTAAAAACTTATCACCATTTGATTCACTGAGTTCACCAAAACTTCAATTCTCTAAAATCTGCAGATACTTTTTTTACCATTTCTTTTGAAATTGTTGTTTATTCCTGGGTGATGAATCCAATTAAACTTATGCAAAGACTTGGGAAGTAATAATAATGCAATATAATTCTTATTTGAATGTGAGGTTAGCTGGAAAGTGGAACGTTAAACATTTTATAATGCGGAAATTTTCAAGAATTTAGTTCTTGAAGTTTTTTTTAAAATAATGCAAACTTTGGCATCTAAACGGTTATTATAATAGTATATTGTTATAATATAGTAAATTGCTGTCTCGACAGAAATTCAAATATAAATAATTGTTTTTATTATAAATGGAAATTTTTTAGTTTTAAATGCCCAAATAGTTTCACCTCTCACCTGTATTTCTCTTTCTCTATTCTTTTCTAACTCAGATCGGGTCGCCAATGAACATGAGCTACTCATCCTCTGAAGGGTGGTTCCAGTGAAGTTTTGTGCTGTTTTTTGATGTAAAATTTTTGTTGTCAACGAAAGAAAATATCAAATAAATTGTATTCAAATTTCTAGTCCCTGAAATGTTGGTCGCAGCATGTAGTTTAATTAAAACCAGTCATTACCAAAAGAGTTCACTTTTATTCTTTAGCAGAGTAACAGTTTACATTCGAGAGTCAGAACATATACTAATCATTAATCATTCCCGAAAAATTGGGGTTTAATCGAAATTGGTTGGTCATCACTTTTAATCTAATTGTTTATATATTTGAATGGCAAATAGTTCAATGTACTGAAATGTTGCAGAAATACATAATTAGGTCGGTGTAAAGCTACGATGAGTTTAATGACACTGCAACGTTTCTGTACGTACAGTTGTTGAGTAGACATAATTAAAAACATTTGGAATATGAGATAAATGATCTAAATCTTTATCACATCTCCCTCGGTAAAAGAAAAAAAGAAAAAATTTTACAGTTTTTCTTTTTTTTTTTTTTTTTTTTTAAACTAAATCTGTCGTTAATATAATAGTACACTTGATAATATATAATCACTTGTAATAGGGTTTCACTCTGTTTTTATGCACTGTCATTTCTTTATTGTCCACTTTGATCACTATATTCGGGTGTTCGTCTTTTATCACTGAATAAGGACCTTTAAAAAGTTCTTGCATTTTATTAGTAACATTATTTTTAACTAAAACTAAATCATCTACTTTAAACTTACTACCGGGATTACAGGACTTATCATATCTATCTTTTCTAATTGTTTTTGATTTCAACAAATTATTTCTTGCATCGGCACAAGCTCGCTGAAGACGGTGTTTCAGTTCTAGAGGGTAATTATCAAAAGTATACAGGGGATCAATATTTTCACCAATGTTAGAGGGTAGTTTTGGTAAATGTCCGAAAACTAGTTCGTATGGAGAATATTTTGTTTCTGTATGTACAGTTGTGTTTATGAAAAACACCAATAGGGTAGCCACGTGCTCCATGCAGTCTCAAATTTAGATGTTTGCATTCTTAAGTACGCGCCTAGATGTTTGTGTGAGTTTTCTAGAGAACCTATTGTCTGTGGGTGGTATGCACACGAATTGAGTTGTTTTATATTAAGTAATTTAGACATTTCTGAGAATACTGAATTCATGAATTCGGTACCTCGGTCCGAAAGAATTTGTTTTGGAATACCGTATCGTAAAACAAAATTATTTATGAGTGATTTTGCTACGGTTACTGCTTCCTTATTCGGTAGTGCATATGCCTCTACAAATTTTGACAGGTCGCATTGTAATGTTAGAATATATTTATTGTTCTCAATGTCTTGCTCGATAGGGCCTACTAAATCTAGGGATATTTTCTCAAACGCATATGATGCCGTTGTTGTTATGTTCAAGGGTTCTATAAATGGAGTAGAGTGTTTGTACCTTTGGCAGTCGTCACAGATTTTTACAAATTTTTCTACGTCATCATACGGTCCCTTCCAGTTGTAGTACCTTTTAATGTTGTTAAACATTCTATTGATACCTGCGTGTCCTCCCGTATGCAGAATGTGGAAATCATTTAAAATTAATTGTCTAGTTGCTGAATCATTAATGTTATGGCAATTGTTTATGAATGTTATTTTTGTTTTCGACTTCTTGAAGATTTTTGAAATTTCTTTGATTATATCTGCAGATAAATTGTTATCTTTATTAATAAATAATTCTGGAATATTTTCCTGTCCGGACAGTTTTTGACAGTCTTTCAACATCTCTCGAAGGTCTGATGCTGAGCAAGTATCTGTCTTAACTAAATATATAATCTGCAAGCTTGCGTCATAAATCAAATAATCGTTAATGAACTTAAATTGTTTTTCTGACTTTTGTAGTTTATTGAATTGTTGTGAGCTCAATATCTTCAATTCAGTTACGTTGTAAGGTTTTTTCAGAACCTCGACGATTCCGGGGTGATCAGTCCTAGTATCATCGTCTGCAGTCAGGTTGTCCAGCAATGTCTTTGTTCGTGAACGTGTTATAACATTCACAGAGGCATTAATTTTCCTAGACATTTCTTTCAAGTCGTCAGATGGTATTTCTACTCTAGAAAGAGCGTCTGCAATGTTCGAGTTTCCCTTAACGTACTGTACTACATAGTCATATTCATCTAGAACAAGTCGAAATTTTGTCAGTCTACTGGACGGTTGATTTAAGCCATACAAAAATATGAGCGGTCTATGGTCGGTCTGTATTATGAACTTCCTCCCGTATACGTACTGTCTATAGTGTTTAGTCCCCCAAACTACGGCTAAAAGTTCTAGTTCTATGATGCTATAGTTTCTTTCTGCCTTATTTAAGGTTCTACTGGCATATGCAATTGGTTTATTGTTTCCGTTACAAAGTACTGCAGAGATAGAGATTTTGGATGCATCAGTTTTCAAAATAAAAGTGTTTTCCGCTGAAAAATCTGGGTACTCTAGAATTGGAGGTGATATTAACCTTGATTTCAAATTTTCAAATGCTTCTTGACATTCCTCTGTCCAGATAAATTTTTCACCTTTCCTAGAAAGTTTGTTCAAAGGTGATGTTATTTGAGCGAAATTTGGAATAAACGACCTGTAGTAATTTGCAAAAGCTACAAATCGTTTCGTTTCCTGTGCGTCTTTGGGTACTGGATATTTTTGTAATGCCAGAATTTTTTTGGGGTCCGGAGACACTCCTGACGGTGAAATTTTGTGACCTAGATAAAGAATTTCTTTTCTGAAAAATTTACATTTGCTCGGATTAAGTTTTAAATTAACTTTTCGCAATCTGTGTAAAACTTTCGTTAAATTTTTGTTGTGATCCATCAAACTATTTCCCAGAATAATAATGTCGTCCAAGTATACAAAACAGCATTCGAAATTCAAACCTGTCATAGCCATGGTTAGGGCCCTTGAGAATACACTAGGACTTACTTTCATTCCCATTGGCAGTCTTGTCATTTGATATTGTCCCTTATTTGTGGTAAAAGCTGTATACTCTCTACATGCTGGGTCTAGTTCAATTTGGTAATACCCTTGTGCTAGGTCGAGATGGGAAAAATAAATTGCACCAGAAAGTGAATCTAGAATTTCATTAATATTTGCTATTGGAAATTTTTCGTCTTTTAAACATTTATTTAGTAGTCGATAGTCAATAACAACTCTCCACTTGCGTTCACCATTTTTGTCCGCCTTTTTGGGTACTACTAGTAGTGGTGATGACCATGGAGATTTAGCAGGTTCAATTATTTTTCCGTTTAACATTTTATAAATCTGTTTTTCGATTTCTAGTTTCTGTGATTGTGGAAGTCTGTAAGGTTTTGTGTAAACATGGGTTGTGTTTTCTTCGAGTTGAATCGAATGTTTATAAATGTCAGTAACTGAAAGTATGTCATTGGGTAAGTGGAAAACGTCCGCGAATTTTGCACATATATGGTCAAGCGCTCGTTTTTCCTCCCCATTTAGTCCGTCCGAAGGAATTGATTTTAAAACTTCTTCCACTCGTTGAACGGATGAGATATTCATGTCGCTGTAAGCAATTATTTCGTACAATTTAGCATCATCAATTTTCGGTTCAAAATTCCTAATTTCCACCGGTTCTTCTCGAGTGTTCAAAATTTTTATTGGAATTTCATTTTTGTCGACCGGTTTTGCAATAGATCCGGCAACAAAAACGCCACTGGCAATTTCTTGTGGAAGTACTATGCATTCAAAATTTGCCTTCACTTTGAAATACTTAATAATTTCACAGCGGGGGGGAATTCTAGTACTTTTACTGAAGTCAGACTCTATCGGAAGTGTTAATTTATTATTATGTACTGTGAAAGAAAACTCAAAATTTTCATAATCTATGATTGCTGAGTACTTTTTGAAGAAATCTGCGCCTAAAATTCCTTGTATGTTATTGTCAAATGATTCAATTATAAAGAATTTATGTGTAAACGTATATTTGTCGACTTGCAAAGGAACGTTCAATGAGCCTAGCGTCGTCGTTGACCCTGAAACTCCGTCTATTTTAATTTTGTCTGTGTAGTCTATTGTATACAAGTGTCTGTTTACATGTTTATGAAAAATTGCGCTAATTGATGCACCTGAGTCGAGGAGTAAATAAATTTCCTGATTATTGTAATTAAATTTAACATAATTTAAACCGTGTATACCAAAAATGGAATTATTTTTCGCCCTATTGGCCTCGAAAAAATGTTCGCTCCTGTGAGCTGCTTTGACTTGATGCCTCACTTTCTACGTCATTTGCTACGAACATAGTTTGTCTTATATTGTCTTCTCTTGTATTTTGAGTTTGTCGAGAACGATCATTTGATGGGTTCTGTGATAGACGGCCTCTATAGTTATTTTGTCTGTTATCACCATTGAATCGTCCTCTGAAATTGTTGTGGTTATAATGTGTATTATTATATCTGTTCGAATAATTTCGATATGTGTTGAAGTTTCGTCCTCTATACCTATTGTTAAAATTTTGGGAACGTTGGTGATTTTGTCCATTTCTAATGTGAAACATAGTCGGTTGTTCTTGGTTGTCTTGTGTAAATTCGTCTTTTGCTCCATTAATTGCTTCTGTCAGTGTACTGTAATTCCGCGCTTTTATTATAGTTCTTAACTCTGTATTGTTTATACCCTTTGCAAAAACGTCAATGGCTATTTTTTCATTCTGTTCCCTGAAAATCTCAATAGAATTTTTATTGTCGCCGGCCTGAGCTAAAGTAAGGTCTGACATTAGTATTTCTATTGATCTCCCGTATTCATCGATATTGAGGTTACCTTGTTTTACATTTTGTAATTTAGCAGAAAGAGTTGGTGCTGATTGCTTTGGTAAAAAGTTAGTTTTTGAATCTCGTATTAAATTTTCATGGTTGGTATAACTAGTTTTCATTCTAATTTTATCTCTGTGAGATATGCAAACTTTAATAACATAATTGATTAGAGATTGTTTGCCTACCGTGTCTAAAGCTGAATCGTACAATTCTATACCCTCTATTAACTGATACACGCCTTCATTTGTGCCGTTTAATTTTGGCAATAGGTTAGCTGCTGTTTTAAAATCAAATTTTTGTTCACTCATGATTAAGTCTGTAATTATACCTATTTCTATATTAGTATCAACATCTACTTTACTAGTTGACTTTGACCTATCATCCAAAATATTCCTAATTTTAGTGGATATTTTTTCTATCCTATGTAAATATATTTCTACCTGAATAACTTCATCTTTAGGTGGACTGCTATCATTAAACTTATGTACTAATTTATTAATCACTGAATTAACATTTTCAAACCTCTGGTGCCGTCTCTGCGTAGCTGGTTGATCTCGTTTGTCGTGAGAGTCTTTGCGAAGGTTTTCTTCAAATTTCACCAGTTGTTCCTCCGCCTCTGCAAACTGCCTCAGAACGTCTTTGCTGCTCATGAGCCCTGGACACTATCGTACTCTTCATTCTTTTCTTCTCTTCAGTTTGAGTCAACACACTCACGAGATCTTCGAAGTTCGCTTAATGCGATTTGCCGTTCCATTGATTTCTTCATACCTTCTCGCATTTTTCTCCAGATGAAATATACGATGACAACTACAATGAAGATTAAAATTGGGACTATCATTGCGTCGGTGTGATTAAATGCGGTAGAACTTGATTGGTTCGCATTATTTGATCCGGTGCCAACAGCTTGTATCTGCAGTCTTTCTTCGTTTGTAACTTTTGATCCACACATTTTCAAAAAGTTCGTTTTCTTCTACACATTGATTGGACTGGCAGGATCGCCATGAAATGTTGGTCGCAGCATGTAGTTTAATTAAAACCAGTCATTACCAAAAGAGTTCACTTTTATTCTTTAGCAGAGTAACAGTTTACATTCGAGAGTCAGAACATATACTAATCATTAATCATTCCCGAAAAATTGGGGTTTAATCGAAATTGGTTGGTCATCACTTTTAATCTAATTGTTTATATATTTGAATGGCAAATAGTTCAATGTACTGAAATGTTGCAGAAATACATAATTAGGTCGGTGTAAAGCTACGATGAGTTTAATGACACTGCAACGTTTCTGTACGTATAGTTGTGGAGTAGACATAATTAAAAACATTTGGAATATGAGATAAATGATCTAAATCTTTATCACATCCCAGTTTCTTTTATTTTAAACCATTATCTTTTTTATGTTATAAAATGCCAAATCTTGTTCAAAATTATTAAAGTACTGAATATCAATCATAAATTTGAAACTTTTTAAGATTAGGGATTCCTACTCTAGGAGAAACCCAACTTATTACTAATGAACAAATAGTTTTTTTTATACTAAATTCAATTGATTATGGAGTTCAAATTAATTGATAATTGTTCCGGGCATAAAATGAATGTTTGTGGTGTTATTTTATTAATAAAATTGTTCAAATGAAAAGTCTTGGAGGATTTTGATATAGGGAAAGCACTGATTGTTTATTGAAAAGTTTAAAATTCACAGGAAGTTTTTTAATGTGGGTTTTGATTACCTTCTGTTTGATTGCTGCTGATGTCTCATCTGATGGTTATCATTGATGCTGCTTCATCTGCATTCCTCTGCTTCACCTGCATTCCTCTGCTTCACCTGCATTCACCTGCTTCACCTGCATGTCCGTCTACTTTTCTTTTGTTTTGTATAATTTTGTAGTTATTTTCCCAAATTTTTTTTTCCGTCCTTTTCCTCGTCGTAATTATCTGTCGTTCTGACAACCGAATCCTTTTTCACTACTTTACCTAACTTTTAATTTTCTTAAATTCTAACATCTATGATTTCCTTACAAGCTATTCCCTTCTCCTGATAAGTTTTATTTTGGTTTTTCTATGATTGATAAGGTTTTTTGTTTCATTTAATTCTTTGATTCTTTCTCTACAGTTTGTATCTCCTCCTGTCTCAATCTGTCATCGTTAGTGTTTGTTTTCTTTTACGACTCCATTTCAAAACTTGTCATACAGTGTGTTCTAAAATTAGTGTAGTCTTGTAGTAAAGTCTTTTGTGGTAATTTATTTTAAAAATCGGTTTTGGATTTGTTTTGTTGTCTGTCAGTCATTGTTGGTTTAATATGTGCTGTTATTAAATTTTAGGGGTTTTATGTGTGGATAATTGTTTGTCCTGTTGGTTAAAATAGTGTCCAAACAATCTGCAGCTGAAAAGTTCTCCAATGATGAAATTGACGATGTTAAAGTGGCTATCGGTCTGAGGTAGCTAAGATAAGTTCCATAGATATCCGCAAATATTTTACATTTCTACCATGACAACCATTCACCTCATAACAATATATAGATATACGAAAACTATGAACATTCTATTTATATTTATATTGAACATAATAATTGTAATTGATCTGATTTCTTACAAATATTAAGATTATTTATTGTGCAGTTTGAAAAGTTCATTCCAGATCCCATGATCTGGAAGTGGAAGGAATATTCTCATTTATTTCATTATTTCTAGTCCCAATAGAATTCAATATTGTATGGGAAGTGCTGATTTTATTCTGAATTGAATTTTCAATGAAGCCTTCCGCTTTGAATTGGATTTCCAGTCACCATGATGTTTTAATGCAGTAATATCACCACCGACATCAACTAATACGGTTGTCCTTTGAAAACAATGCTCTGGATATAAATTCGGATCAGGCAGATTCAAATATGTTGCTATTGGCTTCCCTAAATTACCAAATTTATTAATATCTACCAATGAAAAATTATGGGTTTCTACTGATTGAAAATCTGTGTCGTTATGAAAAATCTGATCAATAATGGATCTCATTATGGAATGGATTATAGGCATATAAGTGTATTATTATAGTACGGGTGTAGAAAAAAATTATTTATATAGTATTTATGGCGCACACACTGTAACATTTTTGGTCCCAACTACAACTTTTTTGTCCTCTAAAGTTTTTATAACCGTGTAAGCGACGCCCTTTTAGGCAGACTATAAAACAATTTTATACATTTTATAAAGCAATAGGGAATATGCAAGTGATTTAAATTTACTTGATTTTTTTACCTCATACTTTATTGTCTTGAAATTACACCTAAACCATTAGTTTATCATTTAGTTTGTATTTAACTCCATAAAACTTTAATCAAAAAGTGCATAAGTGCGCGGAATTCAAATGTGCGAAACGCATCACCATTGGTCGAAACGAAGAATGACGTCACATGGCACGTTATGAAATTTAACTGTGTTGATATTCATACTGTGCTAGTCGTCTTTCATAGAAAATTTGTTTTTATTTATATATTTGTAGTGTTTTCCATTACATATTGCGATTTTGGTCTAGTGACAATTGTAAATTATCCGACAATACCTGAACTGATAAGTAGTAATAGTTTATCAAATGATAGTTTTCCTTCTGTAATTTAGGTGAGGCAGGTATATACAAAACATTTATGAATACAAAACTTACTTCTGATCAATTCACTTCATGTTAACTATCGAAATACAATGTACTCACATTGAAATGATCTTCACAAAAATGTAAATGTGATATTGGAGATAATTCGCCCCTTCTCATAACCTTATAACGCTCTAAGTCAAATTTGAAACTATTCCTCTCAAATTTGAGATGTTACGCTATATTGCTCCTGCAGCTCATTTTTTAATTTGAAGCAATAATGGTCAGATGGGTCGGAATCATCAGAGGTGGTATATATTTTAAACCAAGACTCGCTTTCATCACTTAGTTTGGCAAAAATTAGGATAATTAAAAGATGTCAGGAGGAGGAAAAAATAAAGATCGACCTAATTTCAATCAAACTTAACTCCCTCTTTCAGTAGAAAAATTGACAAAAATAATCTTGTGTTGTTTTGTCACCTGAGAAGAGAGATTGAATAAATACGTATCAGTTTAACCAGACGGTTTCTTCAATACGTTCAATCGTATTGAACTCAAAAATGAAAAGGCTTGCCAAAGAGTTTGCCTGAATAGACTTCAATGCATGAAGCTTCGATTATGTTCCATTTGACTTGAACATTTGAGCTTGTCCATAAGTATAGGCCTAGACAAATCTTCTAGAAACTGTCTAACTTTTGTTGAAGTAACTTTACTTCTACTCTTCAACAAATTAGCCTAGAAAATTACTTTTTCATAATACCAGATAATAGCTTTATGTTAAAACAATAGTTTTATGTTAGAACAATAATTTTTTTGTTAGGACAATAATTTTTTTGTTAGGACAATAATTTTTTTGTTAGAACCAGCATGCTACACACCGTAAAAGAGAGAATATTTTAGCATGTTCTTAAAATTCTTAATCCTTTTCCAAAAATACTAAAAAATACCCAGCTAGGGTTTTATTTTTGAGAAAACAATAAGTTCAATAATATTACCAACCTGATTGTGATCAAATTTTTCACCAAAGGAAAGTCCAAAGAATTTTCAAAAAATTATTTTTTCCATGAGATCAGCCAAGTGATTTCGCTGGTTACAGAGATTGATGCAAAATGGCCGAAAAGCTCTTCTTTTCGCAGGAATATAAATGCAGTGCCTAATATTATGATTTTTTTGTCTAAATTGGCAATCATGAGTTTAAATATTTACAATCTCATTGGTTTATACAAATGACGTATACTCTGATGTAGTTTGCATTGTATCTAAAAATTGCTGATAGATGGAGATAAATGACAGAAATATAAGAGCAATCATATTTTTGTGTCTAATTTCTCTCTCTATAAACATGCGGATTCGATCTTTCCTTCAACCGTATTTATATTTTTTACTATGTTGTAACGAAGTAAAAAATTGATTAAACAAATTTAAAAAATTATGCATATTCCCTATTGTCTTTAACCTAAAAAACTGTTTTATTTATCACCTCATAAAGCTTATATACAGTTTGTATATAACTTTTAAGAATCAGCTTTATACGCAGAAATTAAAGGTGTTATGATGCACATTAAAACCATTCCAAGCCCAAACCAAGCCTCAATTTTATAATGCGAGTTGTATAAATACGACAATGTTTAATAACATTTTTCTACTAACACAAAAATGTCGCAGTCAAACTCACTAAGTGATAAAATACTCATTAATTCGTCAGTATAAGATAGTTATAAAATATTTCAGTTCCATAAGCAATTATTTTCCTACTTGGGTCTCATATATTTTGAATTTCCTAGTACTTGCCAATTAGGTGTAAAAATCGCAGAAAGGTGCGATATCTGAAACAAATTAGCTCGCAGTCTCCTCAATCATCATCAGCAACTTCAGTAGAAACTTACATATCTGACAAATATTGTACTCCACCTAGTGAGCCTGATCTCTAATTACTCCATATCCAAGCTTTACTGACCAACAGGTATTAGCCAGAATTTCAACTAGATTATGTTTGGAGACAGGTGGCTCGTAGTTAATGAATTCATGTTCAAATTTAATTGAGATTCATTAGAGGGCGCTGTGTTCAATTTTAATTCGTAATTTTGTTATGAGTTTCCCCGGGTCGCTTGAAAGGGCGCAATTATTTTCGTCGGAAAATTTAGGAGTTCATTAAGATGATTGATTCATTGTTTCATTGAAATCGAGTGAACATGATATGGTTCATTATTTCTACCGAAAATAGTATGACTCATCTCTCGTAATTAGATGAATTTGATTGTAGAGATAATGTAAATTTTTACAAAGGGACATTTGACGTAAAATTGTCAATTATACTTCTATTATAATTGAATAATTTGTTGTACAAGTGTTTTGGTCTTTCAAAACTCTACTTTGGAATTTGAACCGTATCAAAACCGTTTCGAAACAGGCAGAGTTAAATATGCCTACAATATATTTAAACTGTCACTGAAGTGGTTTCAAAAAATCTTAAAGATGGACGAAAACCGTTTACCGAAATTGTGTTTTGGACAACAATTAAAGATACTGAGTTCCACCGATGTAAAATTCAATTGGGCCAGTCAGCTGAAATCATGTTTTGTTTTTGTTGGTGCTGAGGACATATGGAATGACGCCATTCGTCTTGGTAATTTTAACACAAAAAAAGTTTTGTCCAGCTTTTAAGATAAACTTTTCAATGCTGATATTTCTCTTTTACAAAGATGCACCTTTTTGCCACACGACATTAATTCAAGCCTTTCAAAACGTCCCAAAGAATACTTGTTACTCCAACTTCCGATACAGGTCACCCGTACCATAGCCCAACTGCGTTTAGTAAATAATTACAAAATTAAATTCACCATGAATGGGTTGTCTCATCTGATTGACCCTAACGAGATATGCACAGTTTGCAATCGCCACGATGCTGAAACCATTTTCCATATTCTGTTTGAATGCCCTATTTATATTGTTATGAAACCCAATTGTAGATCTCTTGAGTCCTGGGAATCTTTACTTTCCTCCTTAGACGCACTCTCCTCAGATGAGGCTAAAATTATAGCTAGTTATGTATGGAATATTTTGAGGCTCAGGTCTTTCATTCATAACGAGTAAGCTTACTTTTTTGTTATTATCATTATTATTATTTTTTAGGTACGATAATGTTCTATTTCTTTTGATCTTGCCATATTTATGTTACTTTTTTCCCCTTCTACTCAACTCTTGCTGTAAAACCATGTTTTAAAAAGCAATAAAGCTTTATTATTATATTATTATTATATTATTATTATTATTATTATTATTATTTTTTGGGTACAACTCATCCAATATTCATCAATTCATTCAAGATTTTGATCCCATCTAGTCATTTTATGAATAACATCAGGGAAAGTTTGAAGCGTTTCTTGTTCATAATACAGTTGCTTTAGTTTTCGAACAAAATATGAGAAAAGGATTTTCCATGATCTCCAGAATAATCCTTCTAGTTTGATTATCTCAAGCTGTATTTTAACGATTCAGTCTTGATTTTGAGTAGGTTTTTGGATATCTAAAGAACCATACGAAGTAAGTAAAACTGAATCTCACTTTGGATAGAAAACTCATTCAAGCTTTGATTTCTGCATGCATCAATCTCTCTCTCTGGAAACCATTGAAACCACTGATAGTACCGCGTCAAATATTCCCAGTAGAAATAGTGCAACTACTGGTAACTTACGGAATGTTCAACATGGGAATCAAATAATTTCCTTTTGGCAGTTAAGAGAGACGTTCCTGTATGAGAGAAGGTCTGAACATCCGGAAAATAATAACTGGGTTTTTCTACTCCCGTATGTGAATTACTAACGTCACACATCGATAAAAATGTGTAAAGCTTCATTTCACGAATCGGTGTGTGAAGTGCCATGCTTTTCTTATGGGATTTATTTCACGCACCGGTGCAATAAGAGTCAATACAAATTCATACACCGGTCGCTGGTCTAGGTAGCGGTGGCGAGAGAAATTGACAAATATGACAGTTCCCGCAGAGTGAAGTTCAGAGTTACATCAGTTAATAGACCGTAAATAGTAATTAATTACCCTCTGAATTAATATATAGTACGACGAAATTTTGATTTAAACCGATTAGCCGTGTATTTCACGCAAATTCCTGATGGACAGCATTGAAGTACTCCCATCAACTCCTCCAAATATAACGTTAGCAGCCAGTGAAGCAAGTTCATCGTTATTGCCACAAAAATCGTTGGGAATTTACGAAAACACTTTGGAAAAGTTTATGCAATGGCGCAATACAAACAACGTCCAATCATTCTCCGAAAGGGTAATATTAGCCTACCTATCTGAATTATCAACAAAGGTTAAATCTTCTACCTTATGGAGTCACTACTCAATGTTGCAAATCACCCTTAGTGTTAAGTACAACGTACAAATTGGTGATTATCCGAAAGTTCGCGCTTTCTTGAAACGGAAAAACGAGGGATACATTCCTAAAAAATCACGCGTTTTGGAAAAGGAACACGTATTAAAATTTCTCAAAGAGGCACCCGATGAAAATTTCCTTTAATTCAATCTCTAAGTAAAAGGTCGTAGAAAAAGTATAGTGTGCACCACGTGCGTGAAGACTTTTTTACGCTCGTGCGGATTGTGAAACTCGCCTGCGGCTCGTTCCACAAACTTCCACACTCGCGTAAAAAAGTAAACTTCACGCACTAGATACACAATATACTATTTTCCGATTTTTCATACTTCCCTCGAGGAATTGATATTTTCCCTTCCATATTTTTTGGAGGTATACGTCTATATGTCCTACAGAAGTACATACTTTCTGAAAAAGTTCGAAAAATGATACCGGCTTTTCCGGTCAATTTTCCAAAAAGTGAAAAACTCAAAAACACGCCAAACCGACGATTAAAACTAAAATTGAAAAAATGCAATGGGTAGATCTCGATTTGACGATAAAATTATTTTAGCGTGATTTTTAACGAAAATGATCGGAAAACCGGGAAAACTCGAAAAATCTGAAAATGAAAACCTTTCATTTTCAGATTATTCGAAATTTTCATAATTTTGGAAATCACGAAATATCTCGAAAACGGTTAATATTTTCCAACTCACCACGACATCTTGTTCGACTGGCTTTAAATCTACTGACAATTCTTTTTTGTGAAATAAATGGTGCAGGAAATATTTCAGAAAAAGGCAAAAATTGAAATATTGACCGTACTAATGAAATAAATGAAAATCTTAGAGATACTTCATATTCGTTCCTACAAGTCACATTGAAATTTCTAAACCGTTTCTCTCCAACTGGATTAAAGAGTGGAAAACTGTTGAAAAAATTGAAAAAGATGTATAAAATTTCAATTTTTTCTCTAAAATCACCAGAAACCAGAAATCGAAATTTTTATAATAACAGTTTCATAGTCCTTGAACATGTCTACAGGAAGTTGAAACGAAATTTTTCCATTACTTCGAAAACAAATGAAGAAACATTCTGATAAAAAATTATACCCCCTCGCAAAATTTTTCGTGCTCTTCGCTCCCGCATTTTTAATTATTTTTCCCCCTCTTTCCACTCCTCCCAAAATTTTTCCTGGCGCTTCGAGCCCTGATTTTGGACTATTGGGGGACCTCCACTTACTAAAATTTCCCCCCTCACCTCAGAATTTTCCTAGCGAGATGCTTCACGCGGACGTTTTTTCTAAAAACACCAATACCTCGAAAACAAAACGAGATATTTATATAAACAGTTCTATTATCCTCAAACTGATCTAAAAAAAGTTCCTTTGAAATTTTTTCATATCTTGAAAAAACCTATTTTTGTGCGACAAAATGGTTAAGGCTTTCGCGGCCGAGTCTTTCAGTGTCACATTTTCACTCGGGTTTGAAGGCCGTCGTGGATGACACCTTCGTCATTTGAAGACACGGAAGGGTAGTGATATCTACCAAGGAATTATATTCTTGTGTCAAGAGGATTACGTTTCACAATGAGTTGATGTGAGTATTTTCTAGGATGAAGAGTATGTTTTCACTACAAGCAAATTCAATTCATGAGAATTTATCTAAAGAAGCAAACATCTCAATCAGTTTGAAATGGGAGTATATTCATTAATTAGAAATAATTATTCTTTTCATAAGATTTTTCTATTCAAGAGTATGTATATTCCTAGAACATCTAAATGCTGAACACCCCAGCATCAAGTTCACCATGGAGACTGAACAGGAACAGCGGAAAGCATTTTTAGATGCACTCATTGGAAGATGTGGCGCAAGACTGACCCACAAAGTATTCCGAAAACCTACGCACACGGATAGGTATCTGCATGCTCTATCAAACCATCATCCTAGTCAGAAGCGAGGAATTATCTCCAAACTATCGGAACTAGACGGCTGATAAGTCTTCCAGCTGCTACAGATAAATGAAGCGCTTTATTTTCCGCTGGATTTATTTGAAGCGGTTCAGTGGTCTGTAATTTGGACCATCTAGTAGACTTTCAAAGCGCTTTTATGCTTTATCCAGCAAACCGTTTTTCGCTTTTCTCTGATAGACACATATTTTCAACACACCGCCACAATACGGATGCGTATCTGTCATTGTGTCAACAAAAACCCACTGATGTTATAACTTGTTTTGTCTTGAATAATCTCCAAGTCAGACGAAATTAGCATTCATTTGATATATTTTGGTGTGAAATTTTCTTACCGAATCGTGCTTGAATTAATTTCAGAAAATTTATCTCGTACATGAATTTTTTACGAAAACAGTTTATCGAAAAAGTTACCTAATAATACTCCTGAATTCATTCGCTCATTTGCGCATTGGTTGGACAGGTGTACCTACGGACAAATGGCGTTTACACGAACCAACCATATTTCCGTTCGTTATACACGAATCGGTTCAAGTACATTGCTCGAGTATTATCCGAACTAGGCTTGCCGCGTTATAGTATGCAAACATGTAGGATATATTATTGGCTCTTCATTCAAGTCACGGATTCGCAAATTTATTATATTGCAGGAAGATTCGTGACTCATTTTCAAATAGGCAGAGGTGATCTCGTTACTGGAGAAGGATGATCATCAAACTTATTTATTGATATGGTTTCATTGAGAGGCACGTACGTATGCTTCCCGATGAATGAAATAATCAATCTTCAGCTCACTGGAATATCTAATCGTGACTAGTCACACTCACGCTGTATTATTTACTATTTTGGAGTGAATATCGAGGGGGTAACAACTACTTCAACAGGTGAACATCTCAGAATTTTGTATTTCAGTACACTCATTATCAATACAAATATCTCTACAGTACTTGATTCAGTACCTCGAACTCTCCAAAAAAATTTCAGTACAAAAATCAGTTCTTCTATCTGCTTCAAATATTTTCAGTACTCCATTCAGTCCCCAATTTACTCATTGCAGTACCCAATTTACTTACATTCGGTACCCCATCCAAATACTTCAGTATTTGGTTAGGTACTTCTCAGTACCATCTCCTGATACTTACACCAACATCAATCTTCGTGTTGTAATCAACTAGCTTAGTTCATAAACATAAACTACAAATATTAAAATCAGAAGCTGAACACAATACTAGGGCAAATGGCCAAAATATACCTTTATTAATCCCCAGAACCACCCTATGCCAAAATTCAATTGTTTACAATGGTACACAAATGTTCAACCATCTACCGAAGCAAATTAAAAATATTCATAGCACTCCGATATTCAGAAGATCTGTAAAAAAGTTCTTACTCACAAGGCCTTTTTACAACTTGAGGGAGTTTTTCGAACAAAATTTTGAATAACTGGGACAGCAGTACAAAATATGATGTATCTCTGCATTGATTGAAACTGTTCTTTCACACCAACAAGTATATCTGTGAATATCCTTTAGATCTTCTTTCCTCCTCTCTCTCAAAGTATCTTATTATGTACATACTTAACACAGTCGGTTTCAAAAATCAAAATATCTTATTAAAGTATTTTATGGTGGATATATGTACGAGTATATGGCATGTTATCGTCTGAAAAATATTCTCATCAGTTGTTTTGATTAATCAATTGATATAGAATATATTTGTGAAAATTCCTTTATCTGTTTAACTCAATATAATCTGTTAACTGTATTGTTATCACGAAACTCGTCCAACATTCTGAAGCCACCAGTCAAATTTTAAGTCGACTGGAAAATATTAGACTTGGAAGATTTGACATAAACGTGTACACACCTACACATAAACACACATAGACACCCATACACATACGTACACAGAGCAAGTTGAAAAAAAAACCTATTATTGTAAGAATTATAATATTTCAAATTTCGTTCGACCAGAATGAGTCGTGTAGAAGGAGCAACTTGAGGGACAGGTCATTCTAAACGAAATTCATTTCCATATCTGAATCCAGAATTGTAAGTGATATTCAGTTTTCACTACTGGACGGCTAAACCAAACCTTCATTAGCTAATTTTGATAAAATTGGATATTTCCAATTTTGAATGGAATAATACAAGGAAATCCATTTCTAGAAAACTTCTCATTCTCGTAAAATTTCTCACAAAAAAAAGGAAACATCGAGAAGAAAAATGAAAAAGTCGTTTAACTGAGTTAATGATAGACTTCAATTCACCAAAATATTCACTCGTTTTGATGGTGACAATGACAAAAAATGCGGAATATTTTAAAAATTATTTTTATTCTTATACATTTATATCAGCTTTCATCAATCAGGAAAATAAAATCATTTCTGACTCCCTTTTTTAAGGAAAGAAGACCCTCAATTCCAGATTCTGCTTCACCAATCAGAAAAAGAATCGTTAAAAGCAAAACGTACAAAATTTGGTTGTGAACTCCACTCAATACATTGTTGAATGAAATCTTTGAAAGGGTAGCACAAAAACAACCAGATAGATTGTTTGTTCGCCAATAAATACTCTACCGGAGATTATGATTACGTTTGTTCAAGTGATGAAAGATTGTTTGATAACGAAAACAAGAAAAAAATCAAAATCCCTCCACGCGTTCTAAAAATACTCAATTCTAATCGTCTGATAATTGGAGATCCGACATGTTCTTTAAATTGCAAATGCAGGACCCGAGTTTACTAGTGAAAAGCTCGAACCCGTTTTCGAATCCAACACAAGATTCATTTTATCGTCCCATCCTCGGCTTTCAGTTGCATTCAACCCCGACGAAATATTTATTTACACGTTCCCACAATCAGAATACCTTCGAATTCCCAATGCGCTGCGTGGAAGTTTTCCACCCAATTCCCCGACGATCGTTTCATTCCACCCCCATATACATTTTTCATAAGACCGTAAGAGAGGTGTAAACCCCAGCGAGATGTCGGTGACACAACAGGAATCGTCAATCACGCTTTTTAAACGGAGTTTGATAGACGGCAAAACGGATTTCTTTCACTAAAAGGGTAGGCGAGTCTTGACTCCCAATAACTGATTATGATATTTTAATAGTTATAGTTAGGGAGCTAGTGACAAATTTTCAACAGTTATTAGTGGTGATTATTTTTTGAAAATTTTAACAATATGCACGAATCTTTGTTGCTATAGAAATCAACAAAGACGAGTGATAATGTAGTTAAAATTATTAGATAAAAATATTACCAAGAATGAAATTCGGTTTGATTATTTTTTAAAACTATTTCGCAAAATGTTGAACAAATATTATGTAAGTATCTTCATTGAACAATAATTGAATATGTTTACAATAATTGTTGTATGTAATGGTGCAATTATTGTAAGTCATTGTACAATTTCCTTCAGATGAAGACGTCGAAACAGTGTCTTCTCTTAAGTTGTTGATCACGATTGCGTGGCGCTCTGCGTCAAGTTGTAGATATATACGGTTTGATGGAGCTTTCAGATGTGTGTCCTGTTATTTTCAACAACTGCTGCTCACCTACTTCACTTTTGGCGAGTTGTGTTACATTAGAAGAAGATGTGAATTCTTTTCATATGGGATGGTGTTCCCAACGAGGTTCCATTTAGGTACATGCCAGGCTACAGATTCCTCAATGACCCAGGCCAGAAATACTATAAAAACAGTCAAAATTGAGTGAGCCACCTGGGCTAACACTCTAGAGAACTACTCTATAACAACATCCGAGCACTTCGGTGGTCATTTCGACTTCTTAAATAATTACAGTGCACATTTGCTCCGCTCAATGCCGAAGCGAAGCCACTGGTGGGAGAAGCCTATCTGGAATTCTCCTCCAGATATACTCTGGCGAGACTTTTATTTTAAAAATGTATTTAGTATTTCTGGACAAAGATAACATATCCCCCCCTTCAACTGGTCCTGAAATGGACCAGTTATTTTTTTTGTACATGGGCCTTGGGCCTTTATTGGTTTGCTACAAGTACCTAAAAAGAAAAGAATTATTACTGCTCCTGGATTTCCATCTTGCAGGTCTTGCTTCCAACTTATCGTAAGGATTCCAGGATACTCCTTTTCGAAACTTTTATGTAACGGGATGTTACATATTTCCACATTCTCTCCTCATTACCTCATATTTCCTTCGTCCTTGCCCACTGGCTAAGAAGAACCAACCGTTGGCAAGGCAGCTTCCACTACTTCAAATCTCCCCAGCCTCCTGACATGGGAATAACTAGCTGGCTGCGGGAATGGTACATTACCACTCGAACCCACGAAGGACATGGGTGCTCAGTTCCACTAGCATAATTGCTTCAGAATCTTCTCGAAAGTGCATCCAAGAAAACTTTCCAATAAGTATAAGTCCGAGTTGCGTACTGGCATTGTCTCCTATGGCAAGACTCAACCCTAGAAAAATGTATGCTGAATCACGGAAGACAATGTCCCACGATTTGCCAGTTATTACACAGGGCATACTCTCCTGTGTTAGGACAACACATGCAGAATATTATGTCACGAGAAATTTTCAAATTATGACGGGCAATATCTATTGTAACTATGCGTGTTAATTTTCTATCATTACACATTTATCTATCATACTAGCTTATCACCGGTTCAAAACTATTCGAATTGAAGTGTATGTTTCTTCAGTTTATTTTTAAATTGTAACAAAAAAATAAAAAATTTAATAAGATTTTACGAGCCAAGTTTTGTACGATTTTAATTTTTGCCTAATGTGGTATGTTGATGAATGAACACTTTTCTGAATTTCAGATGTTTCACCTTCGGATCAGTGTATCGGACAATTCAATTAGTGAAAGATAGATCGCCAAAATCCTTCATCAAGTCGTCACAAAACTGAGATGCGAGTTTTTCTTCTTCGTCATGATGGACACGAAATTCACATGTGTAATCTGAATCGCTATTAAATGCAAAATGTATTGATGTAGTACTATTGCTATTGCAAAGTTGCTCAATTTTGAGTTAACCTTACTAATAAATGCACTAAATTAGCTGTGAAGTATGGCACTGTGAACATCGCAGCAGTGAGCTCTGGCATTCTTTTAAATTAAAGTGACATTCCTTTGGTGTTCAATTTCAAATTATATTCCTGCTACTGCATCGATATATGACGAATTGAATTGTCAAGTGAAAGTGCTGAAAAACTTTGAAAATCACTGGTAATAAACTTGATCGTTTGGGTGAACTATAACAGTGTTGCCAATTCACCAGAATGGCGAGTAAAACAACTCGAAGCAATAGTGCATCGACGGCGACCAATATGGATGAAAGTACACTTGAATCTATAATCAACAAGCTGGCTCCAAAACTTATAGGTAAAATTGAAGAGCAGTTAGACAAATTAGGTAAGCAGATCGAGAAAATGGACATTAAAATGAACAACATAGTGACCAAATTGGATTCATTGGAAAAACTAGCGCATTCCAATCAAGAGGAAGTGAAGTTATTGAGAAGAAAAGTAGATTTCTTAGAACAAAGAAGTAGACTGAACACGTTGAGACTGGTGGGAATGAAAGAAGAGCGTAATGAAAACATAGTAGCTAATGTCCTTCTTTTATTCAATGATGGACTGAAAATTAAATGTGCAGTAGGAGATATTAACAATATTTATCGAATTGGAAAATTCGCTGAGAATAAACAAACACCCAGAACAGTCATAGTGGATTTTGTCTCTTATTGGAAACGCAATGAAATTTACAAAATCAGAGCCGCACTAAAAGGAACAGGAATTTATATAAACGAAGATTTGACTGAAAAACAATATAATCTTTTAACATCAGCAAGGAAAAAGTTAGGAGTACAAAATGTCTGGACCAGGAGTGGAAGAATTTTCTCAAAAGTTGGCAACGAGGTGAAAATGATAAACGAATCAGTGGACATAATTTAGCAACATGTCTGAAAAAACTCAACTGATAACTAAACTGGTTGTTTGTTTTTGCTGCTCTTTGGCGAGCATTCAGAATAGAGTTTTTATTTAATTTTTTTTTTCTATTTACCTACTTTGGTAAAGCTAGTTTCACACACTCGGTGTCGAGTATAGGAACTATGTCAGTAAGATAATTTTAAAATTATATTTGTAAATTATTTTCGTATTTTCCATGAATGTCGTTCTGTGTTATATTTACGTAAATACATTTAAATCATAGGGCAGTCACTTGAGTATTTCTACATTTTATATAGATTTTTATTCCAGGCTCACTATCAGATAAACAGTATTATATCCAATCTTTCTATTTATTACCAGAATTGCAGGGGCTTGAATACTAAATGCAAAGAATTTTACAGGAGGTCTCTTGAAGATGACTATGACATCATCATGATTACTGAAACGTGGTTACAGGAAGGAGTCAGAGATGGAGAAATAGTATATGTCGATAATTTCAATTTGGTAAGATCAGATAGAAATTTGCAGTTTACGAATAAGAGTACTGGGGGTGGGGTCCTAATGGCTATTAATAGAAAATATAAAATTCTCAAAATTGTGAAGTATGCCATGTCCTTCGAAGCAGTAATTATTCAAGTTAGATTGAGTAAACAAATTAATTTTTTTGGTGTTATTTATATTCCTTCCAATAGCCCGAATGATGTATATGAATCCGCATTTAATTTTTTACAAGACAATATCACAGATTTCGAAAAATCATATATTGTTGGGGATTTTAATATACAAGGAATAACAGGTATCAATTTCAATCCAAATTTGCCCAGTGGGAAAGTCAACCTTTTATCCGACTTTATGGACTTCAACACTGTCAAACAATTGAATCATACAATGAATGTACATGGCCGTACTTTAGATTTAGTTCTGAGCTCTGAAATTAATGTAGCTAATTGTGCGGTGGGAAATATTACTCAGCCATTCGTTAAGGCGGATGATTACCATCCTGCTCTATGTATCGCCATTTCTTTTCTTGGAGGAATGAAAGAACCAGCGAATCTCGATCGATCTCCTAGGTATAACTATAAAAAAGCTGATTTCCTTAAGCTGAGTAACGCTATCAGAGACGTTAATTGGAAATCGGTGTTAGATGAGCAAGATGTGAACTCAGCTTTAGGTTATTTCTATGAGATATGGGATGATGTTGTATCAAAGTGTGTTCCAAAATGTATCGTAAATAAATATAATAATTCACATCCAATCTGGTTCACTAAAGAAATTAGGAGTTTGTTAAAAGAAAAAAAAATGCTTAGGAAATTGAAATCGCTATCGGATTTTTACAACAATAAGTTCATAGAGGCAAGAAGCAAACTAAAAATTATGATTAGAAAAGAAGAGAAACGATATTATACAAAAATTGAGGAGGGCATAAACAATGAAGTTAATGAGTTTTGGCGTTTTGTAAGTTCCAAAATGAAAAATAACACCAATATAGGTAGTTTTGTTTGCAACAATGAACCAGTGGCAGATGAAAAAACCGCGAGCGTATTTGCAAATTTTTTCTCGTCAGTTTTTTGCACAGAACCAGTTACATATAACTCAAATTTCATAGATAATGATACAAAGTTTTGTAATGAAATATTCACCATTAATTCAATAAATGAGTCTGATTTCAACTATGCAGTGAAAAAACTTAAACCTAAAAAATCAGAAGGTACAGATGGTATACCTCCTTACATACTGAAAGGCTGCAGCGAATGGGTAAGAGTCCCACTGACCCATATTTTCAACTTAATCATAGAAACTAATTCCTTTCCATCCATCTGGAAAACTTCTATAACCATACCTTTGCATAAATCTGGAGACAAAATGAATGTAACAAACTATAGGGCTATCTCAATAATGTGCTCACCAGCAAAATTATTTGAACATATTATTTTCAACAAACTCAGTAATTTCACTAATAAATACATAGTACCGCAACAGCACGGTTTCATGAGACAAAAATCAATCAGTACAAATCTATTAGTATTCAGCAATAAGGTTTTCACCACTTTGGAAACTAAAGCACAACTAGATGTGGTGTTTACAGATTTTCATAAAGCATTTGACCAGGTTCATCATGACATTCTCTTAAAAAAGATAAGCAGGTATGGAGTGTCTGAAAAATTTTTAAAATTGATTAAAAATTATTTACAAAATAGATATTTTATTGTTAGGCACAATGGAAATACATCTGAAAAATTTCTGTCCAATTCTGGAGTGCCACAAGGCTCGAACCTAGGGCCCCTTCTTTTCATACTCTTTATCAATGACCTACCCTTGAATCTCAAATTTTCAGACTGTCTACTTTTTGCCGATGATTTGAAACTTTACAAGAGAGTCGAAACAGTAAGAGATTGTATAGGACTACAGAAAGACATTGATAGTATTTTGGAGTGGAGCCAAAAGAATAAACTATATTTCAATTTCAAGAAATGTTCTGTACTCTCCATAACTCGTTTGAAAGAACCAGTTATTTTTGGGTATGAAATGGATAGTGGGATTCTGGAAAGAAAAACAGAAATAAAGGATCTTGGGGTAACGTACAATTCGCAGTTCTCCTTTTCCAGCCATATAAACAAAAATGTGAAATCTGCCAATAAGATTTTAGGATTTGTAATCAGACAGACGTCATGTTTTTCCAATATAAATACGATCAAGTCACTGTATTATTCCTTAGTCAGGCCAAAACTAGAATTTGCTTCTATTATTTGGTTTGGAGAATATCAATCACATTTGTTCGAAATGGAAAAAATCCAGAATAAACTTCTGAGGTATTTATATTTCAAGCAGCATCATGTATGGCCCGATTATAATACTATTAGAACTTGTCATTTGAGGTCCGAATATAAGATACTATCCCTGGAGCAAAGGAGAAGCTTAACTTCTATGATGTTTTTGCACAAAATTATAAATAGCAAAGTGGATTCCCCAGAAATTCTCGACATGATTCCCTTCAATGTACCTCCACGTCGAACAAGATCCTCCCTTATGTTCAATGTTTCAGCAGTAGGTAAAACAACGAAGGCACCGCTGGTATCTGTACTGAAATTAGTCAACAATTTTAATATGTTCATTGATTTAGACTGGACTTTACCCCCATCGCTTTATCGTACACGCATTTTAAATCATATAGTGAATATAGCTCTCTGACAAATTCTTCAATATTCGAGGAAACATATTCTCCTGCAATTCTGGTTTATAACTCATAACATTATAATTATTTCTGTATAGGAATTTAGTTGATTTAAAAAAATTATTATTATTTTTAATTTTGTAATGTTATCAGAATTATCCATGTAATTAGGCTACAATAGCCTGTTTGGGTAATAATAATAATAAATAAATAATAAATAAATAAACTGCAAGGCGTGTGTGTTGCTAGTTGCTAGACAAACTAACCACGTGACCAAACGGAAACTAACAATATTGAAACGTACCATAGTTTAAACAATCTACGTACCTATTCTGATCAGCCTCAAGGAATTAAATTAAAGATAAATAGTTGAGGTGCACCGATACACATCAACCATGTATATGTGAAACAATAGAAAAGACCACAACTATCAAATATTTGGGTGTTATGCTGGACCAGCATTTCAGATGGGACGAACACATAAGTCATGTCACCAAAAGATTGAGAAAGCTTATTTACACCTTTTATAATCTACGAGATATTCTGGATAGGAAGAATTTGATGATCTGTTATACATCTCTGGCTGAGTCGGTGATACGGTATTGTATAATAGCGTGGGGTGGTACATTTTATAGTATATTAAATTGCATGCAAACAGTGCAAAACTCCTTATTAAAAATAATATTTAAGAAACACAGATTGCATTCAAGTGAATCTCTATACAGAGACACCAAATTACTCAATATCAGATCTTTATATACTTTCCAAAGTCTGACATGGATTTATTCGAATATGGAAAAATATGACCAATGCAAATCCAAAGTAAGTAGATTCACTGAAAAAATACAACTTCCATTGTTTCACAAGACACACACTCAGAGATTCGTTTTCTTTTATGGTCCAAAACTTTATAATATGCTCCCATCACAAATGAAAAATATAAATACTCTTCCTAAATTCAAAAAAAGTTTAAAATTATACCTCACTGAAAATGCAACGGTGATTAACAATATCTTTTGAGTCCTCATTACAAAACTGTCACAAAATAATTATTATATCATACAAGAATACGATAAGATCATTTATCCTGGATTATCCTCTCTCCTTCCTTTTTAACTGCATTTACCTTCTCACTCCAATTATATAATATAATATATTTAAAAATGTTTTGTATCTTGCTAATCAAACCCGCTGACGTACTCTTGCTCCTCCCCTCTACTCATAAATTTTTGTTCATTCCATTAACCGCATCTATATTTTTGTTTTTTATAGTCGTAGGTATTCATTCAAATGGAGAGAATAGGCACAATACAAGCATATTCTATGCTTAGGTGTAATTCTCTACATTTTGATGAATTGTAAAAAAGCACATAAATTGGTTATTCTGTAATTGATTATTTGAATTGTTTTGAATAAAGAAATTGAATTGAAAATTGAAATTGAATTCTCCAAACAACAGGAGTCACTGGAGACATATACTGCATTCAGTCAAGCGTCTGAATCCGGTTTAACCTAAAATGGGAGAAAATGTCCAGCCTAATAATGCGCAAATCGTGGAACATTTTCTTCTGTGATTCGGCATACATTTTTCTAGGGATGCGTCATGCCATGAGACAATGCCTATACGCGTCCGGGTTACTGGAATAGTGGGTGGGGCTCCGCCTCCCATTGGAAACGTCATAAAATTCTGACAGGTACTTGCCGGAATAAACCTACGTCGTAGGTGTATGTGGGGTAAAACATCGGTAGGCAACGACTTTTCGTTACTAAATGATCTCACAAAAGAACTGTGTTTTCGCATAAGGTAGAACTACCCCTAACTTCCCTGATTGGAATGGTTTCATTTACTATACAACACTGGATTATTGGATCTATAGATAGATAGAGACCATGGCCCTTCAATTTTTTTCTTACTTTCGGATAAAATAGTTATATTTATGACGCCAAAGAAGAAAATTTCACAGGTATATTCATTAGGACTGTCAAGTGTTTTTTATCCATGAGAACTAGACATATTTGAGTAGGTGCTCATTTTTGGAACGATAGAACTACTAGGAATTATACAAATTATCTGGATATTTTAAGTTTTACAGCAATAACTGTTGGCTGATCATATCTTGCTGTAACTGACTTCAATCCTATCCTTGATAAAAATTCCTACGCCCGCGACCCCTTCTCGTTCCTTTATGCGGTAATATAATGCCGAAAAATAATTGAAATTTTAGTTTTTTCTCCTTATTTGCTAAACCGAGTTTCCATAATCACTTTCCCTGTATAGTTCCACATGATTGATTTCGAATGAAGGCTCGGCGTCTCTTTATATAAATGACATATTAATAGGGCTATGATGAAGGCAGTTAATGTCTCCTCTCCGTTCGAGACGCCAATGTTTTTTTCGTTTGTTGATTGATTTTCGATGTCGACGACTAGATATTACGATTTTTTCGGTAGCAATTTGAAGGGAGATTGGAATGATTGAGTGGAACGTAGATTAATTTTTTGTTTGAACTCTTTTCCAGGAAAGTGAAGCGTCTACATGAAAATAATTCTGTTTACACAAAATATCTCAATTCGTGGGTAAAACATTTTTTCATTGAGTCCTGGACAAAGAAAAAAGTTGAGTTATTTGAGGCAATTCCTGTTTCTTAAATCCTTGTTAGTCTTTGAGTTACTGATTTTTTTATTAAAACTTGAGATTTCGAAGAAGTTCGTTACTCATCATTGCTAATGATCCTTGTTAATTGATGTATCTGAAGGCTTGCCGGTTGAATTAATATAGAGCCAAAACTCAGTGCATGGACTGAGAGTCATCATGCTCTGTAGTTTTCTGAAAATATACCGTTTAGTTGCGTAATCACTATCCAGATATTCCACTGAAGAACACAGAAAGACTTTGGGCAAATTCCACAGTAAAACGTGTCGAAGATGACCATAGTGTGGAGAAAAAATTGAGTCGAATTGCCAAATTATATGGAGTCAAATAAACAAATTTTTCTACGACAGTGATACTTTTTAGCACACGTGCGTAAAAAAATCACCTGTGCGTAAAATCATCAACTGAGCGTTAAGTAATTTTTTACACACTGTTCATACATTTACGCATTTTTGAAAAATACAGTATTTTGCGTCAAATATAATTAGGAAGTCTTCATTTGATAATACGACGACAATTCATATCATTGAACATTCAAATTAATGATATAATTACTAAAATTTGGCAATAAAATAACTGTCGAAGAAAAAACTCTTTATGAAACAGTTTCGTAAAGGGCTTTTTTGTACTAGCTTGTTTTGTTGAACTCGGCTTCGCCTCATTCAATAAACTTCACGCTCATACAAAAAAGTCCCACTTTACGAACGTGTATCATAAATATTTTCTAATTTTGACACAATGACTCTTGAATGATGGTTTTTCGGATTGTTAGGCTGACGTGTATTGCGAGATGCTCTCGACGTTTCGCCAACACGAGTGGATGGCATTTTCAAAAAAGAGATGTTTACAGTTGCTCTGATCATTGTTCAGTATTTGATGTACGTTGTCTCAACCAGTATTTATATGCCTACTGTTTTTAGTACCTTCATTATCTCGGTTACTACCCAGATACCTACCCAGGTATAATGAAGACACTTATGACTTTGTTCTCGAAAATGCCGAAAGAGAACCGCACCTGTGCTATTTTGTATTTCGATAAGTTATTGTAAAATATCACAATCTAGCAATTTGCATCCAATTTCGATATGCAGATGTGTGGAATCTTTACAAAGTTATTAAAAAAAATTACTTTAAAAAAACTTATCAGAAAGTAATTCGTTTTGGTTATAATTCTTATTAAATTAGCTGAAATTGAATAAACAAAATTATAATTTCATTTTTCTATTCAAATTTTATCATTCTCTCAAGTTATATATGGTCTTTCTAAATATCTATCAGATGTTGTTCAATGTGGCTTTAGCCGGGAAGTATTTGTTTTCTGTTCCATATTACAAAAAAGTAACTTCAATTTATCGTAGGTTTTTTCCATTTTCAGAGGTTTCATTGGTTCAATTTTCAATTGAGAATGTTTTTCTTTACAACATGAATTCCTTCCAAGAGAGGTTAGCGACTAAATTCCAACTTTCCAATAAAATCAACATTATTTGTGTGGATTTCGGAGCCAAATTCCACTGAAACTGGGATTACTTGTCTCTACGCACACTGTCCTGCGCAGTTTCCTAACCTACTAGGTTCGTTTTTTTTTGTTTTGCAGATCCAGAACTGTTCGGAAACTCCCCATTATGCATTGAAGCAACAATTCCCAGACCGCCCGGGACAGTCTCGGAGACGTGATTAAACCACATTGCATTGAAAATATCTCTGCACATATCATGTATTCAAAGAATTCAAATTTGACAGGCAGACAACTTGAACGATTCGCAGATTGCCTCATAATTCAATCTGAAACAATATACACATATCAGATTAAACTTTCTTGCCAACTGCTCATTTGATTCTGATGATTTTTTTCTCAGTACGTATTCATGTCAGAAATTTCAATTCAGATATAAATTTGAGCATATATGGAGTGCAACAATGAGATAAAGTTTATTTCCCGAAATTTGTAACATCCTGTGCTACAGCAGCTGTAGTCAACTAGAATCACATTGAGTCTTGATCTTTTCTGAACTTTTTGTTTTTTTAATCACGACAATATCTCTGTTTATACTGGAGATACCCTCTTTTAAAGCGAACGCATCGGAAAACGTATTCGCATGCAAAAAATGCCTTTATCTGATAGATAGATAGATAGATAAATGGGCTTTATTGTCTAAAATGTATAACATTTTGTCGACAAAGTATGTCATGTCTAAAACTATTGGTAAATATATAAAATAATAAAATTATAATAGGAGAATTTCAATAAATCATTAAAAAAACATGAAAGGGATGAAAAATTAAAATACATTCACAATAACAAAACAGTTTTAAAATGTCCTAGTATAAAACGTGATACATATACAAACATATATATATATATATATATATATATATATACATATATACATATAGATAGAAAGACTAGAAATTATATGCAAAATACTCTCCCAAACTGTAGAAGCACTTTCCTATTAAAAGGTTTCTCACCGATTTTCTAAATTGCTTCTTTCCTTTAATTTCTGTAATTCGTTTTGGCAAATGATTATATATCTGTCTACTTCTATAGATTAGAGAATCCCTAGTTAAAGATAAGATGGGTAGTGGAAGGACAAGTTTTTTATCACTACGAGTCTGTCTTTCGGTATGATTCAAAAACTTGTCTTTATGTTTGTAAAGCAAGCAGACAGTCTCTAAAATGAAAATCTCGAATACTGTGAGTATTCCGTTATTGCAGAAAAGTGGCCTACACGAGTCTCGCAACTTCAGTTTGAAAATTATTCTCAATGCTCTTTTCTGAATAACGAAAATACTTTGCATCAGAACCTGGCTGCCAGAGCCCCAGAAAGGAATTCCATACCGGAGGTGACTCTCCATAAGTGAATAGTATGCATTTATTGATGCAGAAAATCCGAGTTCACGAGATATGACATTTATTGCAAAGCAACCAGAAGACAACTTTTTTTTCAGAGCAGTAATATGCGCCTCAAATTTTAAATTACTATCAATATATATACCGAGGAATTTGGTCATAGATTTACTCTCAATCACCCGACTTCCTAATGTTACCTGTTCCAATTCCCACTTAAATGAAACCAAATTTGTTTTAGAAACATTTAAACATAACATATTTGAGTCACACCAGTTTTTAATTTTTTCTAAATTTGAGTGGATGTATCGAGTCAAAGAAGCGGTGTTTTCATTACGCCAAAGTATCGTGGTGTCATCAGCAAACAAGGTGAATGCTCCAGATATATCGAGTTTAGCCATATCGTTAATATAAAGTAGAAACAAAACTGAGCCTAAGACTGATCCTTGAGGAACTCCGCGTATGATTTTTCCACTTTCAGAAGTTTTATGATTCAATGATATTTTCTGATTTCTACCAGTTAGATAAGACCTGAACCATTCTAAGGCTATTCCACGGAATCCATAATGAGAGAGTTTCTGCTAGAGGATTTCATGATCAACACAATCAAATGCCTTAGAAAGGTCCAAAAACACTGCCGCAGCCACTTCCTTATCATTTAGGGTGGTGTAAATGTTTTCAAGAAAATTGAAAATGGCATCAGTGGTATTTTTATCACACTGGAAGCCAAACTGTTCGGAAGCTAAAATTTTATGTCTTTCTAAAAAATCAATTATCCTACGTTTGACTAGTTTTTCGATAATTTTGGATAACGTTGATAAAATTGATATGGGTCTGAAATTGCTTGCGTCGTCGGCAGCTCCTCCTTTATGAAGCGGTATAACTTTAGCCGATTTTAAGCTAGAAGGAAAGACACCAGTGCTAAACGATGTATTTATTGCGATCACTAAGGCTTGAAGAGCTTCATCAGGCAATTGTAACATCAACTTCGCAGAAAGGCTGTCTTCACCAGCAGAATTTTTGTTTTTTATGTCTTTTATTGCTAGTTTCAACTCACTCAAATCTGTATCATACAAAAACAAGGAATTTAAGGGAGAACTTACATTTTCCAAATAATTGTATGTATCGAATTCCAATCTGTGGTCTGACTGATTTAGAAATTGAGCATAATTTTTCCTGCTATATATACGTCCGTACTGCTTATCTTGCAAGATTTTATTTTTGAAAATATTGGGAATAAGACAAAAAACAGCTTCGTGATCTGAAAGACCTGGATTGATTACTGAGCATGATACATCTTTGATGTTTGTGCAGACATAATCTATAATGCTCGATGAGGATTTGGATATACGAGTGGGGCTGTCTACACGCATGACTAGGTTAAAGCAATCTAACAAGTTATTTAGTGTTTGGGTTTCAGTGCATGTTTTGTTCTCATAGTGTATGTTGAAGTCTGCTGCTCGTATTGTGGCCTTAATTGAAGATTGCCGAAATTCAACGATATGTGTTAGATACCCTTGGTATACCTCGGAACAACAGTCCAGGATGCCTGGAATCGGTATTTGGTAACGGGAAATTTCAACAGGAGAGTGGGTTCCGGAAGAAAACGGAAGACAAGTGCAATTGACGACCTCTTTATTGTCCAGAATGCTTTACGAAATCGTAAAACTGCATCAGCTGTTCAGAATCAACATCTTCTACAAACCGTTCGTAGAATTAAAGTCAGTGAGAGCAACATCCGACGAAGACTTTAAGAAAACGACCTGTCTTCAATGATACCTGTCACTGGACCCCAGCTACTTCCAAGACATCGTTGAGCACGTTTTGAATTTGCGCGCCTACATTTGAATTGGGGGATTGAGCAATGGACTTAAGTCGTTTTCTCAGATGAGTCGCGATTTTGCCTGCGATCGCCTGATGGTCGGGAGACGTCAAAATAGAAGATTTGCGGACTGTACAATTTCAGAACGCGTAAGTTTCATTGGGAGTTATGTGATGGTGTAGGGGGAATTTCGAGGGACTCCCATACAGATTCAATATTAGTTAAAAACGGCGCATCGATATATCGAAGATATTCTTCAGGACGCTCTCATTTTATAGGAGATAGCTTCGTATTAATGCAAGATGATGCGCGACCGCATGTGGCACGAGTAGTTAACGAATATTTGGTCAAAGTGGGTATTGAACCAATGGTATGGCCAGCTTGCAGTCCTGATCTCAATCCAATTGAGCATCTCTGGGACCAACTTCAAAGACGCATTCTTCGCTGACCCGCTCTACCCGACAGCCTTCATGATATGCGAATTGCACTCCAGGAAGAATTTGATGCCATTCCACAAGAATTTCTTGCAAACCTTATTGATTCGATGCATCATCGACTGAATGCAGTCATTTTGGCGCGGAGGGGACACACTGAATAGTAGCCCCTTAAAATTGTTCATTATTTTTATGAATTTGCATGTTTCTGTTAGTTTTCTGATTGAACTTACGTTTCGATGTTTATTTGTTGTGTTTTCACAGCTTCGTCCGAGGCGTTCGCTTTGAAACATTGTATCAGAAATAATGTCGTGATTAAAAAACAAAATGTTCAGGAAAGATCAGGGTTCAATGGCTGTGCCTATGAGAGAAAAGCGGAAAGAGCTTTGCTGGATGAAGCATAAAAGCGCTTCACAAGTCTACTAGACGGTCCATAAAATGTCAAATTACAGGGCTCTGAACCGCTTCAAATAAATCCAGCGGAAAATAAAGCGCAAATCTGAATGAAAATTTCTGACATACCATCGTTACTGAGAAATCAATCTACAATTTAAAAAAAAAACATTAAAATCAAATTAGCGGTTCGCGAGGAAGTCAAGTTTGAATTTGGGGCCAGTTTCTAGTGGCCGGTTTTTTTTTGCCGGCGAGTGTGTTTGATTTGTATTATATTGCGAGTTTCACAAGTTCTTCCAACAAAAATTTAGTTTGATAGAAAAACAAAATGAGATTTCATATTGCAAACAAACATATCTATTCAACTTCATACCCATCTTAAAATCCGTTGATTCCATCCATTTTTCTCTAGAGCAATTTAAACTCAAATGCGTGCGCGGTACTTTATCCTTAAACAAATCCGTCGCAGTGGAAAATTCCGTACCAGGAGCGACGCCGACGATTTGTTCGTTTAATAATGGAGAAAGAATGTTATTTCATTTGTAAAAAGGAGGAAGCGCTTGACGTGGGTATAATGGGGAATGTCCTGTAGGAAAGGATTCGGGAGGAAAGCGGTTTGAATTATCTGCTCGTGTAGGATTTTTTTGAGTGGAAGTGCTTTGAAATACGTTCGAAACTCATTATAGAGACTCATTAAAAAATATTTCGTCCGAGTTCCAAAGAAAAACTATGTATACCAGTTAAATGAACGGAAGAAATATTAAACGACGAAAAGGAAAACGGATGTATAAACGAATTGGACATTTGTATACATTGATTATGTTAACTAATTGAATATTGACAAATATGGAAGATTAATTTTTGCTAACAATAGGATACCTTATTCCAACTGCTTTTTTATGAAACTTTGATGTTAGCAAATTCGAGAATGTTCCGTTAGCAAAACAAATAGCTTTAAAATAAAAACTTCAGCAATCCGGGTTCAAACCTGGTTACAGCTGTGTTAGTACACTTGTAAATATAACAGATGGCATTAGCAAAGGTATCGATGAGAACAAGGCAACTGCATTCATCCTACTGGAGTTTTCGAAACCATTTGATTTGATAAATCACAGAATTCTCTTATCTACACTTCACTGCTTAAGGTTTGCAAACTTGTTAATTCATAATAGACTTCAACGTGTTACTCTGAATAATAAAACTTCGAATATTGCTCATGTTTCATGCAGAGTTCCACAGGGTAGTATTTTGGGCCGCTTCTGATCACCTTATTCACTGCAACATTCCATGAGGCTCTGCAACACTGTAACTACCACATGTATGCTGATGACACACAGATTATAAAACCTTTGAACCCGATAATGTCATTCAAACTAACAGAATCGATTTATTTGCAATCTGTAACAGACATATGTGATAAGCATCTACTCAAAATATATCCTCAAAAGTCTAGTGCTATTTTGTTCTGTAATGATAATGTCAGGAACGAGATATGTTATAATCTTGAATTGAGGATAGAAATTGACACAATACCTTTCAGTGAGAGTGCAAAAAACCTGGGATTGATACTAGATCAAAAATTAAGATTTAAAGAACAGGTCAATACTACGTTGAAAAGAAGTTACATTAGCTTAAAGATGATTTAACCACATAGACACTATTTGGGCCAATATGCAAAAAAATTATGTGTAATTCGTTAGTTCTTTCCCAATTCAACTACTGCAACATCGTTTATGGGCCTTGCTTCGATAGCGTGGATAGTCAGCGTATTCAGAAAGTTCAGAACTGTTGTTTGAGACTTATTTTTGGTATGAAAAGAAGGCAGAGAACTTCACATAAAATTAAAGAAGTAGAATGGCTCAATATGTCTAACAGGCGTAAACTACATATCCTTTGCAACTTTTACAAATTATTGAAATTTAAGCAACCCAACTATCTCCATGATAAAGTCATATTTAGAAGAGATATACATGATATAAACACTCGAAAAACTTTTTCGATTACCATTCCTCGACATAGAAAAGAAATTACCGAAGTTTTTCATTTAATATTGCCAGTTACATGAATACCTTCAAGATAACTGACTATAGTAGGTCTTGTTTCTCTTTAAAAAAGTCAATGTTTGAATATTCGCGTAAACTACAAAATAAAAATTCCACCCAACTCAGAGTAAAAAAAACAAATAAATAAAACTCCCACAGCGTCGTCACACAAACTAGCGGATTCACAACCTGGGGGAATCACTGCCATCGTAAAGTGAACTAATATAAAGTTTCTGTTCTCTCTCTTTTCTATCTTTTTTCTCTCTTTCTTTCTCCTGCACTTCTCTCGCTTTTTTCCGCTCACTGTATACTAGTAAGTAGCTGTATTATTAGTTTTAAGTTTAGTTTTAGTAACGATTTGGGTAGAAGAACAGTTTCTTTCTTCCTGGTGTTATTTACCTAGTCCACTGCTTATACAAAAAAAGGTTATTTTGTGCTTTGTAGTAAATAATAAACGTATTACTATTATATTATATCATTATATTATAAGACCATTCACGTAAAATTGGATACAAAGGACCCCGTAAGAAAACACATGGGAAATTGGCTCTCGGTCAAATTGGCTGAAATTTCATTATGTTATAGTAGGATGGGTCGTTAGGAAAATGTGTGAGATCAAATGATTTTGTATGTGTCGTTTCTTAGATATACGAGGATGTATTGATATCTAGTTAGCCTAGACCAGTTCCCTGCATAAACAAAATATTGCGTTATCATAGCAACGAACAATAACTTATTAGAAGTGTCAGTGTAAAGTTTGACTTCAAAAAAGTAAACCAGAGTTGCGCAATAAATTAAAAGAAAAAATATGTCCACCAAAATTGTGAAAATCAAAAAATTGGAGTATCGAGCCATCATCAAGTACCTGTATTTAAAAGGGTTAAGAGGTAAGCAGATTTACGAAGATATGCCTAATACCCTTGGTGATCAATGTCCTTCGTATGCAACCGTGAAAAATTGGACAGCAAGCTTCAAAAGAGGTAAATTTTCCACTGGAGATGATGACCGATCGGGAAGGCCAGTTTCTGTGTCAGTCCCCGAAAATATCGATGCAGTTCATGACATGATTTTAACAGACCATCGAATTGGGCTAAAACGGATATCTGAAGCAATGAATATTTTATACGAACGCGTTCATCATATAGTTCACGTCAATTTGGACATGAGAAAAATTGCTGCAAATGGATACCCAAATGTTTGAATGTTGACCAAAAGCGTGCAGGGGTAGTAGCATCGCGTTCGATCTGTGCTCGATTTGAAAACGATGTAGACTTCTTAAACCGAATTGTTACTATGGATGAGACTAGGGTACATTTCTACGATCCAAAAACAAAGCAACAATCGATGGAATGGCGACACTCCGGTTCTCCAAGACCCAAGAAGTTTCGTGTCCAAAAATCTGCTGGAAAAGTTCTTGCTTCAGTTTTTGGGATTGCCATGGAGTAATCATGATTGATTTTTTGGATAAGGGTAGAACAATAACTGCAGATTACTATTCGACATTACTGACCACTCTATGGGAAAAAATTGAAGAGAAAATACGCGGAAAGCTATTCAAAGGTGTTTTGTTTTTGAAAATATTGACTATTATACATAAAAGTTTTGTCTACTTTGTATATTGCGTTTCCAGAGATTACGTTATTACGATATATGAGTATATTACTATCGATTGAACAAAACTTTAGTGAGTCTTTTGATAAATTAAATTAAATTTTCGAAACTTTTCGAAATAAATTGTTTGATACTGTAAACAACACAAACTACACAAAAACAACAAGATTGCATCAATACACGCAAACTCCAGAACATATAATAATAAATATAATAATTCAATCATACAATAAAAATAGTACACATAATGGTAAAAAAATAGATGACTAAATAGGCGAAGTGTCACTGTTAAACGGTGTTTTTCAACTTGACATCAACAACCTCATATATCGTTATACCGTAAACTTTAAAAATGAATATCTTAAAGACACAACATACAAAGTTGACCAAACTTTCATATCTAATAGTCAACGTTTACAAAATGGTGAGAGTAAAATTAGGTCCCAATTATTGGAACAGTTTTTGAGATATCCAATAAAAAATTTCTGAATGTCATAAAAAAAATTAACGCATTCTGTGTTTGAACTGAATGTAATATTATTGTTAACTGAATACTTCAGAAAGTTTCTTTATCTGTTATTCAGTCAACATTGGCAATGAATAATTTTTTATGTAGTCAAAAATGATCTGTCAATTGTTTTCAGTATAGGGGTATAATCCAAAATTAAAAAAGTTCGTATTTCAAACAGAGAGAGCAATCAAGAAACAAAACACGTTTAAATCGCGTAGAATAGACTAAACCTATAACTTATTGGTTATGGAATGGTGCTAAAAAAACTATCAAAAAACGATTTTTTTTACTATGCCCCGTATACACCCCAATGTACTATCATTAATAGGATTATAATTGGACAGTTTTTTTCTTTGCCAGTTCTAGCTAATTACGACGTTTTTACGAACTTTGCCAGCTTATATATCAGCTTATACAGTGCGGCTTTTTTTAGTCCCCCCCCATGTTAACTTTTGAACGGTTCGACGTAGAAACATGAATAAAAAACCGTTTGGAGGGTTTCAACGATACTGTTTGATTTGCTTTGAATGATATAATTCGTGTTAGTTTTATCAAAGTATTTTTTATTGACGTTTTATATTTCAAACAATATTCAAGTTATAGTTCATAACAGGCTGTCGCTAAGAGTAACCGAGAGTTCTTGATAACGACCAACATCATAGATACAGGGTCATAACACAATAAATGAAAGGATTTGAAATAAAGTTATACATTACGCCCACCTTGAAAGGTAGAGCTTTCAAAATCATCATAAAACAGTTTCATTTTGAAGAGTTCATAAATATCAAAACTGGAGCTAATAAAAGTTATAGTCTCATTTCATGTCTATTGTTCTACAGGTAGAGGACTAATTTTAACGACACTGCGTTTGAAAATTCCTCCCTTGCTTTGCACACTCACGACGCGCACAACATTGTCTTTCCCTGGATGAAGAGCCACTATTCGTCCAAGTCGCCATTGAAGTGGGGGCAGGTTTTCTTCTCGAAGAACAACTAATGTTCCTATCCTCAGGTCTTGGGGTTGGTTTCGTTTCCATTTATTACGTTGCTGGAGTGAGACAAGGTACTCGGAAGACCATCGTTTCCAAAAATGCTGGGCGATTTGTTGAAGACGTTCATACAGCTTCAAGCGATTGATAGGAATCTCAGTGACATCTCTCTGTGGTACAGCCATCAACGAGTCACCCACAAGGAAATGAGCAGGGGTTAAGGGGGATAGGTCATTTGGATCAGAGGATAAGGTAGTAATTGGGCGTGAATTGAGGACTGCCTCAATCTGACAGAGAACTGTGTACATAGATTCAAAAGTAAGATGAGCGTTTCCTATTATCCTTATCAAGTGATATTTTGCTGATTTAACAGCAGCCTCCCAAAGTCCACCTTGATGAGGTGAGACCGCTGGTATTCGATGCCAACTGATATGATTTTTCAACAAGAAGTCTCGTGTTTCACCCGAGTCAACTGAATGATTAATTTCAGTTTTTATTTCTTTTAATTGCCTATTGGCACCTACAAAATTCGTACCATTGTCCGAATGTATGTCGGTACATAATCCACGTCGTGACACGAACCGTTTCAGACAATCTAAAAATGTTTCGGATGTCAGATTGCCAGCTAATTCTATATGGACAGCTTTAGTGATGAAGCAAACAAATATGCAAATATAGGCCTTTACCAGTTTTCTTGATCTAAGTTTGCCATCTTTGATGAGAACTGGGCCTGCATAATCAATACCAACAATAGAAAAAGGTCGTTTTGGAATTAATCTTGATTTTGGGAGATTTCCCATTAAAGGACTCAAAGTGGTAGGCTTTGCCTTGAAACACACCAAACATTTTCGAATAACCGTTTTTACGATACTTTTACCGTGAATTGGCCAGTATTTATTTCTGATAGCGGCTAAAGTGGCTAATACGCCGGCATGTAAATTTCTTTTGTGCTCATAATTTATAATTTTTTCTGTGAATGGATGTTTTGCTGGAAGTAATATTTGATGTCTTTTATCAAAACATTCACTGGAGTATACAATCCTTCCACCCACTCGTAATAAGCCATCTGAATCTAGAAATGGATGTAAAGATAAAATCTTACTAGAGTTTGGTATTGACTTCATCTCCTTCAGAGAATGAATTTCATGAGAAAAAATAGATGATTGGCACATTTTCATAAGAAGAATGAATGCCTTATTTAATTGAGATTTAGTTAAGCTACCTTTCAACTTTTCATTTTTGGATCTGATGTTATTTTTGAATCTAAGCAAGTATGTAAAAACTCTATGAGTTTTCGTGAAAGTTTCATATCTATTGAATATGAAATCGTAATCAACTGAAACGAATGAAAGTTGAACTCTTTTACGCTTTTCTACTGAGTCAATGTGTTTGATAATAGGAGTCACAGGACATAATGAAGAATCCATCCTCAAAAATTCAGGACCAGACCACCATAAATTATTTACAGAGAGCCTTTTAGGATTAGAACCACGAGAAATTAAGTCAGCTGGATTATCTTTTGATTCCACATATCGCCAATTATGAAAGTCTGTGAGTTTTTTTATTTCTGCAATTCGGTTTCCCACGAAAGTTTTCCATTGGCAAGGCTCCGAAGAAATCCATGCTAAAACTATCTTGGAATCACACCAAAAGGTTTTATTTAAAATGCCCATTTTTAAAGATTCTTCAGCTTTTTGTGATAATCGTGCTGCTAGTAAAGCACCGCACAATTCCAATCTAGGCAAATTTACTTCTCTTAAAGGACCAACCTTTGATTTGGCACACAATAGTTTAGAATAATGATTTCCGTGAATATCCGTAGTTCTAATGTAAATGCATGTGCCGTACGCTAATTCAGACGAATCCGAGAAACAATGCATTTGAATATCAACAAACTCATTAATTGTTACTTGTCGAGGAATTTTGATTTCATTTATATCGGGTAATTGATGAAAGAAATTTTCCCATGTCAGTTTCAAATCATCTGGAATGGAGTCGTCCCAGTCACAACGTGATTTCCATAACTCCTGTAATATGAGTTTTGCGTGAACTGTTACAGGACCGATTAAACCGAATGGATCAAATATTTTTGATATGCAAGAAAGAATGGATCGTTTCGAAATTGTAGAGAAGTCAGAAATAGAAAATGTAAATGAGAATGAGTCAGAATTAGGATTCCATACCAAACCTAATGTTTTAACATTTCCATCTTTCGGAATATCAAGTTCAGGTAAATTTCCCAGGCTTGAATTATCAAGAAGTTCGTTACGATTCGAAAACCATTTTCTTAATGGAAATCCCGCGTTTTTTAGAATATGTGTAACTTCATGTTTCATTTTTAGTGCCTCTGCTAGTGTTTGATGACCGCTAATTAAGTCATCCACATAAAAATCTTGTTTTATAATTTCCGCAGCGCAAGGATATTCTCCTTGGCTTTCTATAGCAGCTTGAAATATCGATCTACACGCAAGGAATGAAGCTGGACCTATGCCATAGGTGAGAGTATTGAGACGATAATGTTTCAAATCGTCATTTTCATTTGCACGCCACACTATCCGTTGAAGATCACGATATTCATCCTGTACATAAACTTGGCGATAACATTTTTCGATATCTGCCGAGAAAACGACATTATGTTTTCTGAATCTCAAAGCAGTTGAGAAAAGTTCACATTGGATAGTAGGGCCTACTTTCAAGACATCATTGAGTGATAAGCCCGAGTCAGTTTTACAAGAACCATCAAACACTACTCGCAATTTAGTAGTGAGGCTACTTTCTTTTAATATTCCGTGGTGTGGTAGATAAAATTTTATTTCAGCTGTATCTGATTTAATTTCAACCTGAGTCATGTGTCCTAAATTCTCATATTCTTTCATGAAATCTTCGTAACGTTTTTTAAATTCGGGATTTCTAGAAAACCGTTTTTCTAGAAAACTAAATCGTTTAATTGCAGTCTGAACAGAATTTCCCAGTTTAACATAATTTTCTTTCAAAGGTAAAGCTACTTCAAATCGACCATGAGTATCACGCCTAACGTTCTCTAAAAAGTTTTGTTCACAGTCGGCTTCTTCCCGAGTATATAGTTTTTTATTTTCAACCTCCTCTAATTTCCAAAATTTTTGCAATTGTTCATGGAGCTCATTATTACTGATGTTAAGATTACATGAAATTGGTAAACTGAAATATTTTTCATAATTAATAGGACCAGAAACGATCCAACCTAGTTTTGTATTTTGTAATATGGGACCGTCGCGGCCAGTTTTAATTTGCCCTACGCATAAAACATCGAAAAATATGCTTGCACCTAGCAAAACATCTATAGGACCTGATTCGTTAAAACATTCGTCAGCGAGAACGATGTTTTCTGGTAAATGTAATGTGGATATATCAAATGAAATTTGCGGCATATTATCAGTTATTTTATCGATAACTAAAAATGATTCTTTTACTTTGTATTTGCCGTCTCTAGATTTAACATAAGTTTCAGTTTTTCCAGATATATTATTTATTGAATTATTAATACCAGCAACTGGAATGTGAATTTTTAATATGTTTAAATTGAGTTTTTTCACTATTGAAGTAGTCATGAAACTGGACTGCGATCCGGTATCAAGCATCGCGCGACAGCAAGTCGGTTTTCCTTCAAAATCCAAAATATTTATTTGAGCTGTAGCTAGCAACACTTGTGAACGACGAGACAGATTTGTATTCGTAACTACTGGAAATGGATGAGTTTCTGTTTCATTTAAGGTAGTATTACGCATATGCATTGACTGAAGGGATTGTGGAGGGTTGATCGAAACAGATGTACAAGGTTTATCAGAGGTTGATGATGACGATGGGATATTCGCTTCAGATGAAACAGTAGCACAGTGCAAAAGAGTATTGTGTTTTTTGTTACATAATCGACAACCTGCTGATCTACAGTTTTGTTGAGAATGAAACGGTCTTAAGCAATTAGTACATAATCTATTTTTTTTAACTTCGGAAAATCTGTTAACAACAGACATTTCTAAAAATTTCTCACATTGATGATTAAAATGATTTTCTTTGCAGAAAGAACAAGTTATCTTATGAGTTGTTAAATTGTTGTGAACTTTATCGTCTCGAGTAAAATTTGTTTTTTGAATTTTAGATTTGTTTTCAATGGTTTCCAAAAGTTGACATCTTTTTGTTAAAAAATCTGTCAATTCTGAGATGGTAGGTGAATCTTTTCCACTTTTATTAATAGACTCCTCCCATTCTCGTTTGGTGATGGGATCTAGTTTAGTGGATATGATATAAATTAAAAGTGTGTCCCAGCTATCAGTGGGTTGCTTGAGAGCTTTCAAGGAACGTAGATTTTTATTGAAATTGTCTAAAAGCTTACGCAAATGAACATGAGATTCAACTTTTACTGGGTATAAATCAAAAATTGCTTTCACGTGTGTATGAATGATGAGTCTTTTGTTTTCGTAACGAATTTTCAACATAGTCCATGCAACGGTGTAATTATCAGAAGAAATATCTATTGATTGTATCAATTGCGCAGCTTCCCCTCGTAGGCACGATTGTAAATAGTAAAATTTTTGAATATCAGAAAGTTGAACATTTCCGTGGATAAGACTTTGAAATGTGTCATGAAATGTCATCCACTGATTATAATGACCATAAAAATCTGGTAAAGTAATGTTGGGCAATTTGACTTGACCTAATAGATTATCTGAACGTGTTGAATCACCGCCGCCGTTGGATTGATTATCAGGTGTAGCAACGGAAGAAATTGAAGAAACATTACCGACAGGTTTTGACAAATTTGAAATCGTATCTTTTGCAAAAGCAACTAATTTGAAGTATGTGTCTTCAAAATTCTTTCGTTCGTCATCCTCAATACCGTTATTCACTAATTCAATTTGATTTTGAACATCTTCAAAATTATTGAAAAGAATTTCAAGTTTTTCTAATCTGATTTTGATTTCGTTGACGCTAGTGTCCTCAGAAATATTAGAAATGAACGTTTGAAATCTTGTCAGTTGACCCTTCAGTTGGCCGCGTTTCATTACTAAAGCATCAGCCATTTCAACTAGTTTTCTACTGTCAGATTGCGAAATACTTGGATAAGGAAAAGGTACAAAGGATGGGTGACTCACAGTTCCGTTTCAGAAGTGTCTCGTAGACTGAATCTGCTTGCCAGTTGTGTGATTGATTTCTGCTTGCTGGTTGCGTTGTTCCACTACACTGGATTTTGTAGTAGAAGTTCAAATATGTGTAAACCTATTAATCTAGGCTCAGAAGGACCAAATTTTATGTTTGATTTGCTTTGAATGATATAATTCGTGTTAGTTTTATCAAAGTATTTTTTATTGACGTTTTATATTTCAAACAATATTCAAGTTATATTTCATAACATGCTGTCGCTAAGAGTAACCGAGAGTTCTTGATAACGACCAACATCATAGATACAGGGTCATAACACAATAAATGAAAGGATTTGAAATAAAGTTATACAGATACTATTTTTTGAAATAAAAAATATGGTGATTGTTCGACAGGGGGCGCGAGGGGCACATCAACTCAAAAATTTTAAATGGCATGGGGGGTCAAGTGTCACATCGTTGAAAAGAGAATTCAATTATCTTTACAACCATCTAATTTTTTTTTGATTTGGTTGAATTTTTTTTCACAATCCAAATTCGAAATATCAAAAATAAATCCGGATCTGAAAACTACTCATACCTCGATATATTTGAACGGTTTGTTGTGGAATAATGAAACCAAAAATATTTTGAAGGGTATTACCGATACTACTTTTTGAGAGAAGAAACATTGAAATTACTCGACAGATGGCGCTAGGGACAGATCAACTTGAAAATTTCGAAAGGCATATAAATCGATATTGAGAAAAAACTTCTCAACAAAATTAAAAAATATTCAGATGGTTGTGAAGAGAATTGAATTATCTTTTCAACGATGTGACACTTGACCCCCATGCCATTTAAAATTTTTGAGTTGATGTGCCCCCCGCGCCCCCTTCGAGCAATCACCATATTTTTTATCTCAAAAAGTAAAATCGGTGAAACCCTCCAAACGGTTTCTACGTCGAACCGTTCAAAAGTTAACAGGGGGGACTAAAAAAGCCGCACTGTATATCAGAAACACATACAGAATCATTTAAACTCGCACATTTTTCTAACGACCCATCCCACTGTAACATGATAAAATTTCAGCCAATTTGACAGAGAGCCAATTTTCCATATGTTTAATAAAACCAGTTACTCCACAACTTCTTATTTCCCAATTGACATAAACTTGAATGAAATTAGTATTATTTATTGGAAAATATCCAGTTGATATACCAAGAGACCAGAAACCAATTTACCCTTCTGTATCGTCGCTATCCTGTATGGACGTTTCAAATTAGTAACATCGATTTGAGGTCACGAATGAACAATTTTACGAATATCAGACCAAGTAGGACACTTCCGGTTTCACCAGAATAGCATCAAATTTTTTTAGTTCAAGTAGAAAGTATGATGTTTTTGAAATAAAATTTGAAACAGGGGATCCCGCTTTCGAATCTCAGTTGATCAATATTTTTTTAATTCAGTTCAAATTTTTATTTTTCTGTATGAGCGCGAAGTTTGTTGAATGAGGCGAAATGGAGTTCAACAAAAAACGCGAATACATTGAAAATTCATTACGAAATTGTATCACACAAATTTTTTTCTACGACAGTTATTATATTGACAAATTGTAGCAATCGTATGTTTCATCCTATAAGTTTTCATTTTTTGTCGAATTATCAAATGATGACTTCCGAGTAAAATCTGACGCAAAATACTGTCTTTTTGAGTAGTACAGAAACTTATTTTCGATTTAAAATTCAACTACTAATAAATTGGATAATTGTTTGTACCTTTATGCGTGTAGGTCAGCTTCATGATGGCCTCAGTTACTAACCTGAAAAAAAAAAACAAATTATTAACAAAACTTCCCAAGTAGCAAAATCATTGTTTTATGGAACTGATATATTTTATAAGTACTTTATAATGCCGAATTAATGAGTACTTTATCACTTAGTGAGTTTGACTGCGACATTTATGAGTTTTTATAACACTGTCGTATAAATATTTGTCCAACTCGCATTATAAAATTGAAGCTTGCTTTTGGCTGAAAATAGTTTTAAAACGAATTATAAGACCGATTCAAACCTGTTTTGAAAGAGTGTTTTAAGTGCTTTATAATGATTATATAGTTTTTGTATAACACGTTTAAGTTCTGCGGTAAAAAACAGTTTTGTAACAGTTTTATACAAGCTGTATAAAAGCTTTATAAAAAACTGTATAACAGTTTTTTAGGATATAGACTGTTGCGTCCTGATTGATGTGTTCTTATTAAATAACATTTTAAAGAGTTTATTTACCAACCTTGAATTCATTCTCTAATAATATATCTAACACAAGGATGGTACCGCCACTGTTCTATCCTCACTCTGGAGGTAGACAAAAAACTACCAAAAGTAAAAACTTTTATAGTAAGAAATAAATGGACAGATCATTATGTATTTGTACTTGGGTAGCTCCACTAGCTCCTTACTCAATTTTGCTTGTGTGTGTAAAAGTGTTCGTATTGGATTTCCAACATTTTCTGGCAGAGAGAAAAAAGGAAGATTGAAGTCCTAGCTAGGAAGTTCCGATCTGGCGATCACAATAAAGTCCATATCAAGAAACACTCATGGTAAGTGGCTATTTTACCATTCTTGTGGTTATTCTCTAGAACGTACAGTCCGTTGCATTAGTCTCACACAGAGACAGTTGATTCATAAAATGAGTATAACATTGTTTTATAGTCTACCTATAAAAGCGTTATGAACAGTTTAGAGGGCAAAATAGTAGTATTTGTGTGTGCGCAATAAATACTATATAAAACATTTTTATAATAACCGTTAGTGACCAAGTTTGGCCAATGAGACAATGGAAAAGTATCATGTAGAAAAGCTTTAACATTCTTTCAGTGCCTTTTACATCATCACCCCTAAACCAGGCTAAAAAAAACAATATGTAACAACCTTTGAAATAAATAAAATCAAGGTAGGTTTGTTCTGGAAAAATTGTTTATAGTGCCATTCAAAACAGCTCTATAAAATCATAAGGTTCCTTATAGAATATTTTTTTAAAGTTTTTATTGACACATAATTATTGTATAACTCAACGCCATATTTATTTGCGGGTTTGAGCATTTGCAAGTGGCCGCACGAAAAATATTTTCGAATATAAAAACATATATTTAAAACAATTATTACCTTTAAAAAAGATAAAGGGCGTTATACTCTATTTATTTGGTAAAGACGGAAAGTTAAGGTTGCTTTTTGAGTTAGTTTTGTCATTTTCAATTCTTGAATACCTCAGTGGAAGATTTAAGTACATTAATTTGGTAATTAGAAGGATTTCAGAAAGCTCATAGTGCATGTTAAATCAATTTCAGTTCATAGGTAAACTATTTTAACTGTCTAGTCATTTCATATGTATTTATTTTATTTTCACACATTACTTTTCCTAGCCAATTTTGAAAACAACCAACGCCAATCTAGTTTCTTTCTGATCTAGTAGAATTTGAATCAAGTTAAAACAACCAATATCATCAGTCATGAGAATATTAGTAAATCAGTGCGTATGGATATATTTGCGTATATTTATTCTTCCAACCGGCTCTGTACCATCATAGTGAATGACGAGAAAAATAATTCGGTGAGTTAGATCACTGTTATAATTGAAAACACTTATGAGAGTTTTCTTACTGAGTTAATCTCAACAAAAGTGTTATTCTGTGATTCTGTTTGTTAAATGAGAGTATTTTGCTCAGAATAAAACAAAACTATTTATTTCACTGGCTTAAAATAAGAGTACCAGTACATTTTACAGATTTATCTCACTTCTCTAAGAACCACGCTGGCACAAAAATATTTCAGATCTGTCATTTAACTTATCCAACTAAAATCAACCCCATTATCGCTTTAAAAAAAACAATCGATTCACTAAGCTATCAGTGTGCTCCAAATCGAAATTTTTGAGGAAAGCAACATAAAACCAGAAATGATCTCTGTTGAACAGCATCAGCAAATGAAATATCCATTCAAAGCATGCATTTGTAACCGGAGTTGCACTCATTCTTTTTCGAAGAGGATCATTATTTTCGAATTATGTCGGAAAGAGCGCGATCTGGAAATGTGAAAACGTTAAAAACACCAAGATCTCAAATGGTAGATCGTGCACCTCGGCAAAGAGTAATTTAAAATGTAAGTAGTTCAATTGCCAGGCGTAGCTGACTAGCCTCCGAATTAAATAAAAATGGAATTTTATAGATGAACGGAAATTTAAAATAGACTTACACGGTTCGAAATTAAATAATGGTTCAAATTAAGATTGCTTGAAAACAAGATTGCTGTTTTATACGTATTTTTTTTCGGAGCTCCCATAATGGGAGTTACCGTTGTGAATCAGAATATCACGGAAACTCTTTTTCGAATAATAATAATAATAATCGTATTTGCTCCTCCCAAATTTGATGAAACATTTTAATAGAGGTTTAAAAATATTTGAATGAAAAGGAGACAGTTCAATTATATTTTGCATCGTCTTTTGAATCTTCTGTACTACTGCCCTGGCTAGTGCCTGGGCGTGGACCTTCTCATCCAATATTAATTTACCACAATAAGGCTACTAACAGTGGTAACTCAACATATTCCTATTTGTTTCTCCGAACACTAATGTTGGTACTCAATGTCCCACCCTTAGTTCTTCACAATGCTTTAATAGGTACAATTATTAGATCTGATCTTTCTGGTTACATTGACTTATATTCTAGTTGGATTACAAAGGAAACTAAATTTGCTTTGGTTGTTTTCAGTTTGTTGAAGCATTGTTTATATAGAAGATAGTTAGTCAACCTTATGGGATTATAATTGGATCAAAATGGATGCGACATGTAGATGGCGATAGTGAGCTCGCATCCAAGTCATGTCGTAACTTCAGTGATGTGGCCTCCAAGTCATGTCGTAACTTGATTGAAACAATGGGACAGCATTAAAATCAGGTTTTTTTGAAGGAACCTGCATTAAAATGACGTCAAATATTCATGTTTTTAACTAATCACGCTAGATGACACTCGCTATCCGTCCAACACCAATAACACAGGCATTGACTAACTATCTTACTTCTCTATATAAACAATGGTTAAAGACAAGGTTTTGTTCAACTGCCCTAATAAGTAAATAATTATTCCTTCAGATGTGACAGGTAGGTTTTTTTTGAGAGTAACGGATTCAAAAGACTCTAAGACTCTAAGATTCTGAGTTTGAATTCAAAAAGCGACAAGCATTTGAATAAGTTACCCACAGGTACTAACTACGTAGTTACTAACCTACGTCACACATTTGAAGAAATTATTTTTCACTTATTAGTGCATTTGAATAAAAGCTTGCCTTTGAAAACAATGTTTTACATAATTTTATTAGAAATTTTTTAGTTCTCAAGCAAAGTGTATAGGTAATGTTGATGATGTAATCACGATATCCGACCTCAAAAATCATCAAATACCAATTTTCAATAGACTAAGACCATAACCACAAAACTCGTCTGCCATCTTGATATTATTAATTTTGACTAAAAAATCAAAATCTCCATCCCCAAAAATCCCCACGTAGCAAATCCTCACATAGCAATTTTAAATAGAATCTGACCGTAATCACAAAACTCGACCGCCATCTTGTAGCTGCCATATTGAATATATGAATTGATTTCATAATTTCCGACTCCGAAAACCCCCACCTACCAATTTTGAATCGAATTGGTCATGATCACAAAACTCGTTAGCTATCTTGGAGCCGCCATATTGTGTTTATTAAATCTGACGATAAATTCATAATCTTCGACCCCGGAAATCCCCACAAACTAATTTTGAATCGAATCAGGACATAATAACAAAACTCATCCGCCATTTTTTATCTCTAAAAACAATTTTCTAACGCATTGTCACCGGAATTATGAAAATCTGCCAAATTTCAAGTTAGTCGGATAACTAGAAGTAGGTCACATTTAACTTGCAAAAGGTGAAACTGAATAAAATGATAATAATAATAACCGTATTTGTTTTTCTCCAACTTGATGGAACATTTTCACAGCATGTTTAAATAAGTTCGAAACAGAGGGGGGATTCAATTATTTTTTATCGTCTTTTGTATCTTCCAGTAATGAACGTGTATGACAAAATGTTTGTATACATTGTATGGAGAAATAGCTTTCAGTTTAACTAGGAAGGAAACTGTCACTTTTCTCCCGCATTTGAGATTTGCTGCCAGAGGGCCCGGAAACAGCAAAAGCAAAGGAAGGAAAATACACTTTACTCCAGTAACCAATAATTAATAACAAAGAATATTGTGTTTCTAATATAGGTATGGAACGATCTTATATTTATCTTTAATCACAATAAATTAACCCACTAACAATTCTAAAATAGAAGAATAAACATTTTAAATTTAAACCCAGTTGACGCCTATATCCATTTGATACTGAGTTTAATAAGTTTATATATATATATATATATATATATATATATATATATATATATATATATATATAGATGTGAACGAATTAAACGAATAATGAGAAATTGTTATACCCGACGACAGACAGGAAGATGCAAAATTACTGAATATGTTTTTATTAGGTATTGGAAAAATTAAGATTAAGATGAAAAAGAGAATGGTATCCTACTACATTGGATGAGGGAAAAAACAGTGAAAAAAATAGTGAAGAGGTAATTATGGCGTATTTTCTAAAACTCAAAGACCTTTCAACCTCCCATATTATGGTCAAAATATTCAATGCTATGTTTTAAAATTTTAATAAAGGAAGAAATAGATATAAATTTAAATCAAGAAAGCTATTGTTTTGTCCAGAAAGGAAATTGATAAGTTTATTATCGAAGCACCAGATGACCAGTAGGTATTGATGAAGGTATATTTTATTCATTGGTAAGTTTTCCGTTACTAATTTGTTATTTTTTGTGGGTTGCTTTAATAATTGCGATCTGTGGTACATGCCGATGTGACTAATTATGTAATCTGGTCGTTGAATATATAAGATAAGGGTAATAATTAAAACTAATTGTTACAAACAATACCATTGGCATTATCAACATCTCTGATATCATAAAAAAAGTATGCAGCTCTGAGACCAGCGACAACGGATCATTGTCGTTTCTTTTCAAGTTGTTAGAATTTATGGTTCATTGAGAACGCTTTGTATATTTTGGAATTTTTAGTTAATTGAGAAAGCTTTGTATTTTACCTTTCATTTTCTACTATGTTGTCATGGAAAATTTATAAGCAGAAGAGGCAGAATATCAGTTATATATTATGATAATGGTCTTAACTTTATTGGAGCAAATAATCAATTTGCGAAGCTGAACTGGGAAGAAATTAAAAGATTTTCAGAAGTTAGGCGTATAAAATGGAGGTTCAATCCCCCTCAGCACCATGGTGGGGAGGATGGTGGGAGAGGCTAGTAAGAATCGTAAAAGATCTGCTACGTAGGAATTTAGGAAGAGCTTCACTGTACTATGAGGAACTTTATACTGTATTATGTGACTGCGAGGCGGTTATAAATGCACGACCTCTGACATACATATCGAGTGGTGAAGAATTCTTACCACTTACCCCTTCAAAATTCATGAAACCACTGGATTCAGAAGAAGTTCCAGATCTGGACCAAATGTACAGGAATCATTTTATCAAGAGACTCAGATATCTCCAAACTATAAGAGATAACTTGAGACATAGATTTCAGAAGGAATACCTTGCGGAACTGACTCAGACTGGTAAAAAGCCACGAGGTGTATTAAAAGTTGGTGATATTGTCTTAATCGAATCGGATAATAAAAAAAGGGTTAGTTGGCCGTTAGGAAGGGTGATGGAGATTTATACTGGAGATGATGGTAAAGGTGATGATTGGTAAAGGTGAAACTGAAAAGCGGAGAACTGATTCGTCCAGTTCAACGACTATTCCCATTAGAGGTAACAGCAAATGAAGAAATGAAAATAATGAAGAACAAGGATCTTCAACAGACTGCAGAAGAAGAGGAAAATGAAAACGCCAAGGACAACAAAGGAGAAGAGAAGCAAATAAGAAGAAGAAGAAAAGGAAGAAAATGAAACGAACGAATCCATCGAGAAATTCACCAGATATGGAAGAAGAGTGAAGTTACCCGATAGACTAGGTTTTATTTGATAACTTCAATTTTCCTTTGGTTTGGGAGGATGTTAGAATTTATAGTTCATTGAGAACGCTTTGTATATTTTGGAATTTTTAGTTAATTGAGAAAGCTTTGTATTTTACCTTTCATTTTCTACTATGTTGTCATGGAAAATTATTAATATATTCGAGAAAAATTAGTTGATTGATCTGTCACAGTTGAAAAAGTAATTCATCATTAAAACTCGAAAACTTCTATTGACTCGTCTTTTTACACAAGTTATAGAAAATCAAAATGCTCAGTACAGGTTGTAGGAAAAAATACCATGTCAAAATTAACATTTAACGTAGCCAAATATTTAAAGTCCATCATCCCAAACAATTTACTGGACATAGTTTGAAAAGAACATCTGCGTTTCTCTTAGCAAATGTGGTAGGAGACATTAAAGAAACATGGTGGTTGAGGCTCGACAAGCGTGGCGGAAGGATATATAGATCAGTCAACTGTCAAAAAAAATCAAATTGCAAATCAAATTATGACGGTACTCCTTCTCAGCTGTTATCAAATATTTCAGAAATTGCAACAACAACAGAAGCAACTCCTTCATCGACAATGTATCCCTCTACCATTTGTTTTAACTGCAATACGAATAACATAACCACCGAATTATCGTCTCCAATTAACTTCAGCAATGTTAGAATCGGTACATTTAATTTTTTTCCTAAAGTCCTAAAAATTGTAAATTTTTGTTAATGTACTTGTTGAAACATAAAATTTATGAAAATATAAACTAAAAAATACAAACGTCTAAATCAACTTTTTCTCCCTAGAGAGAGAAAGTGCCACTTTCAACCCTAAGGAGGAAAAGTCAATTTGCAAAGAAGGTGTCAAAAATGTCATTTTCCCTCCTCAAATGATGCTTTGAAATTTTAAACAAAATAAAACACCCTAGGAATTACGTATATCATGAATGTTATATAAACTTCTACGGTGTATTTGTTGGCCAAAATTGAAAACAATTATTACGTAAAAAACGACCGGAAACATCGAAATCAAGGCCAAACTTGAATGTGCAAAAATATACAGTGTTTTACTGTACCCATCAGCATTTTCAATACAACCGACCACGCTATACTATTTCAAATATTTTAGAAAGATAGAACCCATCCAATTAGGTCTACTACCAAATGTCCATAGAATCTCTCAGATTCTCTAGATACATCTATTACTACTCAAGTAACCTTAGGTGTCCTTGTATCCTTGAAAAAATAGGACGAAACCACAGTCTGATGATATAACGTGTATAAAATTAGGATCCTTGAAAATCTGAACAAATGCGAGACTCGATAACTCTTCACCCCATTTGTTTTATTATCTTGCCACAAAAATTTACATTTTCGTTTTTGGATCTATTAAATGAATATTCTGAGAATATATCGTGTGATTTAGTTGGATTTATTTATTTTATCGCTATACCTACGAACACCCTCGAAAATACACATTCATTTCGAAGATAAATATAAACGAGAGGATATTAAACGGAAAACGATTGTCAATTTAAACAGCTTCATTTGAGATTGGGATAACACGGAGAAAACGGACAAAATAGTTATTTATACCACAAAGATATGAAGCAAAAATTAGGCTCAATATTCGAGTTAAAAATGAAAATACCCTTTATTATTAATGTTTCGAAAGCAGACGTCCAATTTTTATTGTTTTGCCAATGACATTGTGCTAAATTATATGAGTCAATCGTAATACATACCTACCAGGAGCAGGACAAATTAGAACAAATATTAGGTTGTCATGGTGCATAGTAACAATTAAAGTCGCCATTACTGTAAAACCGTAATCAGATAATTTTCATTTTACAAAATATCGTTTCAGTTATGGATGAACGTGATTTATTTATACAACCGATATTTCTGCCGATTTGATGGAGTAAGCGAAATCAGTTAGCTCAGAACTTCTACCAGTAAAGGCCAGACTACTATACGAAAAAAATATCGTTCATTTGATAAAGGTGTTCTCAGAAAAAAAATATCTTAGAACCCGCCCTTCTTGCTTATTTGAGAGAAAAATCGAAAACTATGAAGTCGTCAACCCTGTGATCGAAGTTTCGTTGCGGGTTTATTTTACACTAGAAAAACTCCTTTTGTTTTAATATGATACCGTCAGAAATTCTGTCATTGAGATAAACTTTCCTCTCTGTACGCCACTTGTTAAAAATAATAACTTGGTCATTATCATTTACAGCTATTTCGGATTTTAGTACTTACCTTTGCCCTACTAGTTAGAGCAGACATGAACTAACCTTAAGCTAAAAGTAAATAATAACATACAATGTTCATGTTCCAATAATTTATGGAACCCGCAATTTGCGGATGACAGTTATCAGTTGAACTATTTTGCAGCATGACAGCGTTATTTTGTAAACATACTTATGGTAACAACTCTATTGCTTCGTGGTTAGAACACAGAACTGTAACATTTCTTCTCGCTTCTTGTATAAACCAGCTAAATTTTCCAATCGTTATCATGTCCTTTGAATTTATCTATTCGACCTTGTTTGTGTTTGGTTCGAGTAGTGAACGGGGATGGCGTTTTCGTCTTGGTTCAGTTGGCAACACTGAATCTCTAGGTGTTCTGTTCACCTGATTCACTGTCCAATTGTCCCAAGGAGTAGCTCGTGGTAGTTCCAGAAGTGATCTCACAGAACATGCAAATTAAAGGGTAACAAGCTGTCAATTAGAAAGCGCCTTTGTCTGATAGTGACAGTTTTGACTTTGATGTCTTGAGTGACATTTTTTATTTCCTGTTCGACGATTATGAGAAAGACGTCTTGGCCATTAAACCTATTTGAATTTTCCTATGTCGAATTAAAGTTTGTTCATCATTGATGGGTCTTGGGAAAATTCATATCTGGAGATTTCCTCATATAGTTTGCAATATTTGACAATGCAAATTTTGGAGGATATTTTTGTTCTGATGTAAGCAGGATTTTTGAGGTTAAAGTAGGTACATCTGCGTGATCCTTGTCTCTCGATGATTAGGTCTATTTCGTTATTCATTTCGGGGCTTGTAGTGTCATTCTTCATTGGTAAAACCGCTGGAACTGGCTATCAGACATCAAACAAACTATCAAGCTGTCACAAGAACCCTCCCACTGAATAGGAGTTAGTATTGGTATTTGGGCTCTATTAATGGCCCAAGTGTAATCAGTCAGACTGGTATTGTTTATTCTAGAGTGATCTTGTTCCACTATTGTTCCACTGTTCCACTATTGTTGTTCCACTATTCCATTGTTGTTGATCCTTTAGTGTTTGGAGTTTCTTCTCGGTTCTCCCCACTTGATGTTATTGGCAATAGTCCCAGCTGTAAACGTACTATGTTCTTCGTTTGATTGTTTCGTACACACTGTGCACACCTACAATTACCAAGGCATTGAATTGAGAACCTACAACTGGCATTCCACTTACTATCAACTCAGATAAGTATAGATTGAGTTTTTGAGACTGTCCCTAAGGCATATTTAAACGCAGTGCTTAATTCGCTATTTTCCTAAAACACCAAAATCGAAATGAATGTTATTTTTTGAAACCATTTTGCATTAGCTCCCCACCTTGTGAAAGATTCAACTCAACATTCAGTTATAAAAAAAAATAGAGCCTTTGAAACAGGAAAAATTAGAATATGTATACTCTTGTGACGTAGAATGTCTTCACTAGATTCTAGTCTTTTTTGTTGACCTAAGTTGATGGTACTGATATGAATCTGACAACAATGGAACCGCTGACATTTGCTGACATTGTTTATGTTGTTCTTGTCGTGAAATTGTTATTGGAAAATCACTTTTACAACTTGTGAAAATGGAGAAAAACTTTTTTAAAACTAGCAGTGGAAATTTGCCACCCGTAAATAATATATTGATTCACGCATTTTTATCTAGCAATCCAAACTATTCGAGAGTGGAGATGAAAGGTATGAAAACGTTGAAGGAAGTTCTGTTTATTCGGAATTCATTCTGATGGCATGTATATCCATTATAGGGCTTCTTGATCAGGCTATGATGATGATGTGGTTTATATGCAGCTGAAAAGGTAGGGTTCTATTTGTATCAAGTGCCGAATAGTTCCTGAGCCCAAAGTACGAAGCACAAAAACTATGGTGTCCCACTGTAGTTTTTGTTGTATTTTTCATACCCAATAAATACCCTCATTATTATTATTTTTTTTTTTTTCTTTGGTGTTTTGGCATCGACTGCTATGGTCATTAGCCATGTGTTCTGGATAGGCCTTGTTACTAACTCCATACGCCACCTTAGGAGCAGCACTGTTAATTGGAACGCAACAGTGAATCGTGCAGGACTCACCCTAGTCTATTATATTATATTATATTATATTATATTATATTATATTATATTATATTATATTATATTATATTATATTATATTATATTATATTATATTATATTATATTATATTATATTATATTATATTATATTATATTATATTATATTATATTATATTATATTATATTATATTATATTATATTATATTATATTATATTATATTATATTATCAAGCAAACCATACTTTGCTGTAGCTACTGTTGACGACAGTAATGATGAAATAAAAAATTGTGACTTGAATGTTGTGTAGCATCTCAAGGTAAGTTTCGGATTATTACCGTTTTCGAGCATACAACATACTTAGATTTTGGTAATTTTTGCTGCCACTTTTTTATACTGGTTACTCCGTCGAACCGATAAAAAGGGTCCCATATCGGTGTACGGTTATTCAAGAATCTATAGTAAATATAATATCAGCAGCCTTCTCATCAACAGTAAGAGCTCTGACAGATCGTACATTAAATGACATTAGTGATTTGACAATAGTCAATCGACAAATGCCTCCACGATTCCAACGTTGTCGGATTGTGTCAGTGACGTAGAATGTCTGTGGGAGGAATTTTCATAATTAAATACAGGCGAAAAACGATATGTGAAAGTTAAACAAATATATATTTCGATATATTTGAGATATAAAGATTTCAATGACACATATTTTAAAATTTAGGAAATCAGCGAATTGTTTGCTATCATCGTGACGTTACAGGCAAAGCCCTCACTGAAGGTTTAATATTGATATCATACCACGATTCACCACTCTATCATAACGTTCACATTCCACATGTCTTGGTGGTGTCAACATTTAAATAATTTTCATTTTCTATTGTGAGCCGAACGGTCACATACAGTGTGTAACATCATTCAATATATTTTATCTGTAAGGAACCATACTATTTATTTATTCTGGTCCAAGTAATCCAAGTACATAAGTGAAAACAAAACCTCTACATATTTATATATTATTTTAATACCATTTTAGTATTATGAGTGCAGTGGGTTGTCTCATTACTCTCATTCCATCAGAGTGGTTTCGGATTTTTCACTGGCGATAAATCCGTGGCGGTCTGGAAAATTAAACACCGTATTTCAATATTATCGAAATCTATTTTTATAGTCGAATCCACGTCCAACTCAGGTGTCGGGTATGTTACGGGCGTGAAAAATCCTTGCACATTCACTGCTCTCCTCTCCTTAATTTCGCCCATACATACAAATCAACTTCAGCTGTTAGCAAGAAACTTCAAATTAGTGGTTTTTCCAAAGTGAAGGCATTCCTTGAAAGAAGAAGTGTCGGCTGTAAACCGAGAAAAGCAAATGTTTTCACGAGAGAAGAGGTAACTAAATTTTTGCTTGATGCTGCTGATGAAAAATTTACATTGATGAAAGTAGTTATGATTATGGGATTGTCTAAAATGACAATAAATATGATTAGAGGAGAAGGATTCTTATATAATTGTTAAAATTTCTGATTTAAAAACGAGAACAAATGAACACAAATTCAATCCAGCTGAAATTTTCCGTAGGTACATGTCAATGCGTCCTAAGATAGCAGAAACCCCTAAACTTTTTCTTCAGTATAGGAATGGAAAATATCCAGTTCAAGTAGTCGGAATAAATGCTTTTGCAAAAATTCCGAGTCTGATTGTATTCTTTCTTGAATTACCTAATACTTCAAAATATACTGGGCCCACCATAAAATAATGTAATATGTATATCAGTGATTTAGTTGTTGACTTCCAGATATTTTCATTGATATCATCGATTTACTTCTGGACAATTGAGTAGGAATCTATTTAAATTTGCGACTTGTTTGTAATATTTGACGATTTCAAAAATTGAATGAACATTTATATGTTAACCCAAACACAATTGAATTGGTGCAAACAAGCACAGCAGCAACGTGGTGACTTCGAAATTGATATATTCAGAACTATTCTTCTCGCCTATTCAATGTTCATCATTCTATAACAAAAAATAGTAATTGAACATGGCGCTCGTCGATCTTTTGTACCAGCGAGTATTGTCGAATATTTCATCCCAGATAATAATGGGGCCATCACGTCGTCTGGAAAACCAACCCTGATCTGATTTTTATCAAGGATCGTTTGTGAAACCCAAATCAATTTTTCTTTTGGCATTTTTGCCGAAGGAAATCCTTTGGTAAAATAGATTACGTTTCGAAAACGTTATTCACTGAGCCCGACCACAGCTATTTTCTTTGTAAACCTTTCAGTAGAAATAATCGACAACGGGAAACAATTAATTTTTCATTCATTTTAATTGAACGATATTTTCAAATTTCTCGCATGAAAAGCTGTCGGATAGTTTGGGGAGAGAGGAAAAATTGAAATACAGATTAGTTTTAGTAAAAATAGTAACGTTATAGAGCTACATATAAAATAAGTATACGTCCATGGTTCTAATCAAATCAACAACATCAAAACGTTAATACTCAAAATAGACATTAAGGGCAATGAGTAGTCCGCCAAATCACCAGGAAAAGTCCAATAAAATCAATAAAAACAAATAAATTGATTACTACGTAGGAGATCATCATGAAAAATAAAACTTTCTGTTTTTATTTCACTTATATTTCAAAATAAGTGGTATGTATACAAACACAAGAAGATTTATTCATAATTTATCACAATGAAAAAAACTGGTAATAGTTATTATCATTTAGACCAAGCTATAGAGGTTTTTCCCCCACAAAATAAAAGTCGCAAATGTCCTATACTAATTTTTATAAGAGAGTTCGTTGATGAAAACGTTAAATCGAGTTGAGTTCGGGCGACTTTGAGTTCACTTTGAAGCATTTATAGTAACTGCCATTGACATTTTCAACACATTTTCCACCTCTCAGGTGAAACTCCAAAATATACAAATTGTAGATATTGATCTATATTTCCAAATGCCGTAAAACATAATTTGAAAAAGATGATTTCCCTCAAATCGGCGCATTAAGAAAAATTTGCCCTTAAATTGTTTATAATGCGATTGTGCAAAAACTACACATCGGACCGAAACCATCTTGCGCACAGTTGATCCACATATATATCAGTTTCCGCAATATGGTTTGTCCATCTTCAGATTTATCAAAATTATGAATTTTTGAAATACACAGATGAAAAAAATTTCTTCAATCAAGAATATTCATACTCTTGAATAGAATAATCTTCTGAAAAGAATAATCATTTCTAATCAATGAAAATACTCCCATTTCAAGCTGATTGAGATGTTTGCTTCTTTACATATATCCTCTTGAACTGAATTTGCTTGCAGTGAAAACATTACAATCTTCATCCTAGAAAACATTCACATTAACTCATTGTGAAACATAATCCTCTTAACACAAAAATATAATTCCTTGATAGATATCACTACCCGTGCCACTTGACACATTCAACCAATGAGCAATCAAAGCAGCTGGCGACACAGCGACCTATGAATACGACTTCCATTTCGACCATTTCATCCAGTTTGACCATTTGGGTTGGAGGTTATGAGGCTATGCGTACCGATATGAATGTTAGTTTTGTTCTTAGTGGAAACTGTTTCTATATAATTAAAATGCAATATCGAAAAATGAATTTGGCTCATTATGGGCAAGTTGTGAAAATGAGTGAAATCTATTTTGGTCTTCTACAGTTTTGTGTCTAAAAGCGAGTGACGTTTTTTATGTATTCAATCAAACTGCAATATGCGTCACTACTAACTGGTTTTATTGAGAATATAGTTATTAAACTTGAAACTATTCTCATATAAAACTATTATTAATACCTAAATTGTTCGTTGTTGTGAATCTATGCTTTGTTTAATCTATTCAATGTTGCCAAAATGAAAATGGCTTCCATTCTATATTTTATAACCAAGTGCAAAGTGCAGATTTGAACTCAACCTCCAAGTTGATAGAAAAATAGTATTCATTATTGAAATTGCAATGTTCTTGTCTCAACCTACTCCCATGATTCAACAAAAAAAAGTGCCCATTATTGAAGCTAAAATATTCTTGCCTCAACCAACTTATGAAGAAAGTGTTGACTTGTTTCAAAATATTTTTCTTTCAAGTGGCCAAGAGGATTCCGTCACAAAATCAAACTAATATTCGGTTGGACCTATTCAAGAATACAATTTGTTTGAATCAACGCAATTATGTGTTGATGCAAAAAATCCGTTTTATCAGTGTATGGTCTCTTTTTCGAGGTTTTCCCGGATTTTCTCAGTAAAAAATTCATCGATCTGGTTGTATTGACTGTATAACGATTCCTGCAATACTTTTCGAGATATTCGCCAAAAAACAAAAAAAAAAAATATATTTGTTTTCACTATTGCTCGTTTGAAAAATTTCACAAACAGATTTTGCTGGGGCGAAACCTATCAGGGTTTTCATTTACGAACTATCTTATAAAAAGTATAGGTCGTTTTCGTCTTTTATTTTGTGCGAAAGAGGTCTTATTTTTATTTACAGCTTGGCCTAATTATATTTATTATTGTATAATACAAGGGAAAAAGTATTAGATTTTAGCTCGAGGTTCTGTTGTCTCCTGAAGCGGAACAGAGGGAGACAAAACACCGAGAGCTAAAATTTTTCCCATGTATAATACACAATTTTTTTCTGTGACGGGGAAAACGACGATTTAATATTGAAAAAACATATTATTCAGCAAAATTTCGAAAAATTTACGAAACCGCGTATTATTAAGATTCATGGAACGGAAGCTGAAAAAGACATGCAGTTCTTTCTCGGAGAGGGTGGCTTATTTTTCGGAACTGGCACAACAGCAAAAGCCATCAGTGTTTTCGAATTGTTCAATAATTAAAAGTATGTTATAATCCAATAATAATGTAGACATTTCAAAACAATTCGAACTAGTTACATTTTTGAGCAAAATTAGAAAGATACACGATCAAGAAAGCTGCGATTTTTACGAGTTCACAAATTAGTGATTTTTTTAATAATGCTCCCGATGATAGTTATTTAATCAACTAGTGTAATCATGAAGAAAAATATTGTAATCAACTCTTATATTAAAATGTGATTAATGCGATTAAATAACTATTAATCAAATAAGGTAGGTCACCCGGGGTAAGCGTAAATTTGGGGTAAGTGGAACCCATGAGTATTAATTATCTTCAAGTGAATCGAGAAAAAACGGCAACACTGTAAATACATCGCCGAACGATCACATGCGACTGCTGTATGCGCTGGAAGCGGCAACTCAACAGTCGGTTATAAAATTGGTTGCAGTAGGATGTGATGCAGATTTCACTCGATAACGAGCTCATATAATTGTTACAGTAAGTACCTTAACTAAGTGAAATTCTAGAAACGTTTGAAAGTTTTCGTGGTATGCATTTGTCAATAAGTAGTTTAAGGGTATTTTAACGTCCAACAGACTCATTTAAAAAAAAAAGACTCAAGAATTTGTTTGGGTTCCACTTGCCCCGGTAAAAAACTAATGCCGGGGCAAGTGAAACCCAATGAGTTACACTTGCCCCAGATAAGAATATCAGCGATTAATGTTGTTTTATTCTTGTTACAGATATGGTTCGCAAGTACATTAGGAAAACTGCACCGCCATCCTATTCTCGTGAGCATTTACAAAATGCTGTAGACAATGTAAAAAAGGAGTGCTACCATATACCGTGCCGCTCAATTATATAATATTCCGAAGACAACCATGTTTAAACATGTAAAGGGACAAAGAGGTATAAAAAGTAAATCGTTCGGTCGGCCCACTACAATTCCTCTTGAGGATGAAAAAAAAATTGCAGATTGTTTGAAAACTATGGCGAAATGGGGCTTCGGTCTCTCAAAAAAAGAAATGTTGGAGATTATAGGCCGATATGTTGAAGAAAATAATATAGTCACACGTTTTAAAGACGGAGTTCCTGGTGATGACTCATTTGTCCGATTTAGGAAAAGTCACAAGCTGAGTCTGAAGAAGAGAAGCTGTGGAAGTGGCCAGAAAAAAGAGTATAGATCCGTTCATAATAGATGAATACTTTCAACATCTGAAGGAAGTTACTCTAAATGTGGCTCCAACAGAGATTTGGAACCTTGACGAGACTAGTTTTTGTTTAGATCTCAGCCGTGTTAAAGTTCTTGGACCGATAGGAACACCTACTCGCGGTCCTAGGAGAGAAAATATTACAGTCTTATTAGCTGCAAATGCTGCAGCTGAGAAACTACCGCCATTAATAGTGTTTAAGGGTAAAAATGTATGGGACTCGTGGATGTCACCCGATGCTGTATTTGAAGGTATGTCCTACAGTGCTACTCAAAACGGCTGGATGGAAGCGGAAACCTTCATAATTTTTTTTACCAGAAATTTCTTGCGCAACATTCACCCTCAAAGGCCAGTAGTTCTTATATATGATGGCCACTCTACGCATGTAGGTTTATCACTGGTGCTGAAAGCAAGAGAGGAAAATGTCACAATACTTAAGTTACCACCACACACCAGTCACGTGTTACAACCACTAGATCTTAGTGTCTTCAGACCTATGAAAATTAAATGGGATGAAGAACTAGTAAAGTGGCAGAGACAAAATTATGGAAAAAAAATGCCAAAATCAGTTTTTTCAAGCATTATTGGCACTATTTGGAAAAATGTCCAGCCTGAAGTGATAAAAAACGGTTTTGAAAAAGCTGGAATTTTTTCCTTTTCTGATAGAGTGATTCCTCAAGACGAATTCGAACCTGAAGCATACCAAAGGTGGCTGTTATCATTAACAGAGAGATATAATTCTGCACCTAAACCTTCAACATCCCGTGGAGAAAACATCACTCTACCTTCAAGATCAAATAATGCATGTAGAACAAATTAATTCACCATCATCTGTTGTACAAGCATCCGTTACAGGGGAAATACCTCTTAAAGTGCAAGGCGAGCCTATAATTACACCAATAAAATCATTTGAGGCACTGTTGTTGGAACAAGTCAAGCAAGGACCTAACGTAAAAGCTGGAAGAAAGCGCATTTGCCCTGGAGTAGAAGTTATAACGTCGGATGGAGCTCTCAAAATATTAGAAGCTAAAGAATTGGAAAAAAAACTACCCAAAATCCACGATTCAAACAAAAGAAGAAACCCATTCCAGTCGTCGAGAGTGACGAAGATGAAGAAGACATGATCATGGATGATGCCAGTGATGTATCCGATGAACTCGAAGAATCCTTAAAAGAAAAAAATTTCATGGACGAAATGAATAAAATTTTTAGTACAGTAGCTGTTGATGTTTGGGTTATAGTAAAACTTGCTACAAAAAAAACGGTTAAGCTTTTTGTTGCTCAGATTACGGAAAAGGAACCCAGCCTCTATGTCAAATTTGCCAGAAGAATTGGTTTATCTTCATCATTCCATTGGCCAAATATTGAAGATAGTAGAGTCATTACCCCTGAAGAAATCTTCAAGTATTTACCGTCACCTGTTATTGGTAAACGAGGAAGAATCAACTTTAATGTTCGTTTTGACTCTTACAATTTATCTTAAAAAATTTAGAATGTACTTTTACGTTTATTTCAATAAAATTATTTTCGTGGTATTATTTCGTAAAGTTAAGAGCTTTGTTTACACTTCCACATTTGTGATTACATGGGTTTCTATGCAGGAATTTCGGTATGTGTTACACTTGCTCCTTGTATAGTTTCCACTTACCCCTTTACCATGGGGTAAGTGGAAACCAAAACATGGATACATATTTTTTCTTGATAAAAAAAACTGCTATTATTTCACGTATGTAGAATATCCAGGTGATAGCACATATAACCATTAATACCTACATAAAGTTTCAAGTCGTTTTGAATAAAATGTTCAAAGATATTACAAATCAATATTGAGCTAATAAAATTAGCGGATCCACTTACCCTGGTCGACCTTAGTGTATTAATGAAGGCGATTAATGATCGAGATATTTTAACGAGCGCGTTATTTTCGAGATCATTAACCGCACTTTAATATAAGAGTTAATTACATTATTTCTCCGTCTACCTTACTCTAGTTGACATGAAGGAATTATAATTTTTTTTCTGGGAATAAAGGTAAAGATGCTACTTCAACATCTGGCAACAAATTCATCATCAATATCTATTTTAGCGTTCATAACATCTGAATTCGTTCATGCTTGGTTGCCTATGCAACAATCATGCATTCATAGAGAAATAGACCATTAATAACAAATAGACCATTGATAGGGGTCTTTAATCGACGTCCATTTATGAAAAACTGGAATTCATTACTCATTAGGCGAATCAAAATTTAGGATCGAAATAATCCAAAACAGTATATAAGACTATAAAATCTCTAAGTGAAATTCCAATAAAAATTATTTTATGGTACAATTCCGACTTAACCTCAATCCGTAGCGTTCGTATTTTATTTCGGTAATATCAGATTTCGAATAGCTCCGTTTGACGAGAATGAACATAAATGAAGGATCAAGAACTTATAATAATCACTTGAAAATTCCCGTAAATTTAATTTTCAAAGCACAAAAGACCAGCAGCGGCAGATTAAATTCTGAATGAATTCAACGACCCTCAAATTTACTCAGATGCCCGAATTATCGGAGATTGCCAATCAACCGCGTCCTTTCTCATCCCTTCGTCTCGTTTAGGAAACAATTTACTAATACCTCTCAAGGGTGTTTTCGACAGTCACTTACTCCGAACAAAAATCGGAGGGTTCGAATAAATTATCATCCGATACATGAAAGCAGGATACCGATTTCTTGTGAATTCAAAAGTCTGATAATATAAGGGAGAAAACGAAGAGATCGTTTATGTTATCCACTGTACCTAGTGAAGGAGCTAGCCAGGAAAATGAATTCTATTTCAATATTATGGATTTATGCAGAAAAAATAGTTAGACAGCACCACTCTGCTAAAAACGGTCTGATAAAGATTACGGGTGAAAAAGTAATTTCAGTCTAAAATTGCTGATATTAAAATCTTCTGACCCATAAAAATAAGGAACTTGAGAAGTTTTATGAAAGTAAAATGGATTGTGAGGAAACCGTTACGCACCTGTCTTGAAGAAACCAATAGAAAGTTGCATTTGCAAAATTCATTTTTACACCCCTTCGAAAGTAAATCATCAACATAAATTTATTCTTGAGGTTTTTCAGACAAAATTTCATTGATCGTATATGGACGCAAGTCAAAATAATTTTGAAGCAATTTTCTACAAGGGCAGTATAGTGCAAAATGTGTTTATGTTAACCATATAACTTTTCAGATGATAGTGAAACTTGCTTTCAGTTGGCACAAGCTGACGTTCTCAACCAGTTTTTTCATACAATAGAAATCTATGCAGTTCATGGCAAACAACCAGAGAGATGATCATCAATTATAACAATAATTTTATAGTGAATATTTTATTACAATCAACGTTCATTTTCTCGGGCATTTCTTCAATGTCAAATTCAAGCGAGAAGTTTTAATCACCTGAAATAAATAAAGAAAAAAATAAAAGGATACAATAACAGGCAGAGGATTCCAATTAAAATCAACAATGACATAAAATATTCTTTACTGAAACCTACTTCCTATAAGATAGCTTTGAAAATATAATTTCCCATACTTAAGTAGTATGACTGAAATATATCTGGCCAATGAATACAAACATTCACTGAAATTCTCACACGATAAGATCTTATGTGATAAAAATGTTTTTAAAATCAAAATTTAATAATTTCTCATACCTGATTCATTCTACTCTATCTGATATATTTTGAGATCCTATGAGATCAGAATCAAAAACTCACTATACAACCGATTATAATAAAATGAAAATTGAGTATATGCGTCTTGAACGTCCGTTACTTTGAAATTGTTAGTGCCTAACGAGTTCACACATACAAACTGATTATTATAAAATTAATATGCACTAAAACCCAGTTTATCCACCTTTTACATACATTCGCATACCTATGAAATAGTCTGTGACTGAATGGTGAATGCCGTGGATACTTTGTTGCATCGTTACGGCTTTGGGCATAAAAATTAGAAATTATGCTGCAGATCATTACTGGTTAATATTTTGTATCCTGCAATAATTGGTCCCGTCGATTATAGATGCAAAATGAGCTGATATGACAGAAATTATATTTCAGATATATCGGTTCAATAATAACAGTTATCTTTTCTGTCCAAATCAGTTATGTGTCTCGGTATTTTCGATATAATAAACGAAATTTTAATCGCAAGCAATTATTAATGCTGACAAATCTCTCACGTCAGAGACATTATATTTATTTTGTTGGCGAAAGTGGCAGAAATATTATCCGCAGTGAAAATTTCAACTACCAGAAATGAAGAAAAATCAGCAACGAATTTTACTTGGACGATTTTTCTTGGTGCTCCTGTAAAAAAATGGAGCCATCGTTGATTTATAACACTTTTTTGTTTCAATAAGAGAATTTATTTCCAGGTAAGCATTGAAGATGAGGCAAGTCGAAAGCGCTTTGCAATAAATATAAATTTATACACATATACAAAAATCTTCGCTTCATTAATTCATTTTAAATATCGAGCTGTCCACGTGTTTATGTTCAGGGGCTACGCAAGCCGAGACAAACATAAGGTAATTTTTTTGGTTCAAATTTCAGCTGGTTTTCCACTTCCTTTGGTGGGTTTCATTTTCCGTAAACGTAGGCACAATCATACGCAGATGACGTAGTCATTATTACGATGATATGAATCTATTTGGAGAATCTTTCAACAAAACCCTAAGCAGAGGGAAACACTGGTGTTCTTTTTCTTGATTTATTGGCCATTGCTCCCTCTTGGTGCATTCAGCCAGGTCACATCATGGGGCTACAACTTGGTCTGATTTCCATCATTTTGTAGCGGTAGGGCTACAAAATGTCTTCTTATTTCTTCTTTTATATTTATTTACCATATGCATATAAACATGTTGTTTTGTGCTAAAATGTTAGCCTAGACATAGTGGTACAGACAAAGGAAAAAAACTCTTCTCGCTTCGGGACAGCGGCGAAGCATTTCACACCCTGAAACTGTCTCAGATGACAAGCACTCAGGATTGGATAAAAATACAGTAGGAATAATATGGTTATATGTAGTTTTTTCTATGTAAATCATTCAGAGGTATCTTTCTTCTCTACCACACTTCGGAATACATATTGATTAGTTATACAATGGCCCGTGGTCATTCTGATAATAGTTGTGAGGTGTCTTCTACCCATAAATGTATATGTCTCAATAGGATATGATTAATGTATTTTACCATATGTTTTCACTCTACTTTGTATGTTTATTTCCCATGTTTGGTAATAATGATCTAATATTCAATTTTTTATGATAGGTATAATGGAATTTTTATCTATTTTGATATTCATAGCCATGTTCAAAGTTGGGGAACACTGGTGTTCGGACACTTCCTCATATGGAACAGGATACAGGACAGCTGTCACTAAGATTACTCTTATGGCATTTTCAGTAATATGAAAACTTTGCATTTATGCTGATTCCATATAGTCTAAAATTCGGGGATGAGAGAAAGCATAAAATGCTGATATAAGGCATGCAAACTGACGATACTTTTCAATTTCCAGAGTAGGCAAAGGTATTTTGAAATTGACGCACAAAGCTGCTCTGTGTGAACTGACCAGTTGAGTTTGACATCTATTAATTGTAATACCTTGTTTGACACTATCACTATATACTTCTGAGGTATTTGAAGTATGTTTTATTTTTGTTGAGGTCCTTACTTCTAAACCAGGTTTCAACTTTTTCATCAACCCTATTATTACCGGAGCTGGCAAGGGTTGTGTTACCATCGAGATCAATAAGGGGATATATTTGTAAAAGTTCATTTATATAGATGATGATGAAATTTAGCAGGACACTTTTATGGTGTGTCCAGATTTTTCAGAGCGATTCGGTTAGTGATTTCTAGTGTTGTACTGAGCTAACAGAACCTGATTTCTCCTCCAACTTAAGAGTAAAAATATATATAATTGGGTAATAAATTAGGTCTATTCAGAGCCTGAAATTATTGTCCAACGGAATTTGTCCTGTGTTGTTTTTTTATGGTAGAGTTATGCTAGCTTAACGGTAGAGCTAGCAGATCCTATGGATTAAAAAAACGCATTCCTTAAACATCGGTGATGGGTTCAAACGTGAGCCTTAAATGAGCCTAAAATTATGGTGTGATTGGACTTTTATAAACATTCGTTTAGAGGTTTGGTTCTGTCAGCTTAACGTTAAGCTAGCAGAACCCGCGATATCTCCCACAATCGAAGAGAAAAAAAATCGGGAATAGGGTAATAAATTTGCCTAAAATTATGGACTGCAAATAATTTGAAAATTCCAAAGTGGTTCTGCTAGCTGTACGGGGGCGAGATTAGTATTCTAGGACAAGTTGAATCTGTGCCTCATGAATCATAGGGAGCAGACGAAAAATTAAAATAGCTAAAATTATAAAGAGCTGGCCCCTGAACTATATCGGCGGAGAGGCTCTCAATTGGCCCAGATTATGGAACGATCGATGAGGTAATTATTTATCCACACAAAAAATGAACTTGTTTTGTTCGTCCGTCTATAGAAGGGATGTCGAACAGAACATGAATTGAAAGGAGTTGATGAAAATAGAATTTGCTCTGAAAAGGCGCTGGAAAAAATTGAACAATCCATTCATTACGAATTGAGATTAGAATTTCGCCAGAAGGTAGGATAAGGATTTGAAAGCATTACATTTCACGTGGAAGAACATAATTGAAGTTGTTTCACAGAGATCCACTGATGTGACAAATACACGAAGACAAAAACATGGTTGAATCAACACAATATCATTCAACTCGAATAAATAAAAATATCAGTATCCCACAATTAAATAATAATTCGAAGGAAACAAATATTTTCATAGATTTGCTTCTCTGCAATCTTTTTAGATTGAATGCAATTTGCTTCCAACTGATTATATGCTTTGTTCATTGAAAATATCGTTTTTTCCTCATGAAAACATCAGTCGATCATATTATGATCAGATATTTCAACATTACCTATTAGTATTTTGATCTGAGTTTGATTCCAACCAACGAAATATTTTGTTATCTTCTTCAGTGCATCTGCGGATCGAATTCACTAAGCACTGAAACAATTAATTTTGTACAGCCAAATCATTAAATTTTGAGGTGATTCACTAGTTAGTTCATTGAACATAATATACAGGGTGTTTCTTAAGTACGTGTAGAAAATTTAGGAGCGTGTTGCTGACATCAAAATAAGAAGAAAAGTTCCTATAAACATATGTCCGCAAGTTATTCGTTTTTGAGATACAGAATGTCAAAGTTGAATTCTTATTTTTATTTTTTGTGAATAATTTCAAAATAAGTTTGATATTTGGGTAAAGTTTGGTATCTGAGAATATTTATTATTTAGTTTGTGTAAAAATATATTCTTGGTAGAGGTCACTGCGAGCAACTGTTTTCGAGTTATTGAGATTTGAAATAATCGATGCAAGTGATTTTGAACGACAAGATTTTCAAATTTAAAATAAATTCAATTAGAAATTAGTTTTTTCAAAATTAACATAAAATTTGATTTTGTCATTGAAAAATCATCCCAGATACCAAACTTTACTGGAATATCGCAAATATTTTGAAAATTATTCACAAAAAACAAATATAAGAATTAAACTTTGACAATCTGTATCTTAGAAACGAATAACTTGCGGACATGTGTTTATGGGAACTTTTTTTCTTATTTCGACGTCAGCAACATGCTCCTGAAGTTTCTACACGTACTTAAGAAACACCCTGTATTTCAAACGAAATATTTGTGATAGTCATAACGATTTTCATAAAATGTCGAACTAATTCTGATACACATGTCGGATACACAAAAAAGTATTCGACCGAAGTATATATTTTCTCATAACAAAATATTTGAGTAAAATATTTTGTTCGTTCAATAAATACTGCTAGTCTATTCAAGCTTGTTTTTGCTGCAGATGCAAGTTTTATTTTCATTCGACAATAAACTTTTAACAAAAATAAAGTGATTTGTAACAACAAAATTGTTTTTACCGTGTACAGTTATGATTTACACAGTAAGTGATCTTAAAAAAAACATGTTAATTAAACAAAGTGCTCGGTCAAATTTGAGGTTTTTAAATCAACGCACTCTTGGATGAAGACAACTTGTTCAAGTGACGACTTGGTCCCAGTTCAGAGATGACTCAGTAGTACCTACTATATAATTTTTTGGAACAGTCATTGCCTCAGTTTCAGATAACCAATTTATTGTCGAATGGGACGATATTCAACCAAACTCATCAGCAATTTTGAAAATATACATTTAGACTAAGAATTCGTAATTCCCGATACAAAAAATCCTTAAATGCCGATTCTGAATCGAACTAGAATGTAAATAACCAAAATAGTCAAATAATGGAAGCGCAATTTTGAATTTATATCATATAAAGATAAAAAATTGTTTCCGTTTTTTCCTTCCAGTTCAATATGAAAATTTTGAAAAGCTGGAGTCTATTCTGTTGTCTATAATTCTATGAAACGGATTTTTTAAAGAGATTTTTAGTCTGTGTAAGGGAAATAGATAAATTATATCCTCCTTGTTGACATTCATTTGTAAATTCAGATTCTATAAACTCTTAATCCTTCTAATAGGCCAAGCTGTATATAGAAATAAGAAGCTCTGTTCACACAAAATGAAAGACGCAAACGACCTATACTACTTTTTATGAGATAGCTCGAAAATGAAAACCCCGGTTTTCGCTACAGCAAAATCGCTTTGTGGAATTTTTTAAACAAGAAATAGTGAAAAAAATTTGAACTTTCTTGTTCTTTTTTGCGAGTATCCTAAAAAGTATTGAAGGAATCGTTTTACAGCCGATAAACCTTTTATAGAAATAAAACCTACAAAATAGTTTTTTATAGGACCGGATCGGTGCATTTTTCCTTGGATTTTCACGTGAGAGGTGAGAAATGTGTCAAAAATGTCACTGGAAGTTACCCTGAATGTTTCAAAGTGCACCCGAAGTCGCCCGAACCCAACTCGAGTTAACTTCAGTGCTACATCGGGTTACTTCGGATGCACTTTGAAGCGTTTGATCAACTTTCAGTGACATTTTCAACACATTTCCCACCTCTTAGGTGAAAATCCAAAATATACAAATTGTAGATATTGATCTTTACTTCCAAATGCCGTTTACAGAATTAGAATACGACGATTATCGGCGCATCTTCCAAGATGTGTCTTAAATTGTTTATAACGCGATTGTGCAAAAACTACACATCGGATAGAAAAAATCTTGCGCACAGTTAAACCACATATTATTATCTATGCGTCTTTAATTTTGTGCGGAAAAAAACCTCTATAGTTTGCACAATAAAGGTTGTTTGTTGAATAACAGACTTATGACAAAATCAACCAAAAAAGATCTCCCGTTTATTAGGAAATTAATATTTCAATATTGCATCTGAAACCTTTAATTGAGTAAATCATTGAAGATAAGAATGAAATATAAGTCACATGTATCAGGAGCAAATAAACAAACTGAGATAACGTATAACGTAGACAGGAGGGCCATTATCAATACGAACCAAGGAATATTGAAAATCGTTTGTGACACATCTTTTAACCGAAACACAAGAATAGGATTTTTTTAGAAGAATAAATCAATTATGGAAACTTCTGAAGAACCTAGAGCCCTACTCCATAAGTGATTATGTAGAAGCACATCTAGAATAGTTTTAGTTCTCGTCACTATCTATTTTTCTATTATGTTCCTACATATATCTATTTTTGTCTATCAAGTTGTTTGAGAGAATTATAGTGAGTAATCATAAATGTGGTTTTGACGCCCATTTGTTTCTACTACCTTCAACAGGTCTAATGTTTGTGCCTGGTTGTTTCCACAACTGAAGATTATTATTATTATCATCAGGTCGAATTTATTTCGATGTCGTTTTGTCTGTTCAGCAGGAATTCACCGATCTCATTTTCACTTTCAGGTTCAGCGGTGGCCATGATAGGCGCGAATCTTCGCTTCGGAAGCAGTGCTGCCAACGCGAGTTTGAACGCCACCAAGGTCTTCCAGTGTCACCCGGGAGGAACGGCAGAAGCAGCGCTGATATTCGCGTTGGCGACCATGGGAATGGCCGCTAACATAGCCTTGATGGGAGTTATCTTGGCGAACAGACAACTAAGACGGTAAGTGTTCAGAATTTTTCACAGTATTTTCACGTAGAATTCAGGCAATATTCATTGAATATTGAAATCGCCTCAGTCTGATTAATTCAAATAGAGCTTAGGGCTGCGATTAACTAATACTATAAACCAACAAATTCAGTAACTAGTTGTATTCTAATCATTCTATATCTGTCTCGCAAAACACAAGTTTGAAACACGTTTTAGGAGGACACCATGGTCTGGTTGTTGATTATTGCTCCTTTGTTGTGTGTGATTTTTTCGAAACCTCTTCCAGGTTCTGTATGTTGTCTCTCTATATATTGGATAGTTTAGTCTCTAGATTTTATTGGTTGCTACATTAAGTCCTTGGTTTCTCCAGAAGTGTCTTCACAATTCCTCCACAACTGATGACTGATGTGGTGTGGTTATTCACTTACTCTTTGCTGGTACAAATTGAGTCTTTCTATGTTTAGCTTACTTTTCCAGACAAGAAGCGGATAACGTAAGCTTACGCTATAGTGGATAGTTTTCTCTTGATTACGTTGATATGTGGAGCTGTTCCACTATAACTATTGGTAGAGAGAGGTCATACTAGAAAAATTATTTTATGACACAGTCCTGCTCCCTCATCGACAAAATATTACCGGCCTATCAAACTTATTTTGAAGAAAGCTCAGAATCAACAAGGGGAGAGATTGATCATGTCAAATCAACAATAGAAAAGGTATATATCTAACAATATTATAGCAAATGGAAGGTCGTGAAATTTGTGTCCAACATGATCTTGTGCCGACTGATGGCAAGTGTAGAGTTCTTACAAATCTAGCAAAACAAAACTGTGAGGAATCGATTCGAAAAAGGAAACAAAATGAAATAGCTTGACATCCCGGTGTTTTGTCACTTGGGCGACTTTGAAGGATGTATGAGTCTGAATTTGAGTTTCCTGTTCGACTTTGAGAGGAAGACATCTTGGCATCTGGCCTGACCTATATTTGAATTTTTCTCGTCGAATTTATTTCGATCATCATTGATAGTTCGTGAGAAAATTCATATCTAGAAATTTCCTCATATTGGTTTCGATATTTGCCGCTGTATATTTTGGAGGATATTTTCTTCTGCTGTCGCAGGATTTTTTGAGGTTCAGATAAGTACATCTGAGTGAGCATTGTCTGTTGATGTTTAGGCCCTTTTGGTAATGTACTTTAAGGCTTTTAGAGCCATTCTTTACCTGGAACAAGGAACTAGATATAATACAGTAAACAGGCCATCAAGGCTGGCACAACCCTCCTACTTAATAGAAGTTAGTAAATGCATTGGGCTCTACTAATAACCCCATACAAGTGTAATCAGAAGTCAGACTGGTATTGTTTATTCTAGAGTGTTTGCTATTCCTTCTCTGTTCTCCCCATTTCTTCTTTTGTTTGGACCGCTGCACCACTTGCTGTTATTGGTATTCGTCCTAGCTATTCACGTATCATGTTGTTCGTTTGATTGTTGATGCTTTCATGCGAACAGCTTCTAAATAAGACGAACAAAACCCTAATGTAGAATTTTCCTGAGGGCCAGTTTTTTGAGTTCCAGTTACTCCATGTTAGAATGTGATCCTTCAAACTTCATTTAATAAATGTCATTAACCATCTAAACTATTAGTTAGTTATCTGGAGCTTAACTAGAGCCGTACATCTTGTACAGATGAAACATTGCCTGTCCTCTTAGGGTTAGAGGACTGGTGACACGAATGATCTGGGCCTCACTGCTGCTGCAATTTGAAGAATGTCATTCACCATCTAAAGTATTAGTTAGTTATCTGGAGTTTAACTGGAACTGAAAAGACTAGCCCTGAATGTAAAAAGGGTTTCAGGAATGAAATCCTCATTGCCTTCCAAAAACTTATCAGGTGGGGGGTTACTGCTATGTCTCATAAACCTGGCTCCGGATATCCTCAACAATAATAGCAGAAGTTGTCGTGTCAATCCAGAGTATTTCCTCTTGTTCTCTCTTCAACGCCTGCTGAAACCAAAGCATCATTAAAAATTGTATACCTTGTGTTTTTGAAACATACAACTATCTTCTTTATCGGATAAGAGGTATTTATTATATCGCTTTGACCAAAACCAAATAAGCTTTCACTATTAATTCATATGAACTCTACCATGTTCGACAAATTTTGTATACTCGTTGATTAATCAAATCACTAAAGCGAAATGTTTTCAAAACATAACCTTACGCAAGAAGCAGTACAAATGCAACGACGAAACTACGAATGACGAGCTCTGTGACTGGTAACTGAAATAGCGGGATGTTTGAAATGATGTAAATATATCCACAACGCAGACGGTTGTATCTACTAGTACAAAAAATGTCGAACTGGATATGGAAAATGTTGAAATATACAACAGCACGAACTGTATATTTAATGTTAATATTTATAATGATAAATAAAAATGGTTTCGATTTTATTCATGAAATAATCTTAACAAATACAACTCGTGTTATCGGCGATTATCGTAAATTCCTTCTCGTTTTCGAAACAAATTATGTTGCTTCAGGCAAACACACTAGCGCAAGCGCTAGTGTGGTTGCCAAACATAATTTGTTTCTCCATATCGAAGAAATTTCTATTTCAATAATCACCGATACACTTGTTGTATTACCGACGATAATCATTTTGTGTTTTGGGGTGGAAAAAGTGGGTCAGCCGAAATATGCCAATTTTCAACTAGCGCTTGAGCCCAAACGGTTTGTCGGAGAAAAAATAATGGAAAATAAAATAAGTAGTGAATTTTATGTACTTTCATATTGAATATGGTGGTTATTTACGAAAAGTTGATAGTTTTCGAGTTATAAGAGAGAAACCGCGAACATTTTGATTTTTCATAATTTTCTTTTAAAATTTTCAATGTTCCGTCAAAAAAAAATATGTTAGCAAACTTCAGATTCGGATTCAGCACCCCAAAACTCGTGTGGAACGGACGAAATCAAAACTACCATACAACTTTCCCGCTAGGGGCCCTGTTAAGAACAAATTTACTGGATTAAAATGCATTTGTGTTGTATTGTTTATGCTGTCTTCCTTCCATAAGTAGAGGAAAATCGACAGTTTCATACTGATAAAGTCAAGAATTATGTCTACCTTAGATGGGAAGTTGATAATAAATTCCACTTCAGATCCTTCCCGCGGGACATCTCAAAATCGCAAGACCCAACAGCTTTACGGTGTACACTGCACCCGGAACAGGTCTCTTGTGCATTTTATCGGTGCAATTAGTACAGCCGAGACACGTTTCAAATTAGGGTAAAAATTACCGATAACTTAATTTCCACTGCAGGTCCCTCCGGTGATCGTGGAAAGGATAATTGGATGTCTCCCGGCTTAACTACTTCCTAATTAATAGTCTAAGAGCCGGAGAGAGTTCGACCTTCACCCATCTGTCAACTGGATGAAATAAATTTTCTATGAAGTTTCATGAAAAGACGAATACGCCTAAAATGGCTTGCCTATCAATATGTGGTGATGGCTATGTTTAATTGTAATAATAATATTGGTAGAGGAAAGTTTATCGGGCCTTTTCTCTGAACGTAAATAAAAGTAGTGTTACAGTTTGGCAAATCTATCTCTGCTTCTGAGATGCGCGAACGCCGCGAACGATGAACAGAGAGGATACATATTCGCTACCAACTTTAATCGGGAAGGACAAGAAAGGACAGCGGCTGTTCTACCACGTCCCAATATTCAGAGGCACAGAAAGATTTGCCAAGCTGTACGTAGTTTTATCTCCTGAACACGAATCCGAAAGAAATTCGTAGTGGTCTCTAATACTTTTCGAGATGACCTTTTGAATCTTGAAAATCAACCATTTTCTTTTTTCAGTAAAAAAACGTACAAAATGCCTCCTTCTTTTTGTCAACACTGTTTTCATGCCCTAATCAACTCATATTTCACAAATATCAAAATCAAATGTTCTGTTAGGGGCGAAATTTAGGAAAGGAGAGCAGTGAATGTGCAATGATGTTTCACGCCACTAACATATCCAGTAACTCAGTAGGCGTGGATTCGACAATAAAAATTGATTTGGATAAGATTGAAATATGGGGTTTAATTTTCCAGGGCGCCACGGATTTATCACCAGTGAAAAATCCGAAACCACCCTGATGGAATGGGACACCCACTGCACTAATATTAGTAAAATATTAAACAATAGATACCTATAATAATGCTATAAAAATAATACATAAATATGTAGAGGTTTTGTCTTCCCTTACGCTTGGATAACTTGGACCAGAATAAAAGAAATAGTCATGTCCCTTACTAATAAAATATATTGATTGATGGTACACACACCGTATGTGCACAGTTCGGCACACAATACAAAATTAAATGAAATGTGTAAATATGGCACCACCAAGATGAATTACAGAGTACGCTATAATTGAGAATAATGTATCCTGTAACTATATTTATATAAACCTCCAGTGATGGCTAAGCCTGTGACGTCACGATAATAGCTAACAATTATGAATACCTATGCCTAAGGGGCTACAATCTTAAGCTTAGACTTATCTGATACTAAGTAGATTTTCTCAATCAGGCCAGTTCACCAATTGTAGTTGTAGTTCACCAGTGCCTTGGTGAGTACCGGTATGCACAGTGGGTACGACACAATCAATCGAAGTACGTGTACAGTTGGGACGAATACCAGTAATGGGGGCATACCAATCACAGGGGACGAACAGAGAAGGAATACTGAACAACAGATGAACAGTGGAACAACCACAGTTGAGCAGGAACAATCAGAGTAGTGGAACAGTGGAAAGACAACCGTGGAGCAACGTAACAATAGCGGAGCAGTAACAGAAAACCGTAGCGGAGCAGTAACAGCAGCGGAGCAGTAACAACGGAGCAGTAACACCCTAGAATACGCTTGTATGGGGCCATAAGTAGAGCCCAAATGCAAATACTACCTCTATTAAGTGGGAGGGTTCTGGTAACAGCTGTGATGGTGTGTTTGCTCTCTGTTAGCTAGTTTTTTGTTCCAGTTTTTTACCGATATAAAAAAATTTCATAACCTCAAAAATCCGCAAAGCGAACGGAGATTTCTCGAAAATGTATATCCTCAAATATCGCAAACAATATGAGAAAATCTCCAGATATGAATTTTCCCAAGATCCATCAACGATGATCAAACTTGAATTGAAAATCTTCAAAATAGGTCAGTCAAAATGTCACTCATCAAATATCCAACGGGAAGGTCACTCCTAAAATAACTCAGACGTCAAAGTCAAAAACTGTCATTATCAGACATGGTGCTTCTTTGTTTGTTCGTGGTTGAGATCAGTCCAAGAACTATCCCGAGCTACTCGGAGCTACTCCTTGGGACAATTGGAAGACTACAGAACACCAAAAGATTCAGTGTTGCCAACTAAACCAAGACAGAAACGCCAGCCTTTCAATCTCAGAACCAAACACAAACAAGGTCAAGTATTCGAAAGTGGAGTAGGTACCTCAATGGCACAAAATAAAGATAGAGTAGGAATGTTATGGTTTTGTGTTCTAAGCACAAAACAATAAACTAACAAAAATTATGTTTACAAAACAACGCTGTCATACCGCAAAATAGAACAACTGATAACTGTCATTAGCTCAAGGCCGGTTCATGTCCGCTCGAACTAGTACGGCAAAGATAAGTACTAACACTCGGAACAAGCTGTACATGACAACGATCAAGTTGTCATTTTGAAACAGTGGCGTACAGAGTGGAAAGTTTATATCAATGACAGAGAATTTCTGATGTTATTGTATTGAAACAGAAAGGGTTTTCTAGTGCAAAATGAACCCGTAACAGTTTTACAAATAAAATTCTTATATTACTGTACTGAAAGATGAGTTGATTAGGGTCTGAAAAAATGAGTCAACAAAAAGAAGGAGGCATTATGTGTGATTTTTTACTAAAAAAATCGTGTTTGAAAATGGTTGATTTTCAAGATTCAAAAGGTCATAACTCGAAAAGTATTAGAGACCACCACGATTTTCTTTCGCAATCGTGTTCAGGAGATAAAACTACGTAAGTAACACCACTTTCCTTTTATTTCGAGAAAAAGCCCGATAAACGTTTCTTTACCATTATTATTATTTTAATTAAACACAGCCATGACCTCTTTTTGATAGGAAAACCATTTTAGGCGTCTATCTATGAAAATTCCTAGTCATCCAGTTATCAGATGGGCGAAGGTCGACTTCTCTCCAGCTTCGTACTAATAATAGAGATTTTCCTGAAAGGAGTTGGGAGGGAACAGGGGAGAGTGCTTTTTAGAATGGACTATGTTATGATAAACCATGGTATCTGTTAGAGCAGTATTTGCGAACTGTTTTCAAACTTAATCGGAGGTTTCGGGAGTTACATAGTTATTTATGATACAAGTTCGTGAAGTAGGACTTTTTTGCATGGGCGCGAACTTTGTTGAATGAGGTACAAAATACACTAGAACAAAATGGCTTTTTACGAAAATGTATCATACACAGTTATTTCAGTAGTAGTTAGTCAACTGATAAATTGTAGTAATTGTATTATCAATTGATTACTTTTGAGTAAAATTTTACACAAAATACTGTTTTTTTAAAGAACGCGTTAACGTATGAACAATATGTAAAAAATTACTATATGCACAGTTGCTGTTTTGCACAATTATTTTTTTACGAACTTCTACTAAAGATTTTCTTTAGTTTGCAAGCAGTACTAAAAAAAATCATTTAAATTTTGTTAATATGCAGGATCTTTCACTAAAATCATAGCAATTTTTTAAAATTCCGACATGTAGTATTAGATCCAAGTCTCGTCAAAGTTGAATAACAAATTGGAATCACCCTGGTCAAATGTCCTTGCTCCTTTGGACACGTGCGATGTGTTGGACCTCTGTCAAAGATTCGCCAAAAATCTGTTGGATATAATTCAGTGGTTGTAAATGGCAGTAGCTGTTTTTTATTGGGACTCCAGCTGACGAAAGTTCTTTTGCATAGAATGTAGCAGAAGGTTGGATTTTGAATAAATTTTTTGTATTAATGAGGAGGCTTGTCACTTGCAATGGACGACGTATAAGGAGGGACTCGAAGCGAAATGCCCTAGTTCACAGGGAAAACAGAGGAATAGACTCTCATAGAACATCAAGGTGAGGAAATGAGATTTTTGGGAGAGGTCAAGTATTCACGTATTCTGAGTTACTATAGATTCTAAGATAATCTGAGACCAACATACTGAAAAGTTCAAAGTCATCTATGTATAAGATTACGATGTGTTTTATGATCACTTTTTTTATCAGAGTTGTCAATCTTCTAGAAGCTTGTGGTAATGTAAGCTAATCCCTTTAAATGAATTCCGTATTGAAATGTCATCTTCGTAGTGAGTCGATAAAAATGGTAGTTTAAAATTGCTTTTTCCTCGTTTGTTTGAAAGTTGTAGATGATATAGTAACTTGATTACTTGCATTTCGGACTTCCATCGTCTTAATGGTTGAAAGATTTCTACTTCTTTCAATTTTTATTACTAGCGGATTTTTTAGAAAAATTTTAACTACACCACTGGATTTGCGACATTTTCAAATGGTTCTTATGTGAATAACGTTGAAATGCGTCAATGAATAAAAAAGTTATGATGGAATGAAATTTGAAAAATATGCCGTTTAATCAACCCATCAATTCATTTTCAAAACTTTTATCAGAACTTTGACTACACCACCGGATTCAGAGAGTCTTGAAATATCACTTACTCTAATTTCATGGAAATCTTTTGATTTGCCAACCACGTATGGACAAAGCACCACCGAATGTATCAACGGACCACTCATTCAGTGCCGTTGTTACTTGTCTCCTTGTTATGCCGAGTGCGGGTTCGGGCCCGTAGTAGGGTTGCCCGACTCCTTGCTTGGCTAGCTGGTCTGCTTGTTGCCTTCAATCCCTGCATGGCCCGGGACCCACATCAGCGTTATTTCCTTTTCAGTCGCAAGACTCTCCAGAGCATCCCTGCACTTCTGAACCAGTTTTGATCTGGTTCTGGTTGCATTCAGAGCTCTGATGGCGGCCTGACTGTCACCTCTTCCATTCTGGTTGCCTCCAGGATGGCATACACATCTGCTTGGAAAACTGTTGTCAGAAAACCTAGGGCATAGCCTCTTTTCTCTCCGTTTTCCACGTAAACTCCTGCTCAGGCTTGCCCTTCCTCCAGTTTGGACCCGTCTGTAAAACAGACCAGGATTTCTGGGGAAAATACCATCCTTTCCTCTTCCCACTCTCTCCTGTCTGGGATCTCTAGCGAGATCGACCTTTTCCACCTAATTTTATCTTCTGCCTATATCACTTTGATAGCGGATAGTGAGATTTCTTTCTCCGCTACCGCAGCGATTTCGGTGTGCCCTGTGTACCCCTCTCCTCGCCAGCTCCCTGAGTCTCGCATTCTCAGATATTGCTTCCTTCTTTACACAAGTTGGAAACGACGGCAGACCCAGCAGGGTGTCTAGGGCTGCCGAGGGGGTCGTCCTCATCGCGCCGGTTATTCCCCTACAAGCTAGTCTTTGAATTTTTCCCAACTTGTTGTGGTTATCTGGTCCACTATCGGCCACCAGACCACTGCTCCATTTAGGATTCTGGGTCTGATTACTGCCGTGTAGAACCAGTGGAGAATGTGAGGTTTGAGGTCACACATCCCTCTCACCGCCTGGCGAAGAGTCCATATAGCGACCACCGCCTTCTCGACTACTCGATTGACGTGTGGCCCCCAAGTTAGCTTCGAGTCCAAAATCACCCCAAGGTATTTTACCTCTCTAGCCAGCTCTAGAAAAAAGAAATAAGATAATCTAATGAGTTTTCAGAATTGTCAAAAGAACTAAGCAATAACACAAATTTTTAATCTGAATTTGGTCACTGGGAAGTCGTAGCTCTTAGCCCATCATAATCCCTACTAGCGGAGGTTTGGCTGGTTTACTCATGTAGTGCTGAACAACAGTCCATCAGGAATAAGTTGAGGTGGTCCAAGTCTCTTTGCTGACTACCTTGGACAAGTGACGGTTTGCCATACCATTCCATGGACTCTGGATGTGAAGCTGTGGTGCCAGCCCTAATACAGTCCATGCGTCATACTGTTTGGATTTCGTACATTTCCCTTATAATCATAGGGTTATGAACGTTCACAAACAATATCGAAAATATTCCAATCATCTGCTCCATTATCCTATCGAAAAGACACTTCTTTCACATGGTTCACTGCCTGTAAAATAAAACGCAATAACAATAAATAAAACACTTCCCGGACAATCCCATTACTCAGCCCACGCACTTCACACATTTCTTTTCTTCAGCAACATTCATTTCCCGTTACCCTTCGTAGCTTCGGCAATCGCATAAAACCTAACACGGTACGGAATAGCTCATTTCATTTCCATACGTTTCAACCCTATTACATTCATGCGAGGCTGCCACGTCTACGTCACCGTTTGTTTGTTTGGCGAGTACTCAAAATTTGGCGATTAGGCCAATCATTTTAACATATAAAATAAAAATGGGGAAAAATTAGCAAAACAATGCAAAATTTCACAAATGTAGATAGAACTATAAAAATTTGCACATTGCAACATTGTTGAAAAAAAGTAAATTATAAACAATTCTAGTTATTTTGTAGAAAAAAATGCAAAAGAGTTGCAAAATGACGCAAACGAAGAAAATATCATCTTTACGTTCCCTAATTGCGACCATATCCAAAATTGGCATCAGAGACAAGAATTATTCATACTTTTGTTGATAAATTGGACGAACAAAATTTGAAAGAGTGGCAAACGCTCAGAAACGTTTCTCTCCATGTCATAAATCTCGCCGAAACTTTGCCACCTCCACCGATCAAGGCAACATATTTTTTTGTTTATTTTACACTATTTATCTGTATCTGTAACCTGAATTGATTATGGAAATAATGCAAAAGTTTTCTTAATTGGTCGGGAACGTAGGGAATAATTTTCCAGAAAACATGTTAAATATGCCCCCAAAGATTTTAAAAACTTTATCGAACTTCAAAAAAATTTAAAAAATGCAAAATTGTTTTTTTATTCAATCTGTGATGGTGGCAAAGGACCACGTACACATCTTATGAAAAAAAGTTTTTCGGTGAAAATGGCTGGATTTTTGATATGTTGTAGGCAGCCATCCTGAGTAAAAGTCTCCATTGGCCCAACACGATCGTATGACCAGATTCGGCGCTAGAGGGCGCCAAATCAATGATTTTGTTATTTTTGGAGAAATACAACTGAATAAAAAATATCAATATCTCATTGATAGTCAGTATTCTGTGCAACTGGACATTCCTCATGTTCGTGAGGAATACTTTTCCATAATACAGAAAAATAAAAACACCACTGTTTTTCTGCGGGGTATAGTCAACATCATACTCAACTATTCAGTGAATGAATTCGCCTACAAGGTTATAATTTGATTGAGTTTATCATTGAGGATCAATCAGAATGGTTTGTTGATCGACCAAAATATAATGAAGCTATGGTTACAGAGTGTTTGGAATAAGGACGGGTCCATATTATATACAGGGTGGCTCATTAGTTTGGAGAAGTACAAGAATCTCACTTATCATAAGGAGTGTGAAAAAATGTTTCAGATAATAGTTATGCGGTTTACTTTTATTGCTCGTTTTAAAAATAACTTGAAATATACAGAGTGTTTCTTGGATCACCCTGTAAATTTTCTCACTATTAAACTGAGCTAAACGTTTAACATAAGAAAGTATTTTTTCGAAAAGTTTGCGACGTTTTCAAGTTACTGCTATGAATTTATGAATTGAATTTAAGCAAATCATGCACAAATTATGAACAAAATAAGTTTCTCTAGGTTTTTGAATCAAGGGCTAGTTTAATAAGTCCGTGGCTATGATTTTATTCTCCTTGAATTCAGATGGATGAACTCAGTTCATTCAGTTCAACTATATAGACGACGGAAATATACTCAATATCCTCAGAACATCAAATAAATTTCTTTAATTGACTCACAAAATATATTCATATTTTATAGCTTGGTAAATCCCACAATAAAACAAAATTACTTATTTGGCGCCCTCTATCGCCAAACCTCTAGGTATTACGACGTAGTTAGGTTGATAGGAGATGACTTCAGCTCTCTGTTGATGACGAAGTCATGATTGAATCTTCGAGAAGAGTAATTACTTATTCAAATTTAATGGAGCCTTCCTTGTGTGAAACACTATGTTTTTCATTTGAATTTTGTTTTGAGAAATCAACTTCCATTCTGATAGATCATCAATAATAATTAACTTATTCCACTCATAGTCTCGAAGGCAAATTCTTTCAGCTAAAAATTGATTATATTGAAAACTACACTGTAGAAAATCTTTCTTTTTTTTTGTATTATAGAAGAATCATTCACGAACTTAGTAATGCCCAGTTGAACAACAGTTGACGATCGATTACAAATAATATGTAAATATTTTTCATTTATCTGAATTCAATCAAAAATAATAAAATTATAATATAAAGTTATAATATGAACCATTCCTTATTCCAAACACTCTGTATTCATAGCTTTCATTAAATTTTGGTCGATCAACAAACCATTCTGATTGATCCTCAATGATAAACTCAATTAACTTATTATCTCTTTGGCGAATTCATTCACTGAAGAATTGAGTATATTGTTGACAACCCTGTAGAAAAACATTGACTTTTTTTTAAATTCTGTATTATGGAAAAATATTCCTCGCGAATTTTAGGAATGTTCAGTAGCACAGAATATTGAATATAAATGAGATATTGATATTCTTTTATTCAGCTGAATTTCTCCAAAAATCATTAAATTCATGATTTGGCGCCCTCTAGCGCTGAATCCAGTTTTACGATCGAGTTGGGCCAATGGAGACTTTTACTCAGAATGGCTCCGGTTACAACATATAAAAAATCCATATATTTTCACCAAAAGACTTTTTCCCATAAGTTGTGTGCGTGGCCCTTTTGTGTTTATTATCTACGTTTCCGACCAACCCAAAAAACTTTTGCATTATTTCCATAATCATTTCAGGTTGCAAACAAAATTTTTTAGTGAAAAAAAAAAAAAAATTGTTGCTGAAATAATGCAAGTTTTTCGAGTTGGTCGGAAACGTACTGCCGTCCTAAGCAAATAAGCCGTATCTGCGAAAACGCTGAAGCTGAAAATCTGTAGTTTCGACCATCTTAAGTACGAAAAGTCTCAAACTTGTGCACCAAAGGCAAAATGATTAATTAACTTTGGCTACTTACATCTAGTTTACATAATTTTTTCTTTGGAGAAAGTTAAATTTATAGTGTTTCAAAACTACAGAAACCAATATCTCTATAATCACATTTTTTGTAGATACGGCTTTTTTGCTTAGGACGGCAGCGTAGGTACCTAGTAGGTACATTTCCTAAAAAACATAAATTTTGCCACTCTCACAGATTTCGGAAATTTTGTCATAGAGAGAAATGTTTCTTTTTGTTTGCCATTCTTTCAGATTTTTTCGGCAGTTATTGATTGACAAAAGTATAAATAAATAATTCAATTACTAGGAAACCAAGTTTTGAAATGGTCACAAAATTGAGTAACGATAAAGGATGACATTTTCTTTGATTTCATCATTTTGCGACTCTTTTGCATTCTTTCTCTACAATATAACCAGAATTGTTTATAATTTACAGTTTTAACAATGTTGCCGAACTTTTACGGGGCGCAAATTTTTATTGTTTCATTCATCAGAATAAACTTAAAAAAAAACATTTTTAGAGAAAAGCTTTCATTTAAATGCACTAAAAAGAAGAAAAGAATTTTGAAGAGAATTAAACTCTTCATTTAAAAAAGCTTGTCGCGAGAAGTATCTATGTATTTTTTATTGTAAATTTAATTCAAAATCACCTCAAAATTTATGCTCGCGACAAGCTTTTGTATCATTTAGAATTTTGTAATGTAACAAAATGATTCACTTTAAAATTAATTTTCTTCTTTTTGGTGCATTTAAAAAGCCTTTTTCCGAAAGGTTTCTTTGAATTTATTATTTACGGATTTTTTCGATTTCTATTTCGCGAGTTTTCCTAATTGTTTTAGTGACAGGAAAGGGGGCGAGCCCACCGATCGTTTTTTTTTCATCTTTATTTTCCATGTCCAAAACTGTTGAAACATTTTCCAAATTCCTTTGCGTTCTCTATCTAGCTTTTGAGGCGGGGGGCAGGGGAGGTGAAATTTTTTTGAACCATCATAATATTCGACGGTCATACCCAACTGTTTTCGAGGAAAGGGGAGGGTGAGCCACCCCTACCTAATTTTACTTGTAATTTTTGACGTTAAGAAAACTTCCGAAACCCTACGCGTTCTCTATCTAGCTTTCGGAGGACAGGGGGGTACAATTTCTTCGACAATAATGTATTGTCATCGGAATTGAACCAACATGTAATTTCAATTGCATAGGATGAGAGGAAGTGGTTCTAATTCAGCTTGCAAGATTTGTACTCATCTAACAAACACACAGAGCAAGTTAAACAAAAGCTTTTTCCGCCTACCTTGTATTTGTTTAATGTTCTTCAATGCAAACGAAATCGTTCATTAATAGGAGTCATCAATGAACGATTTGTTTGCATGAAATCGAGAAATCGTCCATTAATGACCCCTATTATAGAACGATTTGCCATTACAGCTTGGTAAACATAGCTGCAATTGTGAAAGTATGCACGCCCACGATGCGCATTAGTCGTACAGCGGACTATCCAGTGATATTCACGTGATTGTTTGCACAAGAAGTGGGAATATCACAATCTCAGCTATGTTTGCCAAACTACGAGGCGACGTAGGACACCCGAGGGCCATGTTACTATGAACGACGAGAGAATTCCATGGGTAGACGAAGCCGTTTACCTAGGAGTAACCCTGGACAAGAAACTCACGTTTCAGAGGCACGTCTCCCACAGATTAGCTATAGCGAAAGCCGCAAGGCATAAGCTGTACCCACTCATCGGACGTAGGAGCAACGTGGCACTCGAGTTGAAACTACGCCTTATCAAGAAAATTCTGCCTATCATATTGTACGCATCCACTGCTTGGGGGCAGTGCGCGAACAGTTATAAGCAGAGGATACAGGCCTTCTTCAACGTCTGCCTGAGGATGGCAACAGACGCACCACAATATTTGCCCAACAGGTTCATATATCGAGACTTAGACATCCACCCGGACCATATCGACAGACTGATCAGACAACATGTGGGGACTACTCTAGACAGAGTAGAGACCCACACGAACCCGCTGCTCACGGAGCTCCACGAGAACAGACGTGAGCAAGACGACAGAGACAGAGACAAATACAGACGTCCAGTAAACCAAGGAGACAACGACACCCCTGAAGAAGTACGGCGGAGGCGAGACCTTCGGCGACGCCAACGTCTACTTCAACAGGCACCAAATCACGATTAATCATGATTTTATGTTTCAGATACCAAGAAGAATCGACCAAGTAGTAATTTCAATTTCAGTTAACTCAGTACACAGCACTCGGCCCTCAGCCGAGAGTTTTTTCAGGCCTTCAGCCAGTTTCAGGGGGGCACCATTCACAGTAAAGTAAAGTCATTGTTTTAAAAGTCAACTCATGTCAGATATAAGGGAGCTTCAAGCCGAGAATTGGCTGGGCACTCCATATCAAACGGTCAGATTTTATTCTGCTGATCGCCAGTCATCAGGATGAGGAACCGCTTTAACGAGCGGGGGTGGTGGTTAGGGGGGGGTGAGCTTTCGAGTACGTACGAATGCTGGGGAGTTCATTCTTCCGGGCCTCAACCTTAGGGGGTGCATGGTGGTTTGCCAAACTGTAATTGTCGATTTCTCTAGGCAACCAAACATAAACGAATTCAGATGTTATGGACGCTAAAATGGATATTGACGATAAATTTATGTTGCCCGATGTTGCGGAAACTGCTAAAGTAGCATCTTCAACTTTATTGCCAGAAAAAAATTAGAATTATTTAATTTCAACAAGAGTGAGGCAGACGGAAAAATATTGTAATCAACTCTTATATTAAAAAGCGATTAATACACTAGTTGATTAAATAAATATTTCCGTCGACCTTCCATTTATGATGTATTTCAACGCACTCAAAATCGTTGATTAATGACCCCTATTGATGAATAATTTTTTATTAATGAAGGATTTTATTATATGCAACCCAACATACATTGCTCTAATACATTTATATTGGCATTTTCATAGGTCGATATTTCCTTGAATGCATGATTGTTGCGGAAAAATATTACATTCAATCAACTCTTATATTAAAATGCGATTAGTGATCTCGAAAATTAATGCGCTCGCTTCGCTCACGCGTTAAAATATCTCATTCGTTAATCGCCTTCATCAATACACTAGTTTATTGAGTAACTATAAAAAATACAAGTTTTGTAATAGTTTCCATTGTTTTGCTATTTTTTCTCCATTTTTGCTAAAGTGATTGGCCTAAAAGTGAAACCGGCTGGAACGAAATATCCACGATATTATATTATCTAAATAGTAGAGTGAAATTAGCGATCAAATTCATCCATGCAAGCTGCGCCGAAAGAGCGTTGTACGCCTTGGATGGTGTAATGGAAATTTTGATCTCGTTAAGTGCTGGTAAATGTACCGTGAGGAACTGACAATTTCGAGCAAATTCATCACTAAACGGATACCAACATCTGCATATACAATGCTAGTCAAATGCCCCTCCTCCTCTCATCTTTTGAACGGTTATACTAATAATAACGAAATTTGGAAGGTGGAAATAAACCAAGGAGACTAAAATTTAACAAGGAGAGTTTAATCCCCATAAGACAATGGGGACACTAGTAGAAAGATATGAAGGAACATTTGTGACGAAATGTGACGTAGTTGGACGTGTCATGGCCGCCGTTCTCTATAGACAGTGACGGACTAGCTCTTGGTATATGAGAGTTACTGCTGACAGTTTTGTTGCTTGGTTCGAGTTCGACTCTGTACTCATATCCAAGTACGTCACTATGACGCGTTGATGCTACAAGATTCTGATTGGCTAGAGCTTATTAAACCCTCCTTGTTAGTTTAGTCTCTTTGGAAATAAACGGATGTAGGCTTCTCAACGGTAGTAACGTATTAGTCAAAGATGACGTTACAAGGTCACTGTGACCCAAAGAGACTAAACTAACAGGAAGGTTTAATAAGCTCTAGCCAATCATAATATTGTAGTATCACGCGGCATAGTGACGTACGTGGACATGAGTACAGAGTCGAACTCGAACCAAGAAACAAAACTGTCACATGTAACTCTCATATAGCAAGAGTGAGGAGTGCGTTAGTCCTTCACTGTCTATAGAGAATGGCGGACATGACATGTCCAACTACGTCACATTTCGTCACAAATGTTCTTTCATCTCTTTCTATTAGTGTCACCATTGGCTTATGGGGATTAGACTCTCCTAGTTAGATAATGTTTAATCTCTTTGACCATGACCAACAATTTTAAATAGGACCTTATAACACGTCACATTTCGTTTGAAAGAAATTGAAACTACCTATTCAGTCATACTAAATTTGTTTGGATTTAGGCTGATTTTAATGGATAAATTAAATAAATACTAAAATTATGTTTTCGCATTTCATTAATAAAGATTCTAAAGTCCGCCTCTGGTTAATTTTTAAAAAACAGTAAGTAAAATATTCAAAAACTTTTGATAAATTTAAAAAATTTAAATAGAATAAAGTAAAGTCGCTATCCCAGTCCAACCCACGAAACGGATTTTGATACGGTTTCCAATTTTATTTAGAGATTTTTGTGAAGAAGGTTAGTACGAACAATTCATTTCAATTAAAATTAATTAAAAAAAGAAAGTTAATTTTTTTGGAATTTAGTCGTGAAAAAATCGAATTTTGGGCACTTACATGGCTCACGCTGGCTAAATCGCCAAGATACAATAATTTACTGAAGAATTTTAGTTCTTCAAAAAGTCTAGAGAAAAGTCCGCGATGGCATATGTCTATCCCCTAAACAGTTATCATTTTCATAATAATGACTAATAATAACTATCAGTACTAAATCGATCGAACACTACTTTTGCAAACATAAATGACACCACATGTAAATTGCACCAGTGCAAAATGGGAGCGGGTTGCTAGTTACATAATATAATAATTAATGATATGTAATAGCAAAATTATGTTCGTAATAACGATGAATGAGAAAACCATTAATACGTAGCAATAATATGGAAAATCAATATCTATCAGAATAATACTTGAAAACAGCAAAATGGAATGCATAGAACTAATTTATAATCCGAATAGAAATTCATCAAATGTGTCGTTCATGAGAACCAATAAAGCATCAAACGCGAAAATCGTAAAACTGAATTTCGTAGATTTGAACTCGTTAATAATAGAAAGCCTCCCATACGCCTCACACTCGCCGAGAAAGTGAGATGAAGTTTATTCGAATTCTTCGCAATTGCGGCAAGTCTTCTACCACCTTATTTATACGCACCCCTCTGTGAACCATACCATACCAGTTGAATTTCCTTCGTTTCTGGAGCATCTCCGCATTCCTGTACACGTGCTGAGCTTGGTTTGGGATGGCTCTGAGCGCTGCCTGACTATTCGAAGAGATATAGATTTTCTGCTCGGACCCTTATTTTACCTCTTGCCTCGTAGCTACGGTTAAAATGGCGAACACTTCAGCTTGAAAAACTGTTGTACATCTTTTTTTCCCAAGTAGATGCCTGCACCCGACATCTAAATGATCCTATCTACGTGCGACCTTCATGAAACTTTGGAGTCCAGGACCACCCCCAGGTATTTGACCTGCTGGACTAGCTCCAGCTCTTGTCCAAACAGGATCATTATGTTTTTGTCGGATTCACTGAGAGCCCTGCTCCATCTTTCAATTATTCTGCAAGCGGCCTATAATCGTCCACAACTCCATCGTCCGCGTATGCCTTCGTCTCCAAGAGGCCATGACTAAGCACGCCCTACCTCGGATTCCAGTGTGATGTCCCCCGGGATACCTCGACTTTTCTCCTCGTAAGCGACGATACAACCCAGCTGACCATCGAGTGAAGCGTTCCTCAGGCCATAACTGCTGCCTCTTTGGTCGCTGTCTTTGCCTTGTCCAATGCGTCTTCCACATTGAAAAATACTCTTAATTTGAACCTTAATGTCCGTTCGATCCTTCGCACTACAGTGCGGAGGGCCAATTCAGTAGACCTTCCTCCCCATTCTGTATGCACGTTGACTGTGGAAGGAGCTCACTCTTAGGAATATGTCCACCACCCCAGCGTTTTAAGCGGGAATGTTGAAAGCGTGTACTGTTTCTTCAATGGCTACAAACACATTTTTCTTCGGTGACCCTTGAGGAAGTCATCACAGTCATCAGAGATTTGAAAAATAAAAATAGCACTGGTGTTGACAACATATCTTCAAAACTCCTTATTAATATTTGATCAATGTCCGGTAAATTTCCCTCTAATTTGAAATTAGCCATTATTATTATTCCGCTTCACAAGAAAAATGACCCTGAGAACATAGCTAACTATAGGTCTATTTCAATTTTGAGTGTAAATTCAAAACAAATGGAAAAAGTAGTTTACAATAGAGAATGCGATTTCCTATCTAGATTGGGAATACTCACTGAATGCCAACACTGCTTTCGAACAGGTAAATCGACTCAATCGGCAGCATGATGCATAATTGAGAATATTTTCATTTATATGGATAGAGGTAAACATGTTGCAGGACTCTGTTTAGATTTGTCCTGCGCTTTCGACTCCATTAATTTGGACTTTATTGATAGTACGAAGTATTTTTAGATTGGATATGCGATTATCTCCATCAAATACTCATTAAAGTGGACAATAATTTTTCCAAAAAGCATTCCTTGAACATAGGTGTTCTTCAGGGTTCAGTGTTATGTCCATTAATATTTTTATGCACTAGCGGGCGGTAAAGTACACTTTACCGCCCGGTTCGCCGGGCGTGAAGTGGCACTTTACCGCCAGTGGGCGCATTATGGCCCGGCGGGCCGTAAAGTAGACAAAATTCTCAAATTGTCTATACTCACACATCATTTCATGCAATTCTTAACACGAATTAGAATCATTTCAGTTCAATAGAGCAATACTCTTTCTAACATTTGTTCATAATCGTTGGCAATTTTTTCGGTGATGATCTATTTATTTGAAATAGATTCTCCAATATAGCACTCAGCTACTATAGTTTCACATTCCTCATATTATGTTACCCTTAATTATTGTATGCATAACGTATGAAACGTGTAGACCATTGCAATTCAAGTCAGTATTTGTGATTCGCGCTATAAAACCGCTAGTGCATAAAATTGTTTATGTATCACGTGCGTAAAATGCGTTTAAGGCCTTCGGCGTGTGATGGCCCTCGGCTAACGCCATCGGGCCATCATCCACGCCGCAGGCCATAAACGCCTACTTTACGCCCTTGATACATAAATAACTATTATTATCAGTCAACGATATCAATACTGAACTGTTGGCTTTATTTGCTGGCTGACGCTACTTCACTAGTGGTTACAGGCCGTACTCGGGAAGAATTTGTTTTATCCACTAAACATATTATGGAATGTTTCGATAGATGGTGTGAGTAAAATAACTTGATTTCGAATGTTTCCAAGACAGAATGTATATACACTGCGCCGCAAAATTGACGCATAATCCTTAAAATCGAAAAATTGACGTTATACATTTTTTCATGACTCACGTCAATGGATTAAAATTATCATTTGGAATATCTTGAATACGTTGTTACAGATTGTGAGATTCAGAAAGCATAAGAAATAAAAATACGGCACATAGAAAAAAATACCCAAAATTTTATTTTTTGAACAAAAAATTACAATACGTAATAACGTGTATTGCCTCCCCTTGCCCTGATTACTGCTGAACATCTTCTAGGCATACTTGAAATTGGGTTTCTGATTGCATCTTGGTCCGTCTGAACCCATATTTCGATCAGCCTTAATGAAAGTTCATCCACGTTCCTAGGTGGAGGCATTAAGGATCTAACTCTACGACCCATATTGTCCCACAAATGTTCAATCGGGTTAAGCTCAGGACTTCTCGCTGGCCAACGTAAAGTTGCAATTTCGACTTCCTGGAGGTAGTTTTGTACTACTCTACCCACATGCGGGCGTGTATGATCATGCATTAATAAAAAGTATTCTCCTACAAAGGGGGCATATGGTATCACATGCGGTTGTAAAATGTCTGTGATGTATCGGTCAGCTGTCAGACGACCTCCCTGAATTACAACCAACTCCGTGCGGGCCTCCACACTAATGCCAGCCCATACCATAACAGATCCTCCACCATAGCTTGCCGTTCTAACAATATTGCACTGGGCTTATCGCTCACCAGGACGTCGATACACTCTCCTACGGCGGTCATCACTGAAAAGACAAAATCTTGACTCGTCGCTAAACAAGACATTGCCCCATTCACGATCATCCCAGTTTTGGTGATGTTGTGCAAACTGACGACGCTGCCCTCGATGGTCTGCGGCTCTATAGGGATTGGGTTCGACTTTTGCCAACCTTCTTCGAACTGTATCTTGACTATAATACGGTAATTATACCTACGAGAAAAAATTTGCAGCAGTGCAGTGCTTATAATAAATCGACTTCGTAAGGCAGTCAGTCATACGCAAATTTCGATCTTGGTTCGCCGTTGTCACCCTTGGTCGTCCTTGTCCAGGTCTTCTTTGGTTATTACCAGTCTCCCGAAATCGTATCAGTGCTCTGGATACAGTGGATTGTGTCACCCCAAGTGTAAGTGCCACTTGAACTTATGGCAATCCTTCTTCGACCAATGCCATGGCAGCAGCACATTCCTCCGGCGATAGATTTCTACTTTCGCGTACATTTTGGACCATTTCACCTTACTAAACCTAAAAGTTGCTAATACAAGGGTACAAAGCTAAGTAAACCACATCAATGATAGAATTTCACTTGTACAGATTTTTGTTTACTTATCATTTTTTCAATATTGTAAAGAAATATAGTTTTTAAGGTACTCAACAAAAAAAGGGTGCATGAAAAAATTGAAAAGATATATAAAGAACTAATTTTCATCCATTAGCGTATGTTTAAAAAAATGTATCAAGGCAATTTTTCGATTTTTCGGTAAACTCAGTAAAAAGTTGAATACATCCAGATTTTCAATTTTACGCATAAAGTCCTAAATTGACGTAGTTGTTCTATGGGGAAATTCTGTAAACAGCAGAATAATTTTCACAGCACAGAAAAGAATAATTCGCAATATTTTCAAATTATTTTCACAAGAGTCGTGTAGATCATCCTTTATTTTTCACAAAATTCTAACATTTCCGTGTTTGTACATATTTGAATGCCTAATATTCATCACGGAAGATTGCTCAAAACTCAAAACAAATTCACATTACCACTATTATCCTACTGAGAATGAAAATCTGTTTTATATCCTCAAACAGAACACCACAAAATGTGAACGATCCCCTATTCACCAAGGGATCATTATGTCATAACCACTTGCCAGAGATGATGAGAAATCTCAATGAAAAAATATTCAAAAGCAGAGAGAATACTTTCTTCCAAAGGCTACTTGAGGAATTCATGTAACGTGGATCAATTTTATTGATGTCTTGAGTCACTACTTGTGAATGTTATGTCTTTATACCGTTAGTGTAATATACTTGTTCAGTGATTTTATATTATGTTGTCCTATACAACCTGACTCCAATACATTTTTGTCAATGTCTGAATGGATTGCTCTATTTAATAATAATAATTATAAAAGTCTTTATTAATCCCAAATAAGAAATACATCTAAAAAATTATAACGATAGGGCGAGGTTCAATTCATTCTGGATTCCTGGTAAGGGTCCAGAATGTCTGTTCTTCCACCTAACCCAAAAGATAGATAGACATCTATGAACAATAAAAAAAATTGCAAATAAAAAAAATTAACAAAACATGAGTAACTTAACGATAAATAAATTGTACCTTTGTGTGTCTAATCATTGATAAAATACTTCACATAATAAGGATTATAAACAAATACTATTGACGATTAAGCAACCATTCGAGTATTCTTGATCTAAATGCACTAGCACTTGAATACCTAATTGTTGCTGGCAGTTCATTATATATTTTAGAAATGCTGTAACTGTATGAACGTTGAAATTGGGTACTTTTATGTAGGGATACTGTTAAGGTTCCTTTGGACCTGATGTTGATATTATGAACATCTGTACGGAATTTCAGCTTTTGATGAAGATATGGCGGAGTTTTATCGGCTATAATTTTTTTGAATAAATATGCAGAGTGCATATATCTTCTATTTTTCATTTTCAACCATTTGATGAGTCTGAATAGGTGGCTTATTTCCGTACCCCGAAGATCATCCTGATGCATTAATTCTGAAGTTTTTTAATAAGATTTTCGTCTTTTGTACTGAGACAGCGATCATACAAAACGTCACCGTAATTTAGATGTGATAAATTAACTCCTGTATAAAATGTGTCATTTAAAGATGACTGTATTGTCATTTTGACAGCGAAAAAAAAGGTGCATCGTTTTTTATCACCTATAAAAACGCCTGTTCCTCTTTAGCGTCTACATCTAGTATGCTTACGTCACTTTAATGTCTGCCCTGTCAGTTATTTAAGTATTGTTGATAGTTGATACTGAAACATTACAACATGAGTCGTTTTGGGGAAGTTTCGACTCAACAAATAACAAAAAATATAGAAAAAGCAATCCCGCAATCTACAAAAAATACTAAAGCGTCAATATAGAGACAATTTATATTCGGTCGTTAATTTATCTTGCCATTTGACATTTGACAAAATCGCGAGACCGAAGGTCAGTCAGTTTTTCTCGTAAAATTACTGATTGGCAAAATTATTTCGTTACAAACAGAAATTTATCCGATAAAAAAAAAGCTCTTGTGTTTTTACTGTTGATAAAACTAAAGCCTCACTTAGAATTATTTTGACTGGCCTCGTTAATAGGTGCCGTCTCTGGTAAGTTATTTTAAGTGCTGCATAAGCCTTTCAGAGACAATTCGAAATGTGATTATTATAAGTTAAGTCTTGATCAATAATAACACTTACGTTTTTAACAACTTTCTGTAGTTCGATAGTTTGATTGTTTATTATAATAGGCAACGAATTCAAAACTTCTGTTTACGACTTATATTTGGCGTAACAAGGAGAAAACACACCTCTACCTATTTGCCATAATTGGGCTGGCTAAATATGGAAAACAGGCGACTCCTGCATCTCAGCACTTTACATCATAAAATCGTGAGGTCACAAAAACCTACATACCTTTACAAAAAAATTAAATACAGATCTGAAACCCACCACAGAGATCTTCGATTCGAAAACAAAATATCCATCCCCCAGCACAACAAATCTCAATTCAAAGCTTCGTTCTCCTACAATCTACCAAAAATGTATAACCTTATTCCAGACAGAATGAAACAGAATAACGATATAGTTTACAAAAAAAGATTAAAGAATGCACTACTCACTAAAATAATTCAGTTTACATAGAAACGTCTATCTAGATATGCCTACTTGATTGATGTTTCATACTCCGGCTGACTGCTATTCAAGTCATTCCGTCAATTGTAAGTTTAAGTTGTTTTTCTAAGTTTTTTAAGATTTATTATCCACCAAGGTTGAGTGGAAGAGCGCTGCTTCTATGAGTAACACTCAAAGAAGTGCGAACTCTACCTTTTGCAATGTATTTTTTAATCGTTTATCTATTTTAATCATTGCAATAAAAGCATTCATTATTATTATTATTATTATATTCATTAGTATTCAGATTATCAATTCGCAACCGATCATATTTTCTTCTAAACAGCATTGCAACTGATTTTTGTGGATTGAATGAGAGGCAATGTCTTCTGGATAGAGCTCATATAGTTGGTGTAAATCAAAATTGAGTGCAGATATCGCTTGTTCAGTTTCGTCGGAATAGAAAGAAATATAGAGTAGCATAGAGTATCATCTGGACAAAAATGATAGGAGGTTAACAAAAATATTTTTTCAAAATTTGATATGAATAGTGTGAAAAGTAATGGACCTAATATAGATCCTTGTGGCATTCCAGAAGATGTCATGAGATATCTTGATAAATGAATATTTTATTTCACCGCCTTTAACCTGTGCCTGAGGTAATCATTCACAAGCATCAATGCATTATGAGAAAGACCTACATATTTTAGTAATGACGACATAAGCTGATGATTTAGAGTATAGAATGCCTTGCTATAGTCCAGGAGAATTAGCAGAGTTAGTTTTCCCATTTCGTTTGCTCGCAAAATGTCACCAGTAATATTTAGTAAAGCAGAGCAACAACTGTGTTTTTTTATGAAGCCAGATTGATTTTTAGGAATTATTTTGTTTCTATTGAAAAAAGTGGTCAGCTGAGATTCCATGGCTTTTTCCAATACTTTTTCATTAAATGTTGGATTCGATACTTTAGCTAAAGGTACCACTTTAGCTTTCTTCCATGAATCTGGGAAAATTGAATGTGTCAAACAAAAGTTTATAACGTGAGTAAAAACGGTAAAATAAAAGGCAGGCATAGCTGTAGGCTCAATATATTGATTCCATCGAGACCGGACGCTTTACTTTTTATAGCAGATACAATATTCAAGACATCCCACTCAGAAACAGTGTGGAAATTGAATTGTGAACGAATATGTTCATGTTTATATGATCATGAAACGATAAAATATTGTAATTATTAGGTACCATAGTAGGAACTGAAGTAATAAAATGTCTGTTTATTTCATCTACATTGCAAAGATTTTCCGGTAGAGATTTATCTTTCTTAGCAATTATGTCCAGAGGTTTGAATTAGGTTTCATGATTGGGACCACTTCCTGGAGTTGAATCCGATTTCTCGATGCTCCTAGTAATCGAGACATTGGTTCAACTGTATATATAAGAGTTGTCCCAATCTGACCTAATTCAAATAGAACAATTTCCGGATGACACATCTCATTACTCATAATCTATCGATATCATAAATTATCAGTTCGATTTATATTATAATATCAGGGAACAGTCTCATGAATATTAGGTACGGTGGCCCGCCACAACCAAGACTCAGTGGTGGGCAATGCGTCTTACTCGGTTTCCGAATATTCCTGTGACATACAAATCATTCTGCGGGCACCGTCATCCGGACGTGGTGATAAATGAACTCGAAACTAAATCAGGGGAAATGCTTCATACACAGCTCGAGAGTGACAATAGAATGAATTGCCCATAACTTTCACATCAAAGCACAATGCGGAAAACACAAAGGGGCCATCAGTCAGGAAAATTCCGAACAAGTTCTTCGCATCTTCATGATCAAAATCGGGGCTCTGCCTGATGGCATCATTGTTATTGTCGGTGGAAAATACAAGACACGTTCATTGGAGCGGAAAATACAAGGCGCTTTCTTTGAACTGGCGGTTGAATGAAGATAGTAGTTACTTTCCCGCTGTCGATGATGTAACTAGTCCATACTTGCTTAGCTACATAACATGGAAATGACCAATATCATTCCTTTACTAATTTACCTCGATAACGGAATGTAAATAGCGTCATATTCATAACATTGGGAAAATAATGACAGTAAATCAGAAATTCTGCATTGATTTGTGATGATACTTTTTAATATTTTCGCTTTATTTATAGTCTGTCAGTAACCTAGTTACGCGCACTAGCAACTTAAAATGACTATTTCACTCACTTGCCAAATGAACCAATCAGAAGCTCTAGTCAATTTCGGATTATCGTAGGTAATATCACAAGACCACGACAAATAGCCGACTATTATTTTATTCATAATTCTATCGAGAGTACCTTGTATTTTGACAATTTAATGAGATCATATGCACATCAATAATCTGAATAACTCCCAAGGGCTTTAGCTCGAGGGAGTTATTCTTTGATTACTAATGTTCATATGGTCGAATTGAATTGTCACAAAATACAAGTTATTCGAGATGAATTAAAGAAAATAATAGTCGCAATTTGTCGTGGTCGAGTGATAATCAGGAAGATTATTTCACGAACACCATACAGACAAAATAGAGCCGCGATTATTTCTTTGTTTACATGAATAGCCGTGTGTACCTAAATATCCGCTTGTTTATCTAAATAGCCGCTGGATATCACACATTATTTGACTTCAATCATGTGATTTCAGTGGTGCAGCCATGTGTGGATGAAATAATCGATAATACCTCTTGACTCTGATTTGTCTGTTAAATTCATAGAAATATATACTTTCTCTAGAATGCTAATCCCCATGTCAAAAGTGTTGTAAAAAGTTCAAGTTAGTCCGCATTGCGCAAGCGCGTCATTAGTGATTTTTGTAACAGGCCCGGTTTTAGTAAAATATTATGGTACTTGTGAAAATTAACAAACAATTCTTAATCTCGGAGAATAAGGTTGGAAACCTCATTGTGCTTATACCTGTTATTTGTATTTAGCCGATTTGAATACATATTTTCACATATTTATGATCCCGAATATTCAGCAAAGGCTATCAGAAAGTAGAGTACGGTTATTATTATTATTTACCGCTCTCAAGCGACTGATTCTTGGTATTCAATTTTCAGCTGTAGTTAACCAACAAAAACCTACGGAACCACCCCAAATCGTCGGTGCGGATTTCAAGGAAGCACTGGATTGGAAAATAAATTGAAAGTACAAAAAACTATGACTATATATTTCAGCTATTATCATGAATAATTTCAACTCAAATTGGATTCTTGGAAGCTCGTGTTTTTTTTATAGAACGATTCATGTCAAAATACGCAACTGCATTTAATTCAAATCATTTGAAGAGATTAACATGCTCTTTCTACGAGTATTTCTGGTTGTATTACCTTAGTGCAATTTCCACAATGGGGGTGCATGAAAAAGTGAGGCCAGAAGTAATTCCTTACCATCAAAGAAAAGCACTTCCATATTGAGATTAATTTTCTGAGGCGATTCTGTGTATGTTTAGTACTTTTTGTAGGAATCTAGAACTCATAATATAAGCGGTATGGTAGAAAGTTGTATCACTCGCCATCCATGCTTACGCAGACACAGTATTGGTACTGCACTAGGTTTCAAATAATTCTATTGTCGTTTTCACATGAATCTTCATGAGGAAAATGTCTGCCACAAATTACAATTTTCTCACTCAAATGTTCTGCTGGCGTCTCTTCTCTTCTATTTTGAGCAAAGCATTTAGGTACATAAAGAATTTCTCTACCAAAAATGATTTATTTCAGGTATTTTTTTTACACAACGTTCATTGTTTATTTTTAGGAAGAAATGGCTTTATTAGAAATTGTCTTTGAAGGAACAAAATTAAAGCAAATTCACGAAAGGTGATAGAATAACACCACACAAAACGACAAGAGAAAATAAGAAATTCTAAAAACCGACTCTGTCTCTGACAAGAGTGACAGATCTTAGTGACAAGTCTTCCTGTGGATGAAAAAGCACTGTTGCACGGTCATTATAATTACAGTAAATAAGTCTCTTTCGCGCATAAGATTCGGAGTAATCTTTCTCTAAAAGGTTCTTTTCGGTTTTGAAAAGTCCTAAATGCGCTGTCAAATTTCTCTCTTTCAAATGGTATGTGTTTTATTGCCTCATATCAAAACACTCTGAATTGGAACACCAAATTATTTTCAAACTTGGCAACGATCTACCCAAACTACACTGATGACGCGCATGCGCACATCGTAAACGGGTCGAATTCGCGGCATGCTTTTCGCCGTGAAAATTGGCGGGATTAGCATTCTAGAGTAAGTATATAATATATATTTCTATGGTTAAATTAGGTATTTTCAGCTTCGTATATGTGACAGTTAAACGTCAAATATAAATAATGACGCAGTGCACGCATTCAAAAATTAGCAGATTTGTGATTAATTCTATCGAATTATTCAATGTTTCCTTGTTATTGAACTTAATTAATTTCTCAGATTAACTTTTTTGCTAATTTCGTCTAAATCTGCCAAATTTCAGATTGTTTACCTTTCACTTTGTTTGTGAAAAAGTCTAATAGAATTCCACTCGTGATTGAATTTATCTCATAAGTCTGTCTTTCATTTCTGAACTCAACTGAATTGTATCGAGAAAACACCGCTCGTTCTGCGGACTCGTGCTGTTTTCTCGAAGCAATTCAGTTTCGTTCAGAAATGAATCGACAGACTTATCAGTAGTAATACCACAAGTGATTGAATTTTCGCGATAAGTCTGTCGGTTCATTTCTGAACACAACTTAATTGTATCTAGCAATTCAGTTGAGTTCAGAAATGAAAGACAGACTTATGACATAAATTCAATCACGAGTGGAATTTTATTAGACTATTTCACGAAGCATTAAAAGTATTATTATAAACATGAACAACCAATTCATCATAACCATAATCAATCAACTATAATCACAAAAAATGTATTATAACCATCAATAATTTATTATTAGTTACGAAGCGACTCATTTTGACGTTTTCGCCTACAATTATGATCTGTCAAAATGTCAAACTATGCTTTGTCATCAAAGGGTACCTCGTTGAAAACACCAACGCTGACAGACCAATCAGAATTGAGAGACAGCTGGTGATTTCGCGATAATACAAGTTGTCTTTGATTTGTGATTGGTCAGATTACGTGAATATCTTGAGAAGAGTGAAATAGTCAAGGGTAATATACCAACCCTTGATAAATAGTCGACTATTTTTATTGCATCTAAATTTCGACTGTATTTTATAATAATTTAACGAGACATTATTCTGGAATTAATAATCTGATGAGAGCCCGAGAGCGAAGCTCGAGGGCTTTTATCTCTGATTATTAATGCCAAAATAATGTCGAGTAAAATTAATAAATACAAGAGAAATTTAGCAGCAATAAAATAGTCGACAATTAATCAAGGTCGTGTTATATTTGTGAAGATTATTTCTTGAATCTACTTCTTTATATCAGTCATATGAATGAATGAAAATTAAACAATTTGGAATAATTTATTCAAAATATCAAGAACAAAGCACAAAATCTAAACAAAACAGCACCATCTTTATAATTTATCAATTGAAATTAAAAACACAATTATTGTATGTGACATTTCCACCATGCGTAATTTGTGACATTTGTTCAGCTTTTGAAGAACTTGCAGTATTAACGGTAGAAGGTCCACATTCATTCTCTTATACAGCTTCAACACGATTGATTTTATTTGACGTTTAATATGTATTTATTTAGAGTACTGTCAGATGCTCAGGTTCCTTGATATGAGTATCATGCTGAATAGTCGGTGACTATTGTGCATCATGTAAATAATCGCTAATAGAGCGTGTTGATTGGTCCTGTCAAACAGGAAACAAATGTATGATTGGTTGATGACTGATATTTAATAGACGAAAGAAATAATCGCGAAAATTCACTTGTGGTATTATTGTTGACAATTTCCCTTATATTATATAAACCAATCAAATGCCATAATTTTTTGAATTCAAACCAAAGAGAAAAGGACTTTTCGAAAACACTGCCTCCAGCCCATGGTATTTTCAAATCGGTGTTTCGCCTCTTCCTTATTTACACGTGTTCATAGTCAATCACTATAAATTTAAAAACGCCAGGACATGTAAAAAAATCCACCAGGTTAGAACATAATTCTTTTTCTCTGTACTATGATAAAAATATATAAAAACTGTAATTCTACCTATAATTTATCTTTTGAAAGAGATTCATTCTTGACTCCATCAAGGATGGTTTGGAAGGGGATTTTAGCAGCAATTTTGGCTGCTATAGTTTCTCTTTCAGGTTTAGATAAAATTATGTGACCTAATTTTTGATTAAGGCCAACATGCCTATTCACAAATTCTACTTCACATCCTCCATTATTGAATACCGTAAGTACTATTTGAGTTGGGCAATATCCGTTGATTTTATTGGTTCCTTATGCCAGAACCCTCTGGATTGTATGTGCCAGATCAGTGGCATATGAATCTACTTTTTTTGAAATTTTTCGTGGAGTAAGAACCATATATTATATATGTTTATTAAAATGAATTGAGTTTTCGTATCTTTTTCGACTTCTCTTTTCCAGCAATAAAATTCATCCTCGTTGGAGAATTTGAGGTTCAACGACGAGAGCTTTATGTCATGAACTACTTTAAAATGATTCAATATCTTTGATTTTTCAAAAAATTCCTGTGCTACATGTAAACAACATTTTAATTTTTCTACCTTCTTTACAATATCACCGGAGGTCCCTTTCAGTATTTTTGTTATATATTCCAACAGAATAAATACCCTGTAAAACACCACACAATAAAAACATTAATCAGCAGAGACGACTCTTCAAAACTAACAAAGCTGTTTCTAAACGATCAGTAAATTAATCATTCCAGATGATATGGAGAATATTGCTATCCATCAAAAACGTAGGTAATGTTAATAAATAGTGAAGTAGTTTTACGTCTGTAGTTGAATTAAATTCGAAAATAAGTTTATGGCATATCAGACGGGAAAATTAAGTGATCGCCGGTTTTTGAACGAGGTTCAATAGCGTAGTGGTCTAACGCACATTGCCGGACACAATTAGACCCGGGTTCGAATCCCACTTGATCCACATTTTTTTAATTCAGTTCTGATTTTCATTTTCCCGTCTGATATGCCATAAACTTATTTTCGAATTTAATTTTAATGAAGTTCTTTTTACATTACTTTGTGTTTAGTATGTCCAGTTTAAGAAAAAAACATTACTCAACACCTTAAAAACTGTCTTTGAGATATTTATATAATCCCTATAAAATGACTTTGATCTTAACCTAAATGTCAAATATCACACACATGAACAAAATATTTTGTGCACACATGATGAATTTTTATTTTGAATTTGCCTCGGTACCAATGCGCATGTAGAAAAGTAGAATGGTACGACTAGACGCTTGTTTCGAGCAAACTCTCGTGGTGTTTTTAAGCAACATAGTTTTCGTGACAGCAAGGTGAAATTATTTTCTGAAAATTCAGCATTTTGTCGGGATAATACTACTGAAAATGTTAGAACAAATAATCATCACGGGTAAGAGAAAAACTCATTCAATCAGTAAAATTTCTCAAATAAATGCAATGCAGATGTTATGAGGAATATAAATGTAAATGACGAATGCAAATACAGAAGTGTAAATAACAATTGAATTAGGGAATTCAGTAATAAAAACATTGAGATGGTCTTCGAGATGGTCTATGAAACTTTTTTATGGTGTTTTGGAAACACACCTCAAAAAACATAAATCACACAAACAACAAAAGCAAAACTTTCTGATTCCCATTTCTCTTGAATTAATTCAAGAATCCACTCACTTGCAGTATCTTAATCACTTACGGAAAATTTCTAGTAATCAAAATATGGAAAAAAAATCCTTCAAAAAACATCGAACAACAAACAAAAATTTCTACAGTAATTTGATCAATGAGGCAGAGAACAAAAATACAAAAATTTGGGAATTGGTAAATAAAGAAAAATACTCAAACCCTCTGATAACCCTAAAATTATATGACATTACTGTAAGTGACAACGTTTCTATTGCAAATGTATTTTTTTGGAACATCTATTGTGAAATTGGTCGAGACCATCAGCCCCTCAGCCGTTGATAAAGGGTGTATACGACTTGTTAAGTTCAAAATAGACCCTTGAGCCAACCCTGTAACGAGGCAGGCAAAATGACTTAAATCTGTTCGACCTACGCCAACCCCACTTGAGAATAAGGTTTCGAGGGTCAGACCATCGACGGATTAGTGGTATTTTTTAGTAATTAAGAGATTGTTAGCGAGAACGTCTCGTTGTATGTATATATTGAATATTATTAGTAAAGTATTAAATTCAAGTTAAATCAATTAAATATATTTTTATTATTAAATCACCCCATAAGTGAACACGACTCTCTGCAAACAGAAAAATTCAATATTTTTTTACTGCTCTTTACGAGTATGAAGTAAAAAATATGAAAATACGTATGAAAAATAAAACTTTCAATGGTTTAAACGAGATTCCAATAAACCTTGTTAAAAGTTCTGTAAATGAAACTCCCTTCTTGACAAGAATTGAATTATTAATCACACGGTTCTGTCAGGAAAGTTTACAGAAAAATGGTCCCTATATTATTTAGATAGATAGATAGATATATAGATAGATAGATTTATTTAACAAAGTAAGCAATTACAATTGTTTGCTGCAAGTCAGAAAAATTAAATATAAAATTATGTCGTCAGCAAGGAGATTTCTCCGACAAAATAGACAGATTTAACAATACAAGATGCAATCAATTTAAAAATTGATATTCGCAGCTAGTTAAGATCTATTATAGGGCCATCTCCATTTCGAGCACGATTTGAAGAATGATTGAAAAAGCGGTTTATACTGTCCTAATGAAATTTTGACGAATATAAAATAATAGCCGCCTGCCAACATGGTTTTCGGGTAGGATCACACGTTAAAAGGTAAGGGCTGGGTCTTCCCTAGCTCACACAAGTCTCTCGAAGACTTCCGAGGGTTGCGCGTAGGGGTGCAATCGTTTGACAGAAATAACAATTTTAATAATTTTTAGATATTGTTCAGTTGGTGATTGGCATTTTTATTGATCTATCTCGTCCTTTCAATGCGCTTGATTCTGAACTTTTGTTGACAAAACTTGATCACTTAAGAATAAGAGGATCTGTAAACGAATAGATTTTATCCATCACTATAAATAGGCAATTCATTGTTAATGTTGAAAAGTTATTCTGAAAGATTTGATGTTGATCTTGGAACTCCACAAGGGAGCTTTCTAGGGCCACTGCTATTCCTTCTGTACATGGATGACCATCCCTCCCACATATCCGAGGGAATATTGTGCATGTTTGCTGATGACAATTCTCTTGTCAAACCTATACAATTTTTTTAAATTCTCGTTAATAGGTATTTTCACAATTTTGATCTCTTCGCCTTTCGAAATTTTCAAATTGATGAGCCTCCAGCGCCTAATGTAATTGCAATGTATTTGTAAAGGTCTTAATAAAGCCACGAATCGTTGGAAACTGATTTATTTCAATTATCTAAAAACACCTACCAAGAATGAGTATATGAAAACAGTTCGCAATATGCGATAGTCCAGTGAAACTAGGTCAAAACAGTAACATCACTTATAACTATTACAGTACTGTCTCCCAAAAAGTATTATTGGAATACCGTAGCAAATATTTTTTCTCCCATTGCTCCACATCAAACAGTTCAAATGTATCTGAACCATTCAGATCCGCACTTATGCTTGATATTTCGAGTGAATTTGTTGAAAAATTAACGGAATCCAAAAAAATTCAGATGGTTGAAAAGATAATTGAATTATCTTTTCAACGAGGTGTCACTTGACCCCCCATGCCATTTGAAAATTGATATGCCCCCTTTCCCTATCTATCAAGCAATTACCATGTCTTTTATTTTAAAAAGTAGTATCAATCTTACCATTCAACGGTTTTTGTTCTATGTTCATACTTCAAAGTTCAAAAGTTAACAGGGTGGGACTAAAAATAGCCTCACTCTATGTAAAGATCAGATCTAAAATCAATAAATTTTCATTATTTTATCAAAAGAACACTGCGAACTTCCATCTTGATAAAAACAAAACCCATTTGTCGGGAACAACTTCTCAAGTTCTTTATCAAACAATAAACTAACATACCTTGACACTATCTGAGATTCAATTATTAATGGTCCTGGAATGGGAAGAAAGTCGAGAGTTTCCGGATTTATCGTTCTGGGATATAGTATTTATATATAAACTTGTTTTATTCCTTATTCCGAGGGCGAGATACGAATCCGCTTCTACTTTGAGAAGATTCAATTCGGAAAACTATTATAGTCGTAATTGAGTTTCAACTGTGAGTGATAGTGCCAGTATGTTCTGAAAATTTGATGAAAACTTGAATATTCCCACGAAGTTGGAATTGTTCTTGCGATATGCATCACATCTCATGCTTACTTTGGGCTATTTTCAATTTGAAATAAGTGCCTACTCACTATTTGAAATACGGAAATGGGAAGACTTCCGGGGGTTGCTCGTAAGGGGTGCGATCGGTTGATGAAAGTAACAATTTTAACAACAACAACGAAAAGGAAGTTTGTCGGAGAGTGACAAATGAAAGATAGAAATGATTTCGATAATATCAAAATCACTTCTTTTCAATCCTTCCCACAGGAAGGAATATGAGGCAAATATCTGATAAACTATCTTACAGATATATCTGTATTTGAAAGAGGAAACCAAATTATAGTTATTTATGTACGAGTGTCGTATTAGTCAGATAAAACACGAAAGCGCAGTTTCAGTGTAGCTTTTCTCGAGGTCTTATGTTTGATGTTTATGACACAAGAGTTACAGAAACTAGGAGTAAAACTATTGATTACATTTTTATCAATTTTTATAAGAACGAGATTCCAATAGTAGACTTCGGATAAGGATGCAGTCATGCCACCATACAACTTTTGGCTTTAAAACTACTGACATGTTTTTCAGCATTTTTTCTTCATGTCAGGATTCCTGGCAGCCTCAGGAACCCCGTAATATGATTGAACGGAAATATTGAGATTTTCTATAAAATACAAAACACTAGGGACTTTAATTTTGTTTGAGAAAAAAAATGGCGCTTAATTCAAAACTAGATCTAGAGCATTGTTATTTAGGTATTGTGTAGTGTAGGCAGTGCCGGATAAAGCCAAAGAGGGGCCCGTAGCAAATGTGAACAAGAGGCCCTTGATTTGCATTAAGTATTAAAGTATAGAATATAAAATAAAACAGCACATTTACAAAAAGATTTTAAGATTTTCCGTGATTTAATCTGGGCAAATATGGAGATAACACTCGTCAAATCAGTATTTCTAAGTTAATCACTTTCTATGTTAATTATAGTGAGGTCGTTTAGACGTTCTTGTCCCATTGTGCTCATAAACACATTTTTAATACGCTTTAACGTTGAAAAAGAACGTTCTCTGCTGTAGTTGGTGATTATCAAAATCAAGTAAATGCGAAACAGTATTCCAACATTTGGGAAACACGATTCCAATGAATTTTCCGTTAACAGTTTATAAACTTGAAGTTTCTGAGCCTCGTGCTTTTTCTTTTTGCTTTCATTATCAGCAGCCACATCTGTTTTCAGCTTAGCAAACTGTACCAGTTCATTGCCCATACTGTCTTCCACATCGTCTAGGAAAGAATTGACGATAATTGGAGTTTTTTTAAAGATCTTTTCAGCCGAAGTATTCCAAATACACTAGTCACTTGATGGTAAGCTTCCATGCGTTTAGCTAACGTGCGTTTAGCTAATGTGTATGTAACGTTTTGTATCAAATATCGATTCATTCTCTGATTATATTCAAATTTTGACTATTTCGGTTTGTTTTCAGAATATTCAATGAGGAAAGAGTAGACATTGGCTCCAGGTAAATTCGATTATTCAGATTTTTTTACTATTTGGAGAATATCTCATCATTTGATAACATTCGAAACCTGTTCATCTGTCTTACTTTATTATTCAGAAAAAAAGATGACAAAAACGGATTAAAAATATCATAGGTGCTTCCGGTAATATTCAATGTAAGATTATAATATATCCTTATTGTTAAGATATTGAAGTTCGGAAGCCGTTCCTGAATGTGATTTTCTTTTCTCAACATAATATTTGTAATTTTCAGTAAACAAGTTATAAGGGAATAATACAATGATATGTGCGAGAAAGTCTAAAAAATTCAAATCCAGTATTTCCATATGTGAGTTTTTTCCAGATTTAAATATTATTATAGTCAATTGAGTGAACTTCACTTTCCATCAGGATGAGTGAAAATTCTGGTTGAATAAGTTCCATGATTATTTAGATGGTGCATGTCATCACACGTTGAAAGGTAGGGTTCTCGTCTTCCTCAGTACGCACAAGTCTCTAGAGGACTTTTGATAGTGCAGTCGGTTGGCGGAAAAAATTTTTTGAACAATCCAATAAATCGCCAATAAGTCGCCATAATGAATGAAATTATCACATTTTCATCAACATCGTTGATAGATCATTATGTATCATTATGTATTAAAAACATCTGGAAAAACTGAAAGTGGTGGTCTATAAATACTAATAATTATGCAGAAGTATCATCCCCAACTTGCCGATGAACATTCTAGACACAGTTTGCCTGAAAATGTTCCTTCAAAATATTTATATTACTGATCCACATTCTGCAGAAACATGATATGAGTTTGTATCTTTATTCATATCATGCAGTATCTATAGGTAGTGTTCTGTGATACAAAGAAAACTGGCATTCATTTGGGAGCATATAACTTCTAGTTGACTGAGCTTATCAGGTAAACTCTGTATGTTTATGCTGAGCAGTTTGAAATTAGTTTCGATTGAATGTAGAATTGTTCGGAACTTCTGGACTGTGACTAAGGAATTTTTTTATTTTATTTGAAACGCTGCACTGCTGAACTATCAGGCCATATTGATGGATTATAAATTTTATCTACGTCATCTAATCTTTCCTCATTGAGGAGGTTCGAGAATATTTCCATTTAATAATTTCCATACCTCATGCATTTGTTTTGAACATGAAGGATTTCAAAATCATGGTCGACAATGTGATTTTCGGTTGATAAATGCCCACATTATTTTCTGTATTAAAAGCGATAATAAAACCTTGCATTTTCAAATAAATTACTTATTTTATTGCTTGGCTCACCGATGTAAATAATTGTTTTGAACCTTCGGTGGTATTTAAGAGGAGGATAAACTTCATAGTTAGAAGCTTATCGATCCAACAGGATTTAAAACCATTATTGACTGCAATCTGTTAATATCTAATTCTTCATTGAAATTTGAGGCACTGAGAGGAATTCTAACTAATCTTTGTATCATACTATTGTAAGCTGCTACTTTATGTTGATATGGGTTTGATGAGCAATTGTGGATTATGACATCTGTGTGAGATGGTTTGTGGAAAATTGGAAATGTAATTTTATTATTTACTTTAGTTATTGTTAGATTCAAAGAATATATCGAATTGTCCTCTTCTGAGTCAATTGTGAAATTAATTGAAGAGTGAAGAGAATTGATGAATTCCAAGAATTGATACAACTGTCTAATTGTTTCTGCGAAACCTACCAAAATATCATCATTCATAAAAATTTCAACCAATAAGCGGCTCAGGGAACTACCCATAATCAACCATAAATTAGACGATGAGAATTTGTTGAAATGAAAATAATTTTGACTTAAAGAAAAACTAAGAAAATCCAATATCTCATGTTTAATGGGTTCCATGATGTAGATAGATAGATAGATATTTAATTTAATAGGAATGCTAATATACATATGAGAGATATAATATAATATAAAAAAATAATATAAAAAAATTTAAATAAGACGTAGTGTATATATCAAAGCATACATAGTACTTTCTCCTAATACCTACCCTAAGATAAGTTACATCACAAATTATAATATAAATCCATTAAAATACATGAAGAATCATTTTAAAATTTTACTGCATATTTATGTATTAATCATATTTAAAAAATAATACCCTGAACAAACAGTTTAAAATATTAATATTGCACGAGAAAAAGAAAAAGAAGAAACCCTACTGGCAAATAACAATCAAACATATTTATACTATTTATAACAATCAAACATATTTACACTCATTATACTTGTATGTATTCCTTCAGTCTGTCTTTGAAATGTATCAGTGAAGAGGACGCTTTAATGACATCTGGTAATTTATTAAATTCTAGAAAACCCTTGAAAAACAATGAGTTCATAGTGTTGCGGTAAGACGTTTTTGGTACATAGATTTCATTTCTTCCACGAGTATTATAGTTATGGATATTTTTATTGAATGTTACGTATTTCTGAAAACATTCGGGTGCCATGTTATTAATTATTTTAAATATCAGAATCATAGTAAAATAGAAAAGTCTTCTTTCCACTGGAAACCAATTGAGGCTCATTAACATCGATCTAATTGGGGTGAGTCGACTAGTCTTCAAAATAACCCTCATTTCCCGATTTTGCAGTTTTTGCAGCATATTTATTTTATTCAGACTGAACAGGTATACAATTGATGCACAATAATCAAAATGCGGCTGAATTATTGAATTATACACTGTAATTTTAGACTCAGTCGACAGATGTTGCGATATTCGGGTGAAAAAAAAAGTTTTTTTGAAATATTTTATATATATATATATATTTTTCATCCCGGCGAACGATGACGGGCACCGGGCCCCCGCGTGTATACAACCGTGATAACCAGGACTGCACTGATGAGGGACTTCATCCCGAAACCGGTCTGCAGTTGGTTCCTTGTTTGGATCAGGCGGTATCCTGCTGTCTGTCTCTGAGAGCTCTTGCAAAGTTGTTCCTTCAAAGTAAGGATCTTTGCACATATGTCTGACAGATATAATTCAATATCTGTCGAGGTATTAGCCAGAGAAGTAGTTGTTTTCTGTCGGACATATGCCATACAATCTATACAAAGGTATAGTGAGTTCCTAAAGGATTGTTTTCGACTGTTTTACAGTCACTGGAACATTTATTGCTCCTTGAAACAAGTATTCAGTATATATATATATATATATATATATATATATAAATCGAAATGATCATTAAAAGTCAAACAATTATCGAGAAGAAAACCCAAATATTTAACTTTTGAAACCACGTGAATTCTTTCATTGTTGATGTTAAGGTGATGGATATTATCAATGTCAATTGCATTATATTTGATTGTGAAGATAATTGCCTGAGTTTTAGCTACATACAATTTCAGTTTATTTGCACCCAAATATTTGCTAATTGATAATAATATGGTGTTCATTTTTTGAATAGCACTTTCAGTATTGACATCACTACAAGCAATTAACGTGTCATCAGCGAATAGGTTAATGAGTTCAGAATCCACGAAAAGTTCAATATCATTAAGATATAATATAAATAGTAGCGGGCCCAGAACGCTCCCATGTGGAACACCTACGTCATTATCCAAATCCGATGACATGTGATCATTGAAGTGTACCCGTTGCTTCCGAAGTTGAAGATAGTTTTTCAGCCAATCATACACTCTACCACCTACGCCATATTGTTATAATTTAGACAGCAATATTTTTCTGTCGATCGTCTCAAAAGCCCTCTTCAAGTCAAGGAATACGGCGATAACATATTTATTATCATCTAAATGATTTTTAATATGACACAGCGTAAGTTGCAAGGCTGATTCACATGAGTGATTTTTCCTGAATCCAGACTGATTATTCATTAAAATGGAATTCATTGATACATGGTGTAGTAATTGTTCATATACTGCCATTTCAAGAAGTTTTTCAATTGGTGGCAGAGTAATTATTGGTCGAAATTCTTCAGCTTTAGTGGTATTAGTTACTTTTTGAATTGGTATGACCGTACTTATCTTTAAATTTATTGGAATTTTACCTGTAACTAGAGATGTATTAATAAAATTCAAGATAACATGTCCAATGGTTTCGAATATTTCTTTTAACATTCTGCAATTTAATGTTCCATACAAAGAAAATTTATTATCCAAGCTGCTGATTATTTTTCGTAAATCCTGCATAGAGAGTTCCTCAAAACTATCAAACGTCAAAAATAAATTATTAATTGAATTAGACCATATTTCAGTATTATTTATTCCTTGAATAGTGCTCTGAATACTTTCAATAAAATATTCATCGAAACTATGTGCTGTCTCCCTACTATCTTTCGAAACAATTTGCCCATTGCCTGTGACAAAGCTTATATGTTGTGGAATATCCTGATTTGTATTCTTAACTAATTTTTTTAAAGTTTTCCACATTTCCTTAGGATTATTTTTGAACCTATCTATTTTTTCGTAGTAGTACTTTTCTATTTTTGGCTTTAGAAGGTTTACAACACTATTTCTATGTTCTTTGAAACGTTGCCATTTTATGTGTTTTTCATTATCAATACAAGTTTTGAAGTCTTTATACGCCCTATCCCGTATTTTAATCATATCATATGCCTCATAGTCAAATCATGGAAGATTTAATTTATAATGGCAAGTTTGAATTGGTGCAATCTCATTTATAATTTTCTCACATTTTTCCACAATTTCTTCATAAATAACTTCCACATCAATCGAGCTCAAGTTGAAGTTCTGCATGATCAGTTCCGTTTTAATGTTATTTAGATGTTCAATTTTCTAAACCGTTTTACATTATGATTTGGTTTGATGATATTGAATAAATATCTAATAGTCTTTCTACCAACAATATTGTTTCCTTAGGGGGGCAAGATACCAGGGCTGCCAGACGTCACTTATTTTTAAACGAACGGAATGTGTAGGATTGAGTAGTGTTACTATGTTCTATGATCGCATGCCTATCTGCTAGCTTGGCCAGATGACCATTTTTCAGATATCAGGAAATCAAGGTACGAAAAAACATTATTTCCTTTATTTTTTATGTAAGAATAAATCTCGAAGTCATCTCCACAAATGTTTATTAAAGTTTATCAAAAAGTTTGGTTTCCCAAACAGGCGAAACATGTTTCGGGTTCAGACAAATCCGAAACAAAAAGAATCCTGTAAGTAAAGTAATTCAGGTATGAATGAAATAAAACAAGCACCGAATAATTTTCTCCATACCTAAAGGGTAACATTTTTATGAACCCGTTGTATCCTATGAAAGACTGCGCTATTAAAATACAATAATTCATTTCAGAAAATAACGACTTTCACGAATCCAGCGAAATTGAATGCGCCTCATAAAGTCACATTTGCATGAACTTCAACCGCGAAATAATCATAATTTAATTTCAGAAATGAATTTTGTGGCGTCGAGTATATTCGTTTCAGCCTGGCATGGCGTATGAGTGGCAGACAGAAACTTCAAAAGCGTTACAAATTTACCAAATTAGGGAACTAAAATACAGGCGAATTTACTAGACCCACAGCATTGACTTCATGGTGGAAGTGGATTTCAATATGTGATATGCTGGATCAAGACAGCACTTGGTTATTGAATTTTCATCTTGATTCTTGGTATAACGATACCAATAAAGTATTGACTGAATATATAGAATTTTAGGCGTTGGAAATGCAGGTAAAATAAAACAACTTCTGATAAAATTATACTTACATCTCATGAGACATTCATGGACTACTTTGGACATTCCTCGTCTACTATCAAAACGAAATCCTCAAAGAATCCGAACCAGATTAGCTACTGAAATACTCAATCGAAATGTTCAATTTACATATGAAATGTTACAAAAAATGTTGAAAAAATGACTTCAATAAATTGCAACAGGATTCGATAAGATAATCTTTGACAGAAGCAAGAAGAAAATATTACTCAAATCAGATTTCCCTGCCCGACAACAAAAATAAAACAGTTTGGAAAGTTATAAATATAGAAAAAGGGTAATAATAGCCCTAAAGGTCAACCTGAATTCGACGTAGATGTTCTCAATGAGTTTTTTACCAACCATGCAGAGTACATCGTTAATGATATTACTTCAAACGGAAATGCTTCAATTGAGCACAATATCAATACATTTTCAAATTCCTGTTTTATGCCAAGACCAAGACTACTCAAGTCGCAAATGGCATCAGTACCAAATTACTTGAGTGCTCATCACTTATTATCAAAACTTTGACTCACGTCATTAATAATTGATAAAAAATTTCCCGAAAACTACTGACAAAGACACAAAAGCAATCCTCATACAGTTTGAGAAATTGAATTTACTTGATATTCATCATTATGGATTTAGAAGAGGAAAGAGAAAGCGGTAAATATAGATTATCTACTAGTATTCATACTATGCCATGTTCCACTCAGTAATGAGCTATGGGTTTATTGTGTTGGGGAACGCAAGTTTCACAGAATTGAGAAAAGACTTTACAAAAAGCTGCTGTATAATAATCAGGGTATTACACAGATTTTTTTAATGACCGTTTCGCAAGATCATAACGTAACTATGAAATTTTATCTTCTTGGAGTATTATCAGCCCCAAGAATTAAACACCAAATAATGCTGTAATGGAAACCGATCACACATACACACCCTCACAATATGACCACAAAACTGGCAAGACAAACAGAAACAGAACGCAATGGCAGTCATAACAACAAACCGAGTCCGGCGAACATCCAAACCATATCGAGGACCACAACTATTCGAACCCGGTTGCATCCAGGACTCGCATTCATGTTCCAGAACGGCGCGATGACATCACAACCATACACTCGCTTAACGCTCTCTCCGTTACAATAAACGTCGCGGGTAATCTGAACGTACGATACCAATTAACGTGTCTGAAACATAACATTACGGCTGAAAGGTTTTGTTTTCCTGAGAGCGGTGGCTGGAAACGGGCGGAACCAATGAACTCACCACCCCGATGAACTTCGAAACTAATCGTTTCTGTAAAACAACCGGCATATAAAGAAGGTATCCCCAATCAACTCCGGGCCTTCCACGACCAATATCATCAATATTTCCGTCAAGATGATCAAGTTGCATACAGTTTGTGAGCTCTATCCTTTCTTCATCCAATGATATAAACTTTTTTTTCTTATCGATCAATAAGACTTAAGACTTCCGTAATTATCTACGAGGTAGCCAACAAAAAGTAGTTCTAGAAGAAATGCATTCCACACGATTGTTTTTAAAGTAGAGTGTACCCTAGGGATCAATCTTGGGTCCACTTCTTTTTGCGATACATACCAGTCAATTGATCAAATGTATACAATAAAAATAAAAATATAACTAAATATGAACTCAAAAATGCGATTTAGTGCCTTCTTGTTCATAAAACAGAACGTAAGCTTCTCCGCTCACGAGGGATCTGGATGAAATAGGGGATACGCGAGAATCATTATATTCGTGCCACGTGCCCGCATACGGATGCCTACAGTATGCAGTGTAATGCCCGCTGTAGGTAGTCCCACTATGATTTGATAATGCGTACAGACTGTAGCGGAAAGGGGCTACATTGTCTGCCGCATAATTACTCATATCCAAACCCTCTAAAGGAAAATCGATGGTTACATTCAATTTTCCTCTGAATCGATCCATCGAAGAAAACCTTTTTAAATGTATCACTAAAATTTTGGGGAACTTGTAAATTGATAGGGATTTGATACACTTCCTTCTCTCTTTGCATTTAGCACATGTTAGCTTCTCGTCGCCATCCAACATTTCTTCCATACTGCTACGGTCTGGAAAGGAATATTTATGAATCGACAAGAAGCGAATCAGGTATCGACAATATATTCACCAGTTTCGTTGCAAACAAAGCTGAAGTTATAGAACTTATCAGATCATAAAGCACAAGTTATTTCATTTGCCATTGAACACCAAAACATCAATATCACTCATAAACTTATTCGCTATAAAAACTGTGTAAACAAAAAACTTTTAATACTTTTCTATCAAAATAATCTTGGGAGATATTATTTAATGAAACAAATTCTAACATATCCGTAGAGATATTCCTGAATACTCTGCAATATTATCATGATATTATTTTTTCAATAATGAAAGTAAGAACTGGTGGAAATAATGCACATATTAAGAACATGTATAATGATGATGATATAAAAATGGCAGACCTGTGTTATTTGATAGAACTTAACTTACATAACACTGAAGATCTAAGAAAATTATTCAAATAAAAAAAAATGAATATGAACAGCTCATACAAGAAAAAAAAAAGGAATAACTCTAGAACATATTCGAGAAGCCGCAAACAAACCAAAAGCAATATGGAAACAAGTCAATAATCAAATAGGAAGAGAAAGGAAAAAAACATCACTGAAACTCTGTTGGCTGGAGAGTTTAATGAATATTTTGTAAATGTAGCTGAAGAATAATAAATGATATTCCAGATTCAGAAACTCATTATGCCTCCTATTTGAGAGGAATTAGAAATAACAACGGTAGTTCAGTATTTTTATATCCTACGGCAGAAACAGAAATATCAGATATTATCAAATGGTCCAAAAATTCTAGCTCCACTGACATACGATTATTCAATATACTACTACAAGGATAATCTTGAATCGCTGACAAAACCAATTGCTCATATTATCAATATAGTTCTAACGACGGGTGTATTTCCAGATAAATTGAAAATTGCTAAAATTATAGCTGTATACAGGGTGATTCAAAAATACTTTGACAAACTTCAAGAGGCGATTCCTCACAAAATTCTAATATGAATTGTCCAAATAAATATATGTCCGGAAACGCTTCGTTTCCAAGATATAGGGTGTTGAAGTATTATTTTTATTTTCGTTTGTTTCAAATAACTTTTGAAATACTGAACCTAATTAAACGAAACTTGGTAATAAGAGGTTTTTGAGGTATCGAATTCGAACCTGATGTTATTATTGTTCGTACTCGTAGGGTACAAGTCGCTGTAAGCAACCGTTTTCTAGATATTAGGACTTGAAAATTTCAAGTGGATTATTTGATAATCTATGCATGTAATAATTATTACCTTTATTTTGCATTTGCATTAATTTGACGTTTAAGTAAGCAGTTTTGGTTTTTTTGTAGGGGGCGCCACCTATTCTATTACTTTTTACTCGCTTGAAGAGGTCATTACTGTTGGGTACGTTCCTTTATGACATCCTTAAGCGAAATAGTAATTTAATAATAATAATTCAATATTAATAATTAATAGTAATAAAATTTGCAAGAAATGTCAACATTTTATTTCAGGAAATTTTGAATATGTTGAATAAACTAAAATAAACGAAACTAAATTGTATTCAAATAAATTGTTGAAAGTGTCCATCTTCAGCGAAGATACAGGCAGTCAGTCGTCTAGTCATTGAATCTCGTACCCGCTCAAAAATTATTGGTGTGTTCCTTATTGTTTCACATGCGTCTACTATTCGGTTTCTAAGATCTTCCTCGTTCGCTACTGGAGTTTTATAAACTAGTGACTTCAAATGTCCCCAAAAATAAAAATCTATCGGGTTTAGATCTGGGGACTTTGGTGCCCACGGCTGGTTAGGTTCTTCTACACCCCTACCGATCCATCGATTTGGATAGACTGTGTTAAGGAATTCCCTGGCTACAACGCTAAAATGGGCCGGAGCCCCATCATACATAAACCACATGCGGATACGAATTTCTAATGGTACATTCTCAAGTAGTCCCGGCAATTCATTTTCTAAAAAGTGTCTGTAAGTTGCGCCATTCAGTCGGAGCGGAAGAAAGAAAGGACCTATCAAGTAATTATCAATTATTACCTCCCATACATTTACAGAAAATTGATACTGATAATGCCTTTCACTAACTGCATGCGGATTTTCAAGAGCCCAAACATGGTTGTTATGAAAGTTTGTGATAGCATTTCGGGAGAAGTTTGACTCGTCCGTGAAGAGTACATATCTTAAAAATTGAGAATTTCCAGCCAATTTTCTCAAAAACCACTGACACATATTAATGCGTTGGGGAAAGTCTCTTGGCAAAAGAGCTTGTACCCTTTGAATATGGTATGGATAAAACTGTTGATCGTGGATAATCCTCCAAACTGTGGACTGAGTAGAATTGACAGCTTCAGCAATTATTCTTGTACTTGTTTCTGGATTCTCCTCGAGAGCGACCAAAACAGCTTCTTCCAATTCTGGGTTTCGGACTGCTCGTGGTCTTCCAATAATATCAGCTGCCCTCTTAAAGCTACCTGTTTCTGCCAAACGACGGTGGAGACTAGCAAATGTTGGAGCTGAAGGCAGTACTCGATTAGGAAATCGCTCCTGGTAAATACGTCTTGCTTCGCGCGCATTGCCATACGCAAGGCCATAAACGAAATGCATATCGGCTAAATGAGCATTATTGTTTAAATAATCCATTTTTTCAAAATTAGTGTTTTCTACTTCTACTTACGGAAACTCCAACAAAACGTTTAACTGTCACAAAATATGTAATTACCAAAACTACTTACTTAAACGTCAAATTCTTTTCCAAAGCATTCTTGTGAAAAATGCAAAATATTGGTAATAACTTCAACATGCATCGATTATCAAATAATTGACTTGAAATTTTCAAGTCCAAATATTTAGAAAACGGTTGCTTACAGCGACTTTTAACAAGGGTAGCTTTTTTACGTAGACATGATAGAGGAATCGATTTTTTTACTGAAAAATGTGCTAGAAGTACGCTTAAAAAAGTTATGAATCTTCAAAAAAGAAAAAGACGTGTAGGTGGCGTCCCCTACGAGTAAGAGAAATAATAACATCAGGTTCGTATTCGACAACTCAAAAACCTCCTATTACCAAGTTTCGTTTAATTAAGTTCAGTATTTCAAGAGTTATTTGAAAAAACCAAAATAAAAATAAAACTTCAACACCCTGTATCTTGGAAACGAAGCGTTTCCGGACATATAATTATTTGGGCAATTCATATTAGAATATTGTGAGGAATAACCTCCTGAAGTTTGTCAGAGTACTTTTGGATCACCCTGTATACATCTGGCGATAATAATCTTAGCGAATCATAGACCAATCGCTCTTCTTCCAATATTAGGTAAGTTGGCCGAAAAGGTGATTACTTTGACAATTTCCCTCATATTATATAAACCAACCAAATGCCATCATTTTTTGAATTCAAACCAATGAGAAAAGGACTTTTCGAAAACACTGTCTCCAGCCCGTGGTATTTTCAAATCGGCGTTTCGCCTCTTCCTTATTTATACGTTTCCATAGTTACAACAATTTCAGTGAATAGAGAAACGTCAGTATGACGGTTCAACTCTTCAATTGAAATTAATGACACAGGATGAACCGTTCCTGCAATACGCATTTAGTCCATAATAATTTAATTTATTCGTGAAATTTTCTCATCCAATATCCCTTCAAAATGCAGAATTTTCAAAATACTTTCACCTTGCCAGTCGCTCAAACTGTGTTGCTGTACAAAACAGCACTCCAGCAAGCTTTCGTGGTGTTTCTAAGCAACACAGTTTTCCTGACATCAAGGTGAAAGTATTATTTTTTAATTCAGCATTTTGTAGGAATATTACTACTGAGAATAACTTTGTTTCTTGATAAAAATGACTTATTCTCAAACAGGCAGTTTGGATTCAGGAAGGGAAAGAACACAGCAATAGCAGTTATGGATCTGGCTAGTTCCATAGGTCAGGGATTTGAAGAAAAACAGTCAACTCTGGCAGTTTTGGTTGCTTTGAGTAAAGCTTTCGACTGTGTCTCAAAACATATTCTGTTAAAAAAAACTTAACACTACGGATTGAGGGGTATTGCAATCACTATTATATCATCTTATCTGTCAGGTAGTAAGCAAACAGTTTTTCACAACGATGAATATAGTAGTCAAATGGTAATAAATAATGGAGTCCCGCAAGTCAGTGTTTTAGGTCCCTTACTGTTCTAAATTTATATAAATGATTTACCATCATCCATGAATATCAATGCGGATGTACCGCAAGTGTACCGGTCACTCGAATCCCTTTTGGCTAGGTACTTTGGCTTGAGTAGACGATCAATAGTGTGTTTCATATTATCAGCAACACTTACCGCCTATTTGAACCCCAATAATTTTGTTATTTCAAATGGAACGCCCTATATTTTCTCACGTGACAAGATTAACCTTTTTATTTCTTTTTGAACCGTATAATATATCCCTACTCCTAAATGTGGTGCTTTAGGAGTTATCGAAGCCTTTTCGAAATCCTATGAATTTTTCAATAAAATTTCATCAACTGGCTAATGTCGAATACTTAAGAATACTTCTTTAATATTATTAGCAAATTGAATTTGAACACTCTCAACATACAGTTGATTTTCTTTGGGGCATTTATATCGGTCCACCTGTATCTACTATTTTTGGGGTTACTGATTTTTTAATATATATTTAACAACAATCTTGGAAAATTAAAGTTCGAGGTAAAAATAAAAAAATTATAATGAATGCTTGACGTGACCACCGTCTACTTCAATACAGCATTTGATTCTTTTTTCGAATGAGCTTCTGACATTTTTCAACATATTTGGAGTTACTGTTTGGAAGGCATTTCTACGAATGTATACCCGACACTCCTTCATAACGAATAATAATTGTGAATTGACGACTAAAACTCTGAATTGGTAATAGATCTAAACCAAAAATGAAAAAACGAAAATTCAAGGATAATTTTTGCAAGTCAAGATGGACAAATGATCAGTGTGCCCCGACAAGTTACTGCACACACAAGACTGTTGTTGTCTTGAATAAAATAACAAAATTTTGTCAGCACAGTATCGTTCTGAATTTGCGTATCTGAAAAAAATAAGTTCAAAGTAACTAAAAAAATACTTTTCAGCTAATAGACCTACCGGTAAGGACACATTTTTAAAAACTTTTTTGAATGTATCGATTTTTTAAGTTATAATTTGAGTTTTTAAATATCCTCATCAAATACCTAAGATTGGTCACTTGCAGCGGCGTCTCCAATCAAATTTTAATTTGCATTGGAAATTGATATCTTCGAACGATTTTTTTATGTTTGCAAAGCGGTTTTTCACAATGTGAACAAACACTCGAAAAATAAATTGCATATTCTTCTATCGTGTAGAAATTTCTGAAATTATCAACTGAATATCTGAAAAAAAAGAAGGTATACAAGAAAGATTATTTAACGTACGGTTTTTCTCAGGCTAATTTTTGGTTTTGAATGGATAATAAAATAAATAATAATAATAATAAGAATATTTGTATACAATCGCGGCGTGCATGTGCTGCAATTGTTTTGTTAACATGCTTTTTTGACAATAACTGGGAACAGTAGATCAACAGAACACTTGAAACAGGATTGAATTTAAAGTTCATATTGACACATTGACATTTATTGATGATATTTATTCATTTCCATACAGTTCTGGCTTGTGGTACCATTCAAATAACAATTTAAACATTGCAAAAATTTGGGCCACCTCTGAACAATTATTAAATGTTTGCTATTCTACATTCAGATCAATTATTGTAAAATATTACGATTTAGCAATTTTATAATATTCCGATATGCAGAAGTGTGGAATCTTCCAAGAGTTTAATAAAAAAAATTACTTTCAATAAACTTGTACGAAACTAAGATATTTATGTGAAGTAGAGTTTTATTGCGGGAGCTAATATTATGATACCAATAAACCCTGAAACTTTATCAATAAAGATTACTGCTTGTGGGGTAATAAATACCACTGAAAGTGCCAAAAACAATAATAATTCATGTCATCACGTTGCTTCACCGGCCCACCCTTGGGAATTCCGAATACAAACAATGGACTAGTTTTCATGTTTTTATCATGGATCAATTCTAGAAATTTAAGTAAAATGAAAGACAAATGTGAAATAATCATTGAAATATCTCTAGAAATGAAAAAGTTATGGGACTTTGAAGTTGCGCTTGGAAGAATAATTTCATAGTACGCAGCGCTCTAGTGTGTGACGTCAAGCCACATAGACGAGGCGACTGGTATTCGCAGTTTCGCAGAGTGCTCACAAATTTATCGGTGTACAATCACTTGCGCCGTTCGTATAGTGTTTTGTTCATTACACGATGGCTGAAATTTAAAAAAAATATGCTACAAATATTGTATTGTGCCTATGTGTAAAAGCACGACAATTAAAAACCCCAATGAATTGTTTTTTCATGTACCAAATGACATGAATAAAAGGAAGAAGTGGTGCATACTAATGAGGTGTGACTTAAAAAAAGTAAACCAGAGTTACGCAATAAATTAAAAGAAAAAATATGTCCACCGAAATTGTGAAAATCGAAAAATTGGAGTATCGAGCCATCATCAAGTACCTGTATTCAAAAGGGTGAAGAGGTAAGCAGATTTACAAAGATATGCTTAATACCTTTGGTGGCGTGGCGCAGTGGTTAGAGCGTCCGACTTTGGGTCGAAAGGTCCGGAGTTCGAGCCCCACTTACGGCTGGGATTTTTTAATTTAATTTGACCGATTAAATTATTCAAATCTCGTGGCTGGACTGGGTGAGTCCTGCAAGATTCACTGTTGCGTTCCAATTAACAATGCTGCTCCTAAGGTAGCGCATGGAGTTAGTAACAAGGCCTATCCAGAACACGTGGCTAATGACCATAGCAGTCGATGCCAAGACACCACAGAAAAAAAATACCCTTGGTGATCAATGTCCTTCGTATGCGACCGTGAAAAATTGGACTGCAAGCTTCAAAAGAGGTAAATTTTCCATCGAAGATGATGACCGATCGGGAAGGCCAGTTTCTGTGGCAGTCCCCGAAAATATCGATGCAGTTCATAACATGATTTTAACAGACCGTCGAATTGGACTAAAACGGATATCTGAAGCATTGAATATTTCATAGGAACGCGTTCATCATATAGTTCACGTCAATTTGGACATAAGAAAAATTGCTGCAAAATGGATCCCCAAATGTTTGCGTGCAAGGGTAGTAGCAACGCGTTCGATCTGTGCTCGATTTGATAACGATGTAGACATCTAAAACCGAATTGTTGTTGTATGGATGAGACTTGGGTATATTTCTACGATCCAGAAACAAAGCAACAATCGATGGAATGGCGACACTCCGGTTCTCCAAGACCTAAGAAGTTTCGTGTCCAAAAATCTGCTGGAAAAGTTCTTGCTTCAGCTTTTTGGGATTGCCATGAGTAATCATGATTGATTTTTTGGATAAGGGTAGAACAATAACTGGAGATTACTATTCGACATTACTGACCACTCTACGAGAAAAAATTAAAGAGAAAAGACGCGGAAAGCTATCCAAAGGTGTTTTGTTTTTGCAGGACAACGCCCCTGCACACAAATCTCATGTTGCCAGCCATGTAAAAAATTCGTGATTTAGGGTATGAATTTTACTAGGACACCCCCCTTATTCACCAGATTTGGCTCCGTCCGACTATCATCTCTTTCCTCAACTGAAAAAAAAGTTCAAAAGGTAGTAAATTTTCTTCCAACGAGGAGGTAATAAAAGCTGTGGAGGTCTGGTTTGCAGAGCAAGAAGAAACATTATTTTTGAAAGGTCTAGAGACGTTGCAGGTTCGCTGTAATAAATGTATCCAATTAAGAGGAGAATATGTTTAGTAATAAAATATTTTGAAATTGAAATTTTGTTTGGTTCTATAGTAGGCTGAGAATTTTTCAATATATCCTCGCATGTGTGCCTTGGCGCGGCTAAGGATCTAATACGTAATTATTTGTGGTGTGGCGATTTTAGACATGTGGCGTGACGAGTCGGAGACCAAAGACGTTCCGCTCTAAAATACGTAAATTTAAATGATCTATATCTCAGTCATTTATTGATAGATTAAAAAAAGCACTGATTTATTAGTTCTGATCTATATTTTAATTCCATCGTGTCAAATATAGTATTTTCAACATCACTAAACTAGTCCATTCTCAAGTCTCGAAATGATCATCCTTCACATCCAATTGCACGCCACTGACCTACCAGCTAAAATTCTGTATTTACCAAAACTAGATTTTACACGTCGGGCTCCCTAGGGATTTTTCTTTTCCGGTCTCTGGAGCGCAATCCTTTATTCCATCTCGACTCTATCGGTCCAACTTGGCCGCTCAGTGTCGGAATGCGTTACTTTTTCCATTCATTGAACTTCTTATAAATAAAGTTCGGATTTTTTGGCTTTTACGTGGTTCGTTCGATTGGTGATTCGTCACGAGGACGAGCTGATATATTTTGATTTGGACCCAGGAAAAATAAGTTTTGTGATTATTTCGTTCTGAACGGAAAAATTTGGGTTTGTAATGCTCTTCTTCTACCAACTTGTCACGTTTGAGATATCACAGTGGGTTTGCTGTAAGGGTTCTCAGATTCCTTCGGCCTGCTTAAGCTTCCTGTAGGTAGGTGGCGTCACCAATTAATAAATTTTAAGTAGTTATATTCTTATATAATTTTGAATAAATAATAAATAAGAACCTTCCAAATACTTTCTTGATTATACTTATGTATGTATATGTATGTATGTATGTATACTTGTGTTGATTTGCCAAGTATACTCACTACGGAAAAGGTGATACCTAACTTGCAAGCCAGTGTTTGTCAACTGACCCTGTACATAGTTATCCTTCAAATGGTGCCAACCACCGAACAGTGAAAACACTTTACTCCCAATGATATTTCACCGTTGAGCTGAGGCGGGGCACATGTTCATAGATCCCCTTTTAAAAATATCAGCCCTTTGGCCATACCCGCAAGAGGGCCAAGGCCTTCTAGATTCAGTTGCCAGGAAAATGTCAAATTAGGTGATCTGAAATGATCTACTTGTCACCTGTCGCGGATTTAGAAGTGAACAGAAAAAAAAAACAATCGTTGGTTTGGCAGGAAAATTACATTTTATGCTCTTTTTCGAAAGAAAGCTGAGCTGTAAGCATCTCAGTGTGGCATCCTAGCTCCTTTGGGTTTTCGTTTGTAGGGGTGACGACTTTGAAATTTTCGAATGTCGAGCGGATTAGTAACTCGGTTTTATTGCATTAGTGGCCATATTATTGGATTATTTTTCCTGGTACTGACGGAAGACTGGTTCCCAGGGAAGCCATTTGTATCCCTACGCGTTATACATGAAACCATGGGAAAGTGTTCTAATCTGGTTATTTTTAATATTAAGGGTTGTTGGCAGAAGCTATCTTTCGAAATCCTTTTGGAAGGATCGCACCCCTCAATTAGGTGGTCACATTTTGTTGGAAGAAGCTTTCCTTTGGTGCACTTTTTGGAAGAAGGCGCACCATTTGACCTGAGGTCCATTTTTTTCTTGGAAGGAGCACCCTATCAACTTTTTCTTTATGGTTGTAACGACCCCAACTGTCCGTTTTCAATCACTTGGTGTCTCCTGGCAGGGGCCCAGATGCCTTTCTGGCATATGAGCATGAGCTGAGCCAGTTCCGCACCGGGATAACCAGAGGACTGAAGTATCCCCCTCACCTTCACCCGTTTGAAGTTAGCTTCACCACAGGGATAGGAGGATGTTACAATAATCATTCTGGTAACGAAATTTCATCGTGGGACCCATGTATTCCGCTTAGTCTAGCACCGTAGACTAACAGGCTTGTTAATTTTCATTCATTTAATATTTCTCATGAATGCAGCTTCGTAAATTTTCTTGGTAAAGCCTTATACTTTGAATAATCTTATGTAAAGCCCACGTACAGTACTGAACGTTCGCTACCTTCACACTTAGTAGCTTGGTCAAATTTCCCAAATACCTACATGAATAATATGGATGTTAATTTCACTTTGAACTAGACTAGGTGGATTCTTAAAATGTTTGCTACGATTTGAAAGAGCCAACTACTTTATTTCTTAAATTTTCAACGTACTAGGGAACAGCATAACCTGCAAATGTTTGCTCTCATTTGAAAGAGACTACTATTTCATTTCTCAAGTTTTCAACGTATTTTAAAACAACAGTGTTTTTTCAAAGGTTGATGTGCCTATTATTTGATATTTATCACATTCACAATAAGCATAAATCTAGTAAATCATTTCGATGTACATATTTTTTATAAATAATTGCAGGGTGATGGTATAATAATCAATATATGGGGTTTAAGTAAGGTGTTGTTTTATTCCAGGTGTGTCTCAAATATTTATGGATCTGTGACTATATACTTATAAATTGGTAGAGATGAAATCATGAAACTTCATGCATAAATTTATAGAAATTTTTCATAAATATTTTCTTTCCTAGTTTTCTCGACTTTGGACTCTTCAATATTATTTCTTTAGACCCGAGTGGCGCCCTAAATTTGACAATTGATTAAAAATACTGAACTGACAGGAATTGACCCCGTCCACCTGACTCAAGGACTACTATGGCAATGGGTTTGTAACATTTCGTTCTGAAAGGGGGTGAAATGGTTACAAACTATTCAATATCAAATTAAAATATATTTTATAGACCAAAAAATCTGGTTCTTGTTGCCAAGTACAAGGATAAACAATACAAAGGTTAGATACAGCACACACAGGTACACAAAATGTATGTAATAAAATCTAAATAAATTGATAAAATATAAGCATAAAAAATATTATTTGTCAATTTTTTTTCCGACCTATCAGCTATCGCTCTATAAGATAAAAAATATCTATCACACTTTGAAATATTTATAGGAAAATATAAATAAGTGAATAAAATATAGGTACGAACTGTTATTTGGACATTCCAAGAATTTGTTTTTCGATATATCAGCTATCGCTCTTATACGAGTACACCTTAAAATAAAAGAGCGACAGCCAATAATTTGTCAACAATAAAATATCACAAATTGAATAAAATGTACAACTTTCATTTTTGAGTTCAAAGATGTAAAATTCTTGCTTACGATAAGGTCTGGTCCCGAGTAGTTTTTTAGTATATTTTTTTAAGTTTTCAAAACTATCGTGGCTCTCTTTAGTATGAGATGGTAAATGATTGTACCTCTTGACGGCGCGGCGTTACAAAAACAGGAGTCTTTTATCAGATATGAGAAAGGAAATTTTGTAATGTTCTAGATCTCTGATGGGTATTATTATAACAAGATGAAATGCTTTTAAATTTTGACTTATATTTTTTATAAGACATACAGTTTCTAAAACGAAGAGAGCAACTGTCGTAAATATCTTTTTTATGCGACTAATTGCCTGTATGAGTCGTATTGTCGTAATTTGAACACACTTCTATAACTCTCTTTTACAATAAAAGTACCAAATCCAGCAGACTGGAATTACATACTTCCTTGAAAGGTATAGATAGGTATAGATAGTTGCGATTCTATTAAAGCTAAATACGCGACCTTGGTCGTGACGTGTGTTTCGAACTTCAATTTTCAAGTTTCAGGAATACTCGAAGAAAGTTAATTAAAAATGCTGTACTATACTCTCTTCGAACCACACTTAAAATATGGAATTATCGGTTGGGGAGCAGGAACGAATGTTCACTTGAAAAATATCGAAGTTATTCAGAAAAGAATAATTAAAATAATATATATAAAAAGCCAACACGTTATCCCACAGACCTTCTTTATCTAGAAACCAAAATAATGGACATAAAGCAAATATACTTCTTGAGTTTATAAATGAACAAGAATTGATTAGAAAAAATCATCAGCAGAATACCAGAGGACGTAACCTCTACCAAATCCCTTTCGTTCACAAATCGATATGCCAGAGGACTTATAGTTATTTAGGACCAAAGGTTTTCAATGCATTACCAGAGAGTCTGAAAAACGAGAAACAAAGGAAAAAATTCCAATCACAAATAAAAAAAATTTGTACTTGAAAATCCTAGGCAAATAATTCATGAACTCATTGATACCTAAAATAAATAAAAGGATATTCCCATAATTCTACCTTGTTATACTTTCAAACTTTTCAACATCCAAACTCTGCATCTCTATACTGATCATAGGTACTTCTCTTACTTGTGAACAACATATCTACATCTACAACACATTTTTTATTTTTAGACAATCAAGAATTCTAACGTTTTTAACACTGCACCATTTTTACATTTGTATAGTCCTTCACCCTTACATATTTTGTTTGGTTTTTTATTTTACATTTTCACTCCTTACATCTTACATTTTGTTATCTCCAAGTTTTTTTTTTCTTAATTCTATGCATTTTTGTGCACATTTGTGTGATTTTCATGTGGTATTGTTACTTTTTTAATATAACTCTCTCTTTGAGATTTTCACATAAGTTATTTTACAACCAATATTAGTAGACCCTACATTAGTCTCATAAGACTAGTGTAGAATTTTAATTTTCTTTCACTTCACTGTAATAATAACTTTTACATCCTGAAATTCTTATATCAATGTACATATCGATATTTCTTAAATAATTTATTTTATATATTATTAAGTTACTTAATCTAGAATAGTTTTTTATATAAACCACTGTTGAATATGTCCACAAACAAGCAGTGTCTACTGCTTCGTGGTATATTCTTTATTCACAACCATGCCACTGGAAAGATCCAAAATTTTTGTGCAACGTCTATTTTCGATGATTTCATTCTCAAGAGGCATATCATTAAGAGTATATTTGAAAGCTACAATACTTTTTTTCTTATATTAAAAGAAAGTAAGTTTGAGTCGCACCAAGATTTGATGATATTTATATCTCTGAACATCTTATCATTCAAATCGTTAACAGATAAATTTGGGGTGTTGTCTGCAGAGTAACTTTTCCAGATAGGGTCATAAATCATTTACTTGAACAAGAAAAAGAGTTGGTTCTAAAAGCGATCCTTGTGGTACTCCAGAATCAATATCGATATATTCCAAAATTGTAACACTTTTACAAGCTTTTATTTAACTTGCTTTGTTCGTATGTCCAGCTGTCCATCACTTGTTGGTTGCTACAGATCACATGAAGCAAGCTTTATCTGCTCTACCAATTTTCAGAGAGCAAAAAATGATAGCAGAGTGATCATGAAGTAAGGCGGGTGGTAGCTTTACCAAACTATAGTAAAATAATTAGGTTATGTTTTGCTTAATGTTCGTTTGAGTTTGAGCAATAAATAATAATATATATTTCCACAACTGACTTTATGAACATCCTGTTCATATTTTCAATGAAATCAACTGGCCATACCCATGACAGGTTTTATGTCAGAAAAATATTTTCAAAGTTTCATCCCACAAGAAATAGTCCAACAATTCCTTATTACAGTGTGAAATTGCTTCTGAAGAGTATGTTTTCCAATTCTTCCGACCTCCCTGATGATCTTAGAAGAGTGAAATAGATTTTAGTCGACCAAAATGTATTGGAGGCCTAGCGAAAGAGATGCAATTATTCACGCATCAATGGAATGAGCGATTTTCTGTGAGTGATACTTCTGAATAACATTCTCCCTTATCTCATTCATAGATAAGAATCTCCAAAGGAAACTGGACATTCAATAAATAATCAACTATCTGAAGGAAAATGCAAATTTTCACTTTCAGATTTTTTCTTTCAAGTTATATAGGGTCTTTCTCAATATCTATCAGATGTAGTTCAACGTCCAGCCTGGCTTTTGCTGGGGAAGTAGTTGTTTTCTGTTAGATATTACAAAAAATTAACTTCAATTTTATCGTAGGGTTTTTCCATTTCCAGAGTAGTCATGTATTGATTAAATTTTCAATTGAGAATGTTTCTCTTTAAAACATGAATCCCTTCCAAGAGAGGTTATCTTGTACGATGGAAAACAGCGACTAAATTCCAACTTTCAGTCGCAGATGATTCCACAACTGACTTTATGAACATCCTGATCATATTTTCAATAAAATCTAAATACTGATATTGGACCATAAAAATCAAATCAGTTACGTCACAATTGGGTGATCTTCATGATTTTGTGGGCAGGCTGATCCTTTCAAACGAACAACGTTTCAATTTGTTCATGTGTCAAAACTTTTGACTTTGGTCATTGTTTAAATAGAACATAGTCAATGCCTGTGGAAAAGGTATTGGACACAAACGCGAGTGTCATCTAGCGTGATTAGTTACAAACATGAATATTTGACGTCATTTTAATGCAGGTTTCTTCAAAAAACCCTGATTTTAATGCTTTTCCATTGTCTTAATCAAATTACGACATGACTTTGGAGGCCAGATCACTGAAGTTGCGGCATGACTTGGATGCGAGCTGACTATCGCCATCTACATGTCGCATCCATTTTGATCCAATTATAATCCCATAAGGTTGACTATCTTCTATATAAACAATGCTTTGGTTTATAGTTGTCACCAAAGAGTACGTTGTCACTTTGACGTTTCAGGAAAGCACATAAATTCGAATATTTGGTAATATCAAAATATTTTTTTGTTGCTCTCAGCAAGGAGTAATTTGACCATAACGTAGATGCCTTCAACTTTGTAGATGAATCGGAAAAGTTTGCAACCATGACATTTTCAGATCAGGAGGTCGTCTTTTTTTCTTAGCAATAATCCATGAAACTTTTAAAGCGTATTCAGACCATAGAAATATATATTATATACTTACTCTAGAATGCTAATCTCCATGTCAAAAGTGTTGTAAAAAGTTCAGGCTAGTCCGCAATGCGCATGCGCGTCATTAGTGATTTTTGTAGCAGGCCCGGTTTTAGTAAAATATTATGGTACTTGTGAAGATTAACAAACGTTAATTCTGAATCTCGGAGAATAAGGTTGGAAACGTCATTGTGCCTGTTATTTGTATTTAGCCGATTTGAATACATATTTCCACATATTTATGATCCCGAATATTCAGCAAAGGCCATCAGAAAGTATAGTACGGTTTATTATTTACCGCTCTGAAGCGACTGATTTTTGGTATCACATTCACTTTTCAGCTGCAGTTAACCAACAAAAACCTACGGAACCACCCCAAATCGTCGGTGCGAATTTCAAGGAAGCACTGGATTGCAAAATCAATTGAAAGTACAAAAAACTATGAAAATTTATTTCAGCTAATATCATGAATAATTTCAACTCAAATTGGATTTTTAAAATTGGATGCTTGGAAGCTCGAGGTTGTTTGTCTAGAACGATTCATGTCAAAATACGCAACTGCATTTAATTTAAATCATTTGAAGAGATTAACATGCTATTTCTACGAGTATTTCTGGTTGTATTACCTTTGTGCAATTTATCCAATGGGGGTGCATGAAAAAGTGAGGCCAGAAGGATTTTCCTTACCATCAAAGAAAAGCACTTCCATATTGACATTAATTTTCTGAGGCGATTCTATGTATGTTTAGTACTTTTTGTAGGAATCAAGAACTCAATATAAGCGGTGTGGTAGAAAGTTGTATCACTCGCCATGCATGCTTACGCAGACACAGTATTGGTACTGCACTAGGTTTCAAATCATTCTATTGTCGTTTTCACACGAATCTTCATGTCTTCATGTCTGCCACAAATTACAATTTTCTCACTCAAATGTTCTGCTGGGGTCTCTTCTTAAAAACAATTACCAAAAATCATGCCTTTTTTGTCAGGCTAAAATAATATTTTTCTACAACTGTCAAAAAAGTGCACTTTTTTGTGTAGTTTTGAGTTCCTAAAGTATATGAATATTTTGATATCAAATTACGATTTCAGTATTACACGGAAAAGCGTTAAAAAAAGTACACTTTTTTCAACGGTTGTCTAGGCAACAACACTGACAAACTGATTCGAATAACAACGAAATCCTGAATGTGGCAATGTGACAGTACTTATTTCAAATTAGTAAATTGCATCTCTCATAATCTTTCGAAATTACGAATCAAGTACCTACGAAAATCGAAAGCGATGATGAGTTAAACACCACACCAGAGGAGATCGTAGATAGTGCGAAAGCAGCAGTAATGAATTTGCTACCAGAAAAATCGAAGGAGACGTATTTGAAAGAATATGAGTCTTTCTTAACATGGCGTCCAAAAAAAGGGATTGGAAGCTTTACAGAGAGAGTATTGCTCGCCTATTTCGAAGATAAATCTAAGAAAATGAAATGTTCATCTCTATGGTCCAGTTATTCGAAACTGAAGTCCACGATATTAATATATTAATATATATATATATATATATATATATATATATATATATATATATATATATATATATATATATATATATATATATATATAAATATATATATATATATATATAGAATTGAAAATATCTTGAGGTTACCTATTTTCATATATATATATATATATATATATATATATATAAGTGAAAATAGAGTATATTTCGTTTTAATTCCGAGAGTTCTAACCTTTGACAGCTGTTTCGTGCTAACGCACTCATCAGAAAGGATTTATGGAGCTCTCGAAATCAAAACGAATCCACTCAAGAATTAATACCGTGAGGCAAGACAGAATATAACAGGAAGTTATTCAATGACATCTACAGTCACTAGTTGAAACTTAATTTGACACGAACCAAGGAATCCAAAAGTAGAGGTTTGTCCACAAATTGACAGGCAGCCAACAATTCGTTGTTCTGACCAACCCAAGGTTCAATCAAGTTTCTAATACGTTATGAGGAACGCAAGCAGAATCTAAGTGAAAATAGAGTATATTTCGTTTTAATTCCGAGAGTTCTAACCTTTGACAGCTGTTTCGTGCTAACGCACTCATCAGAAAGGATTTATGGAGCTCTCGAAATCAAAACGAATCCACTCAAGAATTAATACCGTGAGGCAAGACAGAATATAACAGGAAGTTATTCAATGACATCTACAGTCACTAGTTGAAACTTAATTTGACACGAACCAAGGAATCCAAAAGTAGAGGTTTGTCCACAAATTGACAGGCAGCCAACAATTCGTTGTTCTGACCAACCCAAGGTTCAATCAAGTTTCTAATACGTTATGAGGAACGCAAGCAGAATCTAAGTGAAAATAGAGTATATTTCGTTTTAATTCCGAGAGTTCTAACCTTTGACAGCTGTTTCGTGCTAACGCACTCATCAGAAAGGATTTATGGAGCTCTCGAAATCAAAACGAATCCACTCAAGAATTAATACCGTGAGGCAAGACAGAATATAACAGGAAGTTATTCAATGACATCTACAGTCACTAGTTGAAACTTAATTTGACACGAACCAAGGAATCCAAAAGTAGAGGTTTGTCCACAAATTGACAGGCAGCCAACAATTCGTTGTTCTGACCAACCCAAGGTTCAATCAAGTTTCTAATACGTTATGAGGAACGCAAGCAGAATCTAAGTGAAAATAGAGTATATTTCGTTTTAATTCCGAGAGTTCTAACCTTTGACAGCTGTTTCGTGCTAACGCACTCATCAGAAAGGATTTATGGAGCTCTCGAAATCAAAACGAATCCACTCAAGAATTAATACCGTGAGGCAAGACAGAATATAACAGGAAGTTATTCAATGACATCTACAGTCACTAGTTGAAACTTAATTTGACACGAACCAAGGAATCCAAAAGTAGAGGTTTGTCCACAAATTGACAGGCAGCCAACAATTCGTTGTTCTGACCAACCCAAGGTTCAATCAAGTTTCTAATACGTTATGAGGAACGCAAGCAGAATCTAAGTGAAAATAGAGTATATTTCGTTTTAATTCCGAGAGTTCTAACCTTTGACAGCTGTTTCGTGCTAACGCACTCATCAGAAAGGATTTATGGAGCTCTCGAAATCAAAACGAATCCACTCAAGAATTAATACCGTGAGGCAAGACAGAATATAACAGGAAGTTATTCAATGACATCTACAGTCACTAGTTGAAACTTAATTTGACACGAACCAAGGAATCCAAAAGTAGAGGTTTGTCCACAAATTGACAGGCAGCCAACAATTCGTTGTTCTGACCAACCCAAGGTTCAATCAAGTTTCTAATACGTTATGAGGAACGCAAGCAGAATCTAAGTGAAAATAGAGTATATTTCGTTTTAATTCCGAGAGTTCTAACCTTTGACAGCTGTTTCGTGCTAACGCACTCATCAGAAAGGATTTATGGAGCTCTCGAAATCAAAACGAATCCACTCAAGAATTAATACTCTATTTTCACTTAGATTCTGCTTGCGTTCCTCATAACGTATTAGAAACTTGATTGAACCTTGGGTTGGTCAGAACAACGAATTGTTGGCTGCCTGTCAATTTGTGGACAAACCTCTACTTTTGGATTCCTTGGTTCGTGTCAAATTAAGTTTCAACTAGTGACTGTAGATGTCATTGAATAACTTCCTGTTATATTCTGTCTTGCCTCACGGTATTAATTCTTGAGTGGATTCGTTTTGATTTCGAGAGCTCCATAAATCCTTTCTGATGAGTGCGTTAGCACGAAACAGCTGTCAAAGGTTAGAACTCTCGGAATTAAAACGAAATATACTCTATTTTCACTTAGATTCTGCTTGCGTTCCTCATAACGTATTAGAAACTTGATTGAACCTTGGGTTGGTCAGAACAACGAATTGTTGGCTGCCTGTCAATTTGTGGACAAACCTCTACTTTTGGATTCCTTGGTTCGTGTCAAATTAAGTTTCAACTAGTGACTGTAGATGTCATTGAATAACTTCCTGTTATATTCTGTCTTGCCTCACGGTATTAATTCTTGAGTGGATTCGTTTTGATTTCGAGAGCTCCATAAATCCTTTCTGATGAGTGCGTTAGCACGAAACAGCTGTCAAAGGTTAGAACTCTCGGAATTAAAACGAAATATACTCTATTTTCACTTAGATTCTGCTTGCGTTCCTCATAACGTATTAGAAACTTGATTGAACCTTGGGTTGGTCAGAACAACGAATTGTTGGCTGCCTGTCAATTTGTGGACAAACCTCTACTTTTGGATTCCTTGGTTCGTGTCAAATTAAGTTTCAACTAGTGACTGTAGATGTCATTGAATAACTTCCTGTTATATTCTGTCTTGCCTCACGGTATTAATTCTTGAGTGGATTCGTTTTGATTTCGAGAGCTCCATAAATCCTTTCTGATGAGTGCGTTAGCACGAAACAGCTGTCAAAGGTTAGAACTCTCGGAATTAAAACGAAATATACTCTATTTTCACTTAGATTCTGCTTGCGTTCCTCATAACGTATTAGAAACTTGATTGAACCTTGGGTTGGTCAGAACAACGAATTGTTGGCTGCCTGTCAATTTGTGGACAAACCTCTACTTTTGGATTCCTTGGTTCGTGTCAAATTAAGTTTCAACTAGTGACTGTAGATGTCATTGAATAACTTCCTATATATATATATATATATATATATATGTTTGAATATGCCCGAATAAGGGAAATAGCAGCTTTTTATGATTATCCCTCCTCCCTTCAAATGACACGAAACGAAAAAAATTCGTTGTTTTTTCTGAATTTTTAATATGATGCAGTTCAAGTCATTTTGAATAGAAATTATTGGGTGATAAACCCCAAAAATGAATAGTTTTGATGCTATATGCGGAAACAATATCTCTACGAATTTTACTTTTGATTATGCTGAACAATTGTGTGATTTTTTATTTATTGAAAATCTAAAACCTCCCCCTATTTTAGAACACGAAAAAAATTTATTCTCGACTACTTGTAAATGCTTTATCAAAATAAATGTTTTAATCAGCTCAAATTAAGGAAATCGCACAGTTGTTTGATTTCACCTTTCCTTCCCTTCAAAAAAATATTGGTGGATTTCTCTGACTTCTTAGTTGGGCGTAGTTCATGTTTTTTGAATATCAAATAATTGGGCGAATGTCTTGAAAATAAATAAAAATTAGACATCCACAATTTGAATTTGAGTTGGTGCCTGAATTAGTATTTTTCATGTTCTGAAATAGGCGTTGGCGGTAAGGGGGAGGTTTTAGATTTTCAATTTATAAAAAATACACAATCTGAACTAAAATACGTAGAGATATTGTTTTCGCCAATAATAATGATTTGTCTTGAGCAAGGTATGATTTCAACGCCACCTAGCATCAAAACTATTCATTTTTGAGGTTTGTCCCCCAGTTAATTTCTATTCAAAATAACTTGAGCTGCATCATATTAAAAATTCAGAAAAATTAGCCGTTTTTTCGTTTTGTGCCATTTGGGGGGGGGGGGGATAATCATAAAAAACTGATATTTCCCTTATATTTGAACATTCGACGATACATTTAAAGATACTCGAGATTTTTTATTGCGTTTCGTAATAGGAGTTGGGGGCAGAGGAGGAGTAAGAATTTTTTTTATAAAACAGCACAATATTGTGCAACATTAGCAACAATGAAACAAGTGAAAATATTGTTACCGGGTTCAAAAATACATAGTCTAAGCTGCGCAAGGGGCGATTTCAACGCCCCTTAGCAGCAAAACTGTTAATTTTTTTGGGTTGGCGCAATGGTAACAATGGTTGAAAATTACATTGAATACATCATACCAAAAATTCAAAAAAATCCACCGGGACCCAAATTCCATAAGGAGTTTGCGGGGTCCTTTGCTTTAATCAAATCGACAGTCCAAATTACCAAATTTATTCCAGAATCAACAACGCAACTATTTCACGCGGGAATAAAACGTCTGCGAGACTTTAATGAATGCTCGGTCTCCAAGGATTGATAATTAATCTCGCAGAATTTCATTTAACTCGGACTTGGACCAGGAAGTAAATAGGTCACAATGCTCCGTTCCAAGAGAAATGATATCAAGGGGCGCATTCACTGATCTCTTGCCGGCAGATTCATATTAATTAATGAAATGATTAGTTAGGATCTGCGTAGGCGTGGTTTGCGACATGCTCTGCTATCAAGGAAAATTGTGTCGGAAATCATTTAAGCAATTATTAATTGAATATCGATGTGGCAAAGAGTGATGAAAAAATCTTGAAGCTCCACTCTCCAGCGGATCTGAACCTTGCGGGAAATACATTTATTCAAATCAGACGGCTAGAAAAAATTCCTAAATACGCTAATCACAGGACTCCCAGCGACTCTCTACAGCAAAAAAGGGAAAAAGGACTTCGGACTCAAAAAAAACGTAACCAAAAAGGGAAAAACTAATGGCAACAATGGTTAAGCTGTACATGTATTTTCAGGACAACGGTGTAAATTTGACAAAAAAAAAAACAAGAATCACTATTTCCGTTATTTCAGCAATACAGACAAAGTAATAAAAAAAATGAAAATGTAAACCTGAAAGGCATATTAAAAAGAAAGCTCTAAAAAACAACAAAAAAATCTGAGATCATTCAAACATTTAAAAAAAAGTCTTGAAACCCAGCATGACTTTCATAAATTATTGTTATTTCGATAAACCGATTGCACCCCTACGCGCAAACCTCAGAAGTCTTCGAATGACATGTGCGAGCTAGGGAAAACGTAGCCCTCATATTTCAACGTCTGATGCCATGCACGAGATCGGTGACCATGCTGGTAATTGAACCACGACCCTAAGGTATGACTTAAGTGAAATCCATTACATAAGATTAAAAATCTTGTCAGACTTTTAGTCCTTGGAATTTTTGTTTGACAGGTCAGCTATTATCTTACTCTTCCTCTTTTCTACAGTCTTGCTAAGCTGCTCTTTTTGTCATTGGCTTCTGATACGATTGGCATTCATCCCCTCAACATTAACTGGGACATCGATCATATTTTTGCACATAGAAACTTTCCTGAGCCTTCTAGTTGCCTCTTCAAACATTTTTTTATGGAGATACCGCTTTTCATTTTCTTCTTTTCTTAAGATCAGTCTATAGCTTGCCCTCGTCTTATTTTATTATCTACATCTTGACTTCCATTTGCCAAGTTTTTGGGTCTCTTCCAATTTCCGGAAATTTTCTTGTTATTTTCTCGTGGCATCTTCCCCCTTTTTCTGTCATCCAGATGATCATCCATATCCATACTGTATGCACGGCGTGTCTCTTTCCTCTGGCAATTCATACAATGCGAGCGCAGCGAGCATCTGCTTACTTTCCACTTTTTTAAACTAATTAGTGATCGAATTACTGACAACTTAGCTAGGTTAGGTTGTGACCCATTTTTATATCAGGAATGCGGCCCATGCCCAAAAGTGTGGTGAAAATAAAGGTATGCTGAAGGCGTGCAAGTTTTTATATCTGTGTACCTTTACAATTTGTAATGTTTTTCTTATTGTCCTAGGTATTGTACTATTTTTTGTACGAATTTTTATATTCGATCTTTTACACCTTCTGATGTTTTCTTATTGCATTATATATACTACACTGTACTATACATGAGTATGCTTTTGAATTGAAGAAATAAATGTACTATTATTACTTTCAAATCAATTTGATAAGACTGGCCTTTTTTTCAGGTGTTAATTTTTTTCAGTTTCTTTATTTTTTTTAGAATTAACAATTTTTAGGAATAAAATTATTGAAATTTTGTTTTGGTTTATTTCGTACCGGAGTTTTTTGTTCCGGGAGGTTTTTTGTTCCGGGAGTTTTTTGTTCCGATGTTTTTTTTGTACCAGGGTTATTTTTTCACTAGGGGGATAATGTCCTGGGGTTTTTTGAGCCGGGGCCTTTTGTCAAGGGGGCAATTTTCCTAGAAGCGGACTGAGATAATTCCCGCTCTGTAGGCATTTCTATGGGAAAGTGCGAGAGCTGCCTTCACCAGGATGGTCACATTAGGGTACTTGGGATCTAAAAAAATTGGAGGCCTAGCGAAAGAGATGCAATTGTTCACGCATCAATGGAATGAGCGATTTTCTGTGAGTGATACTTCTAAATAACATTCTCCCTTATCTCATTTATAGATAAGAATCTCAAATGGAAATTGGACATTCAATCTGAATGAAAATGCAAATTTTCACTTTCAGATTTTTCTCTCAAGTTATATAGGGTCTTTCACAATATCTATCAGATGTAGTTACAGTGTCCAGCGTGGCTTTAGCCGGGGAAGTAGTTGTTTTCTGATATTACAAAAAAGTAACTTCAATTTATCGTAGGTTTTTTCCATTTCCAGAGGAGTCATGTTCTGGTTAAATTTTCAATTGAGAATGTTTCTCTTTACAACATTACCATTATGTTATACTCATTTATTGGTCATTTGAATTTTCATGAAAAAGATCCAATGCCTGGTAAATTAGCCTTCAGTGCTTCCACCGCACGTCGTGGTGGGCTCTAATGGCGGTGGGAGGCAAACGCTCTAATACCACGACCACTTCGTTAATGTTCCTGGGAGAATTCAAGAGTGTAGAAATTTGTACAAAGAAAATATGTTATCAATCAATATGGAACTCTTGTCTTGTAACTGGTCATTAGATTGTGTAAATGTTAATATTATCTCAGAAGAAATTTTTAAAAAAGTGTATGACATTGTAAATCGAGTTGCTCCAAGTTTTACTAGAACATTAAAATCAAATGATGTACCATACTTTGATAATGATCTGAGGAAGAAAGCTAAAGACAGAGATTTAGTATATAAAAATTTCAAAAAATGTAATACTATTCAAAAAGAAGAAAAATGGCAAGTATATAAGACAAGTCGAAATCAGTATGTTAATATGCTCAAAGCTAAAAAATCAGAATACTATGAACAGAAAATTGATTTTAACAAAGGAAATTCAAAGCAAATGTGGAAAACTCTTAAATCTATTGTCAAACCTGAGGCCCCTTATAATTTCAACAAAACTGAATTTTTTGAAAATGGTGAAACTAGAATATGCAGAAATGAAATAGATATAGCTAACAACTTTAATAATTTTTTCATAGATAGTATCCAAGATATTGCTGACAGTATGATAGAAGAGGAACAATGGTCACAAGAAAACCTCATACAAATAAATAGCACATTAAATTGTTTTCAAAAACTAACTTATAGCGAACTGCGTGAAATTATATTCTCTATGGATAACAATAAGAATAAATTTGAAATTCTTAGTGCAAGATTCTTGAAAGAAACATTCGAAAGCCTTGGACATGTTATATTACATTTTATAAATTCTTCTCTTGAATATGGAATATTTCCAGATAGTTTCAAAATTAGCACCATTATACCAATACCGAAAATTCCAAATACAATAGACGCAAATAATTTCAGACCTATAAATACATTACCAACTCTTGAGAAAGTAATTGAATTGGCTGCTCATGCACAGTTGATAAACTATTTGAATAGCAATATTATCCTTAGTGATGACCAATCAGGATTCAGGAAGAGTTATTCATGCGAAACAGCTCTTCAATATACTTTATCAAATTGGAAAAAACAAATAGATGAAAATGAATATGTCATTGCAGTTTTTCTAGATCTGAAACGTGCATTTGAAACAATTGATAGAGACATTTTATTACGCAAACTGAGGTATTATGGAGTTGCTGGCACTGTTTATGATTGGATGGAGAACTATCTGAACAACCGAAGTCAAAAAACAAAAATTGGCTCAAGTTATTTCAACAAATTGAGTAATAGCATTGGAGTACCTCAAGGAAGCGTTTTAGGACCCCTTCTGTTCATTCTTTATATAAATGACATTCATGAAATTGCAGGAAACTGCTCTATTAGCTCATTTGCCGATGATACATTGGTGTATTGTGCAAATCACAGCTTAGACCAAGCTACAATAGAAATTAACAACACATTGGCCAAAATTGAAAAATATCTGCAGACAAATAAACTTAAATTAAATGTAGCTAAAACCAAATCAATGATTGTTACAACTAAATATAAATATAATAATATAATTGTTAATTCGATTGATATTGTGATTGAAAATACGTCTTTGGAAATTGTAGATGAATTCAAATATCTGGGATTTATGATCGATAATAATCTAACATTCAATAGTCATGGAGAATATATCATTAGAAAAATATCTAAAAAAATGTACTTTTTTTCAAGAATTTCAAAAGAGCTGCCCATGTTTGCCAGAGTTACTATTTATAATTCCATTATAAAACCTGACTTTGACTATTGTGCAACAATAATTTACTTGTTTAACCAAAACCGCATTTCTCAACTCCAAAAGCTACAAAATAGAGGAATGAGATTAATACTGAAATGCAATAGATATACTCCAATTAAATTGATGTTGGATACATTGCAATGGTTTTCAGTTAGTTCTCGTTTATTTTACATGAGTATGACTTTCATTTATAAATTGAACAAGGGCCTACTACCGTCATATTTCAACGAATTCCTAATAAGAAATGATGAAATTCATTACTATGACACAAGAATGAGGACTGACTTTCAAATTCACAGAACCAATTCTAGTATGAGCATGAGATCGATATTTTTCAAAGGGTTAAATGAATTCAATAAACTGCCTATGAACATAAAATCATCAGTATCTTTATCTTCTTTCAAGTCATCATTATCAAAGTATATTAAAACTGTATGATTGTTGGACTTATTGACGTATTAAATTGGAGTGTTTACAACATCTTTGTGGAAAAATCATTCATATCTTTGTTCAATATTATCAATATTATTGTTATAGGATTATGAGTCTATTACTGCCATATCTTGTATTTCTATCTTATCTTGTATTTCTGTCTTATCTTGTATTATTATCTAATCTTGTATTAACTGTCTTATCTTGTATTACTCTTATCATGTATAACTATCAATTGCCTGTGATATTTTTATATATGTATGTGATGTACATTTTTTATATTTAATCGAGATGTTTGTATATTAGGCTTACCTATTTTAAATAAACTACTACTACTACTAGAATAGTTTGGCCATCGCTTGTCCAACTACAATAATTTAAAAAACGAAACAAATAAATGCTGCTCGTACTAATCGAATCGAAAATCTAATGAAGCTAAATACACTTTTTTGTAATAAATGAAGCGAAGATTTTTGTTTGTGAAGAAGTGTATAAATTTATATTTATTGCAAAGCGCTTTCGACTCGTCATCTTCAGTGCTCACTTGAAAATAAATACTCCGAAGAAAAATTGAGAATTAAAAAGTTTGAGGTTATGGCTGCAATGGAAAATTCACCTTCAGTGAAATATTTATCTTTACCAAATTTTGATCAAAACGACATTTCGAAATTCAAAGAAGACACCATACTTGGTACTAAAGTCTCTGAGTCTTTGAATCTTACAACAATCTAAGCAACTATTTAGTTCATTCTAAATACAAAATTAATAATAAGTTAAAAAGAAGCGGAGTCTATTGTTCTGATTGATCTGCCTCTTACATTGGTAGAACTTGTAGACCTCGTATTACCCGAATAAAGAAACACTTAAAAAGGCCAGATAAATCTGTATTTGGTTACCTTTTTGATATTTACAAACAGAAAAAAAATTCCAAAATTCTGCATAGTACGGCAAAGGTAAGTACTAACATTCGGAACAAGCTGTACATGACAACAATCAAGTTGTCAATTGGAATCAGTGGCGTACAGAGTGGAAAGTTTATATCAATTAAAACAGAAAGGGTTTTCTAGTCCAAATAAACCCGTAACAACTTTTCAACAATCATCAATGTCTGAATACCCAAGTATACTTGTACAGATATTTTCTCCCCCCTCATCAAAGGATCACTAATTTAAAAAATAAAACGTTATGTTGGCTATCCTTCAATAATTTCAAAAATTTATATTGGATCACTCTTCCAGTTGGTAGCATTATTTTCTCTATGAAACACTTGACTTGATACACTCTGTCACAAGTTGTCTTTCATTCATTTGACATTCACACATGTTCTTAACCCTCAGGCACACGCGCCAATTTTCGGGACGCAAACACACTCACGGGGTGGATTAAACCCCATTTACTCACACTCAAAAAATACACATTCTATGTTTTTTGAAAGAAAATTAGCATTTACTTTATAAAATATATATGTATACCAATTTTTATAAAAAAATTAAGCACAGTCAGTTTGATTTCGTTTTATTTAAAATTCATTGACATTTTCGATAGTAACATGTCGGTATCATGTTTTATTGAATATTTGAAAGAAACATTTGGTTAGCGTTTGACAAAATGGTACCAAGCGCCAAATTATAGTATTGAATAATGACTTGATAAAATCAAATCAATTTCAAAAATTCTACAATAATTATGGAGATGGCGCTTGGCACTTTAATCAAAAGATCATACCACGTTCAATAAATCACTTGAAAATTTTTTGATGAGATAGGTTCCAGCTTTTGGAGTCGTTACCATACGACTCCAAAAGCCTTATTTCAAATTTGACGAGCTGGCGCTTGGTACCTTTTAGTAGAACGCTATCAATTTGATGTATGTTAGTTAAGTGGCTATTTTTGAGAAAATACATGATTTCAAACATGAAATAACAAAAAAAATAATACTTCTCATTCATCATTATTTTTAGTAATTTCGTATAGTATTTCTTCTTCTCCGTGAAATTGCACCCGAGACAAAGAACAAATGCGTCCACGCGGCGAAATACTGACTGTCCTTGGTCATTCGAAGGGTCATTCATCATTATTTTTCTTAATTTCGTATAGTATTTCTTCTTCTCCGTGAAATTGCACCCGAGACAAAGAACAAATGCGTCCACGCGGCGAAATACTGACTGTCCTTGGTCATTCGAAGGGTCATTCATCATTATTTTTCTTAATTTCGTATAGTATTTCTTCTTCTTCGTGAAATTGCACCCGAGACAAAGAACAAATGCGTCCACGCGGCGAAATACTGACTGTCCTTCGGTCATTCGAAGGGTGGGGTGGTGACTGAAAGGTATACAGAGTTTGACATTCAGCGAAATTTTATTCCACGTTCTATCAACTAAAGACATAGCGCCTGGGTGGAATCCACCCCAGCGCGTGTGCTTGAACGTTAAGCTTTAACATGTCTATTAGATAGTTCTTACGCTATGTTAGTTATATTTATTCAAACGTACAATGTTTTAACTACTCATTAACAATTTCTGAATTTCATAACCTCAAACTTTTGACTTCTCAATTTTTCTTCAGAGTATTTACTTTCAGGTAAACACAGAATATGACGAAAGTCGAAAGTGCTTTGCAATAAATATAAATTTCTTCACAAACAAAAATCTTCCCTTCATTTATCAAAAATCTAATGAAGTGGGAGACCTCTCTTTACAATTCTAAAGTCATTATTTGCCACTCCCTTTCCCCACAGACCCAGATGCATAATGCATAACTTTCCGTTAAAGAAATAACCCCAAGTATCTTCTTGTTCCAGCTAAGGGATCTCGCGTCAACTCATCTTCAAAGTTTCGGTACATCTTCAAAGTTTCGTTATCAGAAATCGTACCACACCTATACATCACCCTAAATCAGCTCCATCAGATCTGAAATTAAAATTTTCTTGGAAGAGTGACACAGTTGCGGTTTCCAAACTTGTCGAGTCGTAAGTTTAATCTGGAATTAAGTTTCCATCCGGTGAAAGTGAGAGTCAGAAAAGGGACTCGGCTAATAAATATTCGGCAACTTCATGAACACTCGACGATTATTCGAAAGCGTAGACGTTTATTTCAGGTCTGAGAGAGATTCAGAATGTTTCTAGGTAAGTGGGCTTTTTGAAAAGAAAATGTTTTATAGAACACACGTTCTCCTTTTTATTTTTATTTCCAGCGACTTTTTCAGCATTTCGAATCCAAGCATCGAAAAAAGAGAAGTAATCTGGTCTGAACGATGAGGTCGTCTTCAATAGGGAAGTACGCTATAATAAAAATTACATTTCATTTGTAAGAAATGATCTTATCTGTATACAGGGTTAGTCACGTTATTCGACACGAAGCAGAATCGCAAAAGCATTTGATTTTTGAAAGTTTCTTCTTTACCACGGATAGGGACCAATTGGTCCTACATTTTAAAAATATTTTCATGTTGTACAGGGTGTGCTAAAAACACGAAACATAAAAGTTGTTATTTTTTAAATGGAATACCCTGTATATTATGTTTTACGATCAAAATAAAGGTAAGTTTCATCAAGGTTTAATTCACCTAAACCTTATGGTTTTTGAAATATCTCTTATTTTGTGAAAATGCAGCATCAGCTTTAATGCTTAAATTCTCAAACAGTGTTTTCTTGTTTTCAACCAAATTAATGCTAGAGGCTACTAACTGAATAACTTTCATATAGCAGTTGTGAAATATTAACTTATACAAGGTGTGGAAAAATTAAGGCAAAATAATCACAATCTTTGAACGGTAATAACTTGTTTCATTTAAATGGATCTCCCTGTATTTTATGTCAAGAGCAGATATCAAATTTAATTGTCTATCAAATACTAATACATATTCTATGACACTAAGGTAAACACGATTAAATTTCCACAGATTTATTGTCTTCGCGACATGTTTCGATACACTGTATCTTTTTCAAGCGAATGTAATACATATTCCTATAGCTAACTCTTCAAGTTTTCAAGTAAAACGCACATTTCCATTTTGCAAACTGGTTTTGAGAAATGTGTTATTTATTAAGTCGGCTATGGCGTTTTGACAAGTTGTATTATTATTTACTTATGGTTGTCAGTTATTTATAAGTGTTTAATTTCAAATCATCCTATTAGTGATAGCGGTAGTTTGTGATCTTGTGATTTTATTATAAAAAATGCTAGTTTATCCAAAAGAAGAAAGAATCGACATAATTTCTATTCTTGGAGAATGTCTTCAAAGCTGTTGTCTGGCATCACGAATTTACGCTGAAAGATTTCCCAACAGAAATCATCCAAATAAAACAGCATTCGAACTGGGAGTGTTCAGTATGAAAAATCCATTAAAAAGAAACCTGTGACAGAAAACGAAGAAAATAAATTTGCGGTGATTGCCTCTGTAATTGAAAATCCCCATACAAGTCAAATCCTAATGGAGGAAAATATCGGCATTAGTCAAGCAAGCGTATCAAGAATTCTTAAAAAATATAGTTACCCTCGTTGATTTCATTGAAAATATGAACAGGATGTTCATAAAGTTAGTTGTGGAATCATCTGCGACTGAAAGTTGGAATTTAGTCGCTGTTTTCCATCGTACAAGATAGCCTCTCTTGGAAGGGATTCATGTTTTAAAGAGAAACATTCTCAATTGAAAATTGAATCAATACATGACTCCTCTGAAAATGGAAAAAACCCTACGATAAAATTGAAGTTACTTTTTGTAATATCTAACAGAAAACAACTACTTACCCGGCAAAAGCCACGCTGGACATTGAACTACATCTGATAGATATTGAGAAAGACCCAATATAACTTGAGAGAAAAGTATACTATCTATGGAGGGACTGCCTAGAAATCCCGTGTTATTTTAAATGGAGGTCCCGTCTGGAGTTTTTGGTTCCTTTCAAGGTCACGCGCTCGCTGGTCTACCGTTCAGCTGTGACATAGTCGAGCTGATCCGTATCAAAGATAAGAGTTTCCCAGTACTCAACGCCGGATAGTGAAAATGAATATTTGATAAAGAATAGTGATTGTGAATGAATAAATTCGAATTGTTGAAGTGGTATAATAATAATGATGTTTGAAAAAATTGGAAAAATGGCGGGGTAACAAGGTTGTAATGTTTCAATGTGCGATTCCAATGTGGAACGAATACAGGGTGTTTCAAAATACATTATTTAAGAGAAAAATGAATAGGGTGTGTCAAAATACACCATTTAAGAGAAAAAAAACATGGCGGTTGCTTGTCAACGTGCTATACCAGGTGTTCAACATATCATTTAAGAGAAAAAACAACAGGGTGTCTCAAATTGCATACAGGGTGTTTCAAAATACATTATTTAAGAGAAAAATCAACAGGGTGTTCCAAAATACAACATTTAAGAGGAAAAAACATGGCGGTTGCTTGTCAACGTGGAGGAGAGTCCAAATCTGCAATAAAATGGCTACTTCCGGCCCAAACCGGAAATGGCACTTCCGGTCGTCCGATTTTGATGATTTTGGCATCAATAGATTCGTTTGGATGTCAAGAAACATTTTTAAGCATTTTCCGAGGTCAAAAGGGCATAGGAGGCTATCTTCGTTATTAGTAAAGTTACAGAAACGTGCGGGTATTCTAAGAAGACAACTTTCATGGGAGATCAAGAAAATAATAGAATTTGCATACGTCAACTGCCATAAGGGCCGTAAACCGCACATATTAATGTGTTATGTACTTATTGCTTAAATCTTAGAAGCTGATTCGTAAAAGTTTGTCATTTTTCGTTCAGACAGGGTGTCTCAAAACAGTCATCAATTGAGAGAAAAAACAACAGGGTGTTTCAAAATACATCATTTAAGAGGAATCATCGCATCATTGGGGCATCGCATCATTGGGGCATGCAGGGATTCACATGGCTGCTGCCATACAGGGTGTACCAACTTGGCATTTAAGAGAAAAAAACATGGCGGCTGTCAAATTCGGTATACCGGGTGAACCAACTAGGCATTTTAGAGAAAAAAACATGGCTGCTGCCATACAGGGTGTACCATCATAGTATTTAAGAGAAAAAAACATGGCTGCTGCCATACAGGATGTACCAACTTGGCATTTGAGAGAAAAAAACATGGCAGCTGTCAAATTTTGTATACCGGGTGTTTCAAAATACATCGATTAAGAGAAAAAAACATGGTGGCTGTCAAATTTGGTATACCGGGTGTCTCAAAATACATCGATTAAGAGAAAAAAACATGGCTGATGCCATACAGGGTGTACCATCATAGTATTTAAGAAAAAAAACATGGCTGCTGCCATACAGGGTGTACCATCATAGTATTTAAGAAAAAAAAACATGGGTGCTGCCATACAGGGTGTACCATCATAGTATTTAAGAGAAAAAACATGGCTGCTACCATACAGGGTGTACCAACTTGGCATTTAAGAGAAAAAAACATGGCAGCTATGAAAATTGGTATACCGGGTGAACCAACGCAACATTTAAGAGAAAAAAACATGGCTGATTGTCAAATGACATGAGACAGAGAAAAAAAAACATGGCAGCTGTCAAATTTGGTATACAGGATGTCTCAAAATACATCGATTAAGAGAAAAAAAACAAGGTGGCTGGTTGTCAACGTATATACAGGGTGTCCCACAACGTTTGAGAGAAAAAACATGGTGGATCATTAAGAGAAAAAACATGGCTGCATGAGTGATGGAAGAACGCTTCAATGGGCATATGGAGATTCGAAACAACTACTTGCCTATGCAGAGATTGAATTACATCCGACATCTAAATGTGTAATAAGAGGACGTTTGGACCGTTCATTTGGGAAAAAAACATAGCGGAGTCTGATTGGTCAAAGCTCATTATAGTTGTACAGGGACGTCTCACAAATTTTTCCATTTGGGTGAAAAATATATATATATATACAGGGTGATTCAAAATCCTCAGTCTTAAATGTTAAATGGGAAAATGGATCGACGAAAAACGAACCATTGCGGAAAAACATATACCGAGTGTTTCGAAAAAATATCACTGGAAATAGAAAAAGATGCGTAGTCGTTTAGAGTGAAAAAAAAACATGCCCGCCATTTGACATCATCATAAAGGCATTATTTTTGGAAAGTGTGTTAGTGCCATTGGGTAGTTGAAGTAATCACCAATAGAATGGTATCTGAAGAGTACAGACAGAAGATTGAGGATTCTTTCGTTCCAAAAAACGACTAAAATAACAAACGCTAAAATGTGTAAAAAATTTGACGAATTCAGCGGTTTTCACGTTCCAATAAAATGATTAAAATAACAAGCGTTAAAAAATTTACTTTTACATGTATTTCTTATGGAGATTTGACATTTCAGAATCGTTCAAAATTATTGTTTTCGCGTCCCAAAAAACAAGTAAAATTAGAAGCGTTAAAACACGTAAAAAATGAAACGAAAATATTTGTTTTCATGTTCGAAAAAACATATAAAATTTCGAACGCCGAATTACATAAAAAAATGCAACGAAAATAGACGTTTTCGTGTTCCAAAAAACAACTAAAATTACGAACGCCAAAAATACACTTTTACATGTAATTCTTATGGACAATAGGCATTTCAAAATTACTCAAAATGATTATTTTCGCGTCCCAAAAAACAACTAAAATTTGAAACGATGAAACACGTAAAAAATGCAACGAAAATAGACGTTTTCGCGTCCAAAAAAAAATGATTGAAATTATAAGCGTTAAAACAAGTAAAAAATCCTATCAAAAAGTACCAGTTATCACACTTATATAGTAAATTTTACTCAATTGCACTTAGCTTTAAGTATTATGGTGATTATGAGGCTTCAACTACTTGCACTCAGTTCTGGACGTTTTGTATAAAATTTGAAACGCTGAAACACGTAAAAAATGCAACGAAAATAGACGTTTTCGATTCCCAAAAAACAAGTAAAATTAGAAGCGTTAAAGCACGTAAAAAATGCAATGAAAATAGAAGTTTACGCGTCCCAAGAAATGATTAAAATTACAAGCGATAAAAATTTACTTTTACAAGTATTTCTTATGGAGATTTGACATTTCAAAATCGTTCAAAATTATTGTTTTCGCGTCCCAAAAAACAAGTAAAATTAGAAGCGTTAAAACACGTAAAAAATGCAACAAAAATAGACGTTTTCGCGTCCCAAAAAAACGAGTAAAATTATAAGCGTTAAAACAAGTAAAAAATCCTATCAAAAAGTACCAGTTATCACACTTATATCGTAAATTTTACTCAATTGCACTTAGCTTTAAGTATTTTGGTGGTTATGAGGCTTCAACAACTTGCACTCAGTTCTGGACGTTTTGTAGTTATTATTAAAAATTACTATTTAGTTATCAGTTTGTATAGTAAATTTTCATAAAGTGGGGTTAGATAAATAAATCTAAAAAAAGGATGTGTGGGATTCGAACCCACGCTCCTTTTGGGAATCGCAGCTTAACGCCACAACGCCTTAGACCGCTCGGCCAACCTAACTTATAAGTATACATAATAAGATGTTGGTATTGTAGGATAGGGTAAAAAATTCAAACATCTTGAATACAAAATTTATTAAGCATTTTTATTTCGGTAACATATCACATAGCCATTTGTAAAAAATATCTACGTTTCGGAGGCTGCAATTGTAGTTGGTATTGTTGCGACGAATGTATGCATACAAGGTGAGATGCCATCATTGTTGCTGAATGTGGGAACCATCCAAAACGTATTATCATAATCCTCCAAGTTCACAACTCGTCTAAGTAGGCCCAACTGGTGAAATTTGGCAGTAAGATAGTCACGTTTTTGTGGGAAAAATCGACCATTTTTCTTCAATAGTTGATGTGTTGAGTGATCTTTGTATCAAGGATTTTGTATACAAATTGATGAGAACATCAATACACACAAAAAAATGCGACCAAAATAGACGTTCCTCACGCTCAATAAAAAAGAGTAAATTTAAAAAGCGTTTGAACTCGCAAAAATGTGAACAGAACATACGTTTTACGCGTTTCAAAAAAGATAAAAAATACGAACGTCAATTCACGCAAAAATACGTACAAAAATAGCCGTTTTCGCATTAATTATTATGACGAAAATTAAAGCAAACAATATACACGTTTACATCTATTTCTTATGTAGATTTGACATTTGTAAATTGTTTAAAATGGACGTTTTTACACGCTACAAATAAGATAAACGTCAATTCACTCAAATAATATGACCAAAATATACGTTTATTACGTTCAAAATTGAAATATACGTCGTGGACGTAAAAAAGGTAAGACCTTCGGTCGGTAGAGATTATTTCTATTGAACAATCCATAAAAAAGCATGAGTTTTCTTGATTTCGTGTATGGTGATAGTGGCCACAGAACGGATCTTAGAGGCACAAAACAAAACTCGATTATTACAACCGACGTACTTTCCGTTGAGTTATTATCGCATTTCCTGTGAGCGAAAACCCAGAAATGAAAATGTTATTCATAGTTATTTTGTGACCAGTACCGGCATCATTTTAAGTATGTGCAGCTTGTAATTCAATATAATATGGATTATGTTTGAAAGTACAGAGGATTTTGAGGTAAGTGGGTTTCAGTTAATCATGTAGCAACGTAGTCTAAAGATGACAATAATTGATCATTCAGTCGAGAAAACATAATTTCAGCAAATATCGTGTTTTATTATTGGAGTTATCACCATTGTGTGGTTTAGGGCGATAGGCGTTTATATTTCATATCTTGAATTTATCCAGGAAATTATGAGTATTATTATTCATTTTCAGTTAGCATCTACAAAAATTTATTTCGTGTTGTCGATTTTCACAATGTTCATTTCAAATAAAGTCCGTTTTGGATACATAAGTCCATTATGATTTTTTATTGAGATAGTCAGTTTTATTAAATATAGGGTAGAATTTTTTTCTCATCAAAATTACCAATTTCCAAAAAGTTTACTGATTGCATGGCTGAAGGGGTGATTCCTTCTAACGGAAAAACAAGAGTTTACAAATTAAAATGAAAAAATATAAAATTTTCCAGTGAAATTCTATGAATATGAAAATAATCAATTAAAAAAATAAATATCAAAATATTATTTGAGATGTGAGAATTCAAGTCGAAATGAACATGCAACAATTTGGCATTCATGGATTCTTATCACAACGAGATATCTAAAAAAATTAAGAGTTCTGGCAAAATATATAAAAAGTTGATAGTAGAATAGTTTTAGAATTGACAAATCAACCAAGAAAAGTTCATTGTGACACTTGTAATTAATATGAGTGAAAAGGAAATGAGCGAGTTAAAATCACTATCAACCAATCGGCTGAAGTTGAAGTGCCAGATCGCATCATGAATCAATATCAAGAAACTCCGTAGAGAAGGAAGGTGTCTGACAAAAAATGCGGAAGGTTGAAAGTATCTAAAAAATTTCTTCAAAAAGAATATCTGATCAGTATTTGGAGCAAAATTCTAGAGTTGTATCATCACCAATGTTACGGCTTCAAGTTTATCAACCGTACAAAGACAAAAATCGAATTTTTGAGTGAAGAAGACTCACGTTGAAAATACAGGAATGACTATTAATTTTTATTTCAAATGCTAAAGTTTGCAAAATAACAACAAATTAAACAAATAAGCATGTTTGATGAATTGAAATTATTTGTTGAACAAGATGTTGTGAATAGATGATTAAAATGATTAAAACAGATAAACAACCTTGAATACCTTTACCACTCGGGATGTATCATCTTTAAATTCATTTATAATTATACCAATTTGAGGAATATTTTCATCAATTGGTAGTAATGAGAAAACTGATGCAAAATTGTCAATGGAAAAAATTATTAATTATTTTTATTCAGATTTTGTTCAAATATGATATAACTGGAACTGCACTGAGCAAACACACTCAAAAATATATTTTTGATTTTCTCAGTTCAAGTGTAATCTGGTCTAAATTGCACAGCACAAACTCGGTAACATGGATATGGCAGGATTATTTCAGTACAGATGAAATGTTGCCAAAACTACACTGCGCAAACTAGTAGTACATAAATATCAGTGTACCATACACCGATAAAAAGAGGCTGATCAAGAGGAGGCAGGACGATGGAGAAAAAATTATATACAAAATTATTTTATTCACATAAATCGTCATTGTCGTCAAAACCCTTGAAAAGTTTCTATTTTTGAATAATGTCACTTGGTATGAATATTTCATTAGACCACATGTTATAATTTTTTCATAGAATTGAGATATGATCAAAAGTCTTTCAATGAATGTAAACATCATAACCATCATTATGTTCTTTCTTTCTTTTGGTCGTAAATTAGAATGGATCCATTGATGAAAGTCTTGGGCTTTTGGCATCTTGGGAGCATTAATCACCTCAAAAATTGCAGCATGATTGATGAATTTTGATTGTGGGCGAATTCGTTTTGAGAGGTACCCTGAACAGGCGCCTTTCAAATCCCTATATTCGCATTGGTTTTCTTTGGACACATGTACTCGTTTTATTGCGAAACATAGAATCTTCAGAAATATTTAGATTGACACCTTTTTGAAGCCAGACCAAATTGTTCCGACTTTAAATGTTTTGAATAACATGGTTTTATTGCATGATTTAGAGTATTCAGAAATATTTGGAATGAACAGTTTTGAAGATTGGGTCGACTTTAACGTTTGTAGTTTGAATTCCGAAATATTTGGTTGAATTGAGATCTGCCGGAGAATTTACGTGAATTTAACGCAATAAAAGTCTCTGAAATAATTCAATATATATTTATTTGAAACAAACAGTTTTTTCATTTCTATATCAAAAAGCACCTTAGTTTTTAAGTAGTACATACATTCTTTCGTGCAATAACTTTCAATACTTTGACACAAATCACATAATGTTTCAAAAACTTCCTCATCATCATCATCATCAGCCTCTGTACATCTCTCTGAAAGTTTCGCAATAATTTCCAGAAAATTATGATAAAAATCGAGAAATTTCATTTTATGTAATACAACCAATTTTTTCGATAGGAGACGGTCCATTTGAATGAGTTGACATACATGTTCTTTGGTAAAATGAAAACTCATAGTGTCTTTGCTAATTCTCACCACCACGTCATCGTTGTCGTCGTCACAATTATCATGAAATATCAAACTGATTTGGATGGGATCGCCAAAGTCCACCTTCATTTGAGACGACGTCTCTGAAAGTGTAAAATTGTTTCTCAACAATCCATTCATCAACTTCATGAAAACAGGCCACTCAAAACTATTGAAGGAAATTTGAGAGGTGGCGTCTAACTTGTTGAACAGCTTGACTACAGGTTCAAAACTCCTCGCAGGACTCAGCCCACAATGTACGTTGTAGTCAGTGTTGTTGGAGAATTCGAAAACTGTATTTAGCACGTAAAAATGTTCGTTTTTGATAGCTTCTTCATATTTCAAACAAATGTTGTTGAGTTCATGATCAAAGTCCGGTGAACTTATACACATGTTTTCATCGTTGAAATTTTCACAACATTCACCCATGACTGCTCAATACTAACTAAATATTATAGACGATTTGATGCGTCAATCCAACTATTGAGAGAATTGTCAAGTCCAAGCCATTTCACATAGACTTCACCAGATAGACATCGGGATTTTTCGTTTTTTGCAATAGATCGCAGTCGCTTCAAGAGACGTATTGCAGAAGCTGAGAAAATAATTGCCCCCCCATTTTGAATGGTCAAATTTGGTATACCGGGTGAACGAACGCAACATTTAAGAGAAAAAACATGGCTGCCTGACAAATGTCAAGAGACGGAGGAAAAACACAGCATTTAAAAGAAAAAAAACATGGCTGCTGCTTGTCAAATAACTGGTGGAAAATGAGGCAATGAAAAAACGTTTAATTGGGGGTATGGAGGATAAACTTTAATTTCACCAAAGGATTGACTGAATTGATTGGTCAACGCAGTTGTACAGGGACGTTCCGTTACGTTTAGGAAAATATATATAGGGTATCTCAAAATAGCATTAGAAAAAGATGGTGGTGTTTGATTAGTCAAAGCGCATCATGGTACGACACACATTTTCTGCTAGCGGATTTTAATTTGAAATAATGAAAAAAAGATGTGTGTGGGATCGAAGCGTAGCGAACCAGCAATCTTCGGATTACGAAGCGCACGTCTACACAACTAGGCTATGAGACCTCTTAGTGAATGTAGGTTGACATGTTGTTTATACAGCGCGAGCCACCGATCCGCCGAGTCGAGCGATGTAATCTTGCCGCAAGCCGGGTGTTATCAAACCGCAAGCCGAGAGTTTGAATAAAAACAATAGTAATTGTGAATGAATTAATTCGAATTGTTGAAGTGGTATAATAATAATGATGTTTGGTAAAATAGGAAAAATGGCGGCGGGTAACGGGAGTGTAATGTTTCAACGTGCGATTCCAATGAGGAACGTATACAGGGTGTTTGAAAATATATGATTTAAGAGAAAAATCAACAGGGTGTCTCAAAACAGTCATCAATTGAGAGAAAAAACAACAGGGTGTTTCAAAATACATCATTTAAGAGGAAAATATGGAATGTTGGGTGGGAGACATGAATCATCGCATCATTGGGGCATCACATCATTGGGGCATGCAGGGATTCAGAAGTTTTCGTTTTACGTATACAGGGTGTGTCAAAAGTCAAATTTGGTATACCGGGTGTCTCAAAATACATCGATTAAGAGAGAAAAAAAAACATGGCTGCTACCATACAGGGTGTACCAACTTGGCATTTAAGAGAAAAAAACATGGCTGCTGCCATATAGGGTGAACCATCATAGTATTTAAGAGAAAAAAACATGGCTGCTGCCATACAGGGTGTACCATCATGTTATTCAAGAGGAAAAACATGGCTGCTACCATACAGGGTGAACCAACGTAACATTTAAGAGAAAAAACATGGTTGATTGTCAAATGACATGAGACAAAGAAAAAAAAATGGCAGCTGTCAAATTTGGTATACAGGATGTCTCAAAATACATCGATTAAGAGAAAAAATACATGGCTGCTGCCATACAGGGTGTACCATCATAGTATTTAAGAGAAAAAACATGGCTGCTACCATACAGGGTGTACCAACTTGGCATTTAAGAGAAAAAAACATGGCTGCTGCCATATAGGGTGAACCATCATAGTATTTAAGAGAAAAAAACATGGCTGCTGCCATACAGGGTGTACCATCATGTTATTCAAGAGGAAAAACATGGCTGCTACCATACAGGGTGAACCAACGTAACATTTAAGAGAAAAAACATGGTTGATTGTCAAATGACATGAGACAAAGAAAAAAAAAATGGCAGCTGTCAAATTTGGTATACAGGATGTCTCAAAATACATCGATTAAGAGAAAAAATACATGGCTGCTGCCATACAGGGTGTACCATCATAGTATTTAAGAGAAAAAACATGGCTGCTACCATACAGGGTGTACCAACTTGGCATTTAAGAGAAAAAAACATGGCAGCTATGAAAATTGGTATACCGGGTGAACCAACGCAACATTTAAGAGAAAAAAACATGGCTGATTGTCAAATGACATGAGACAGAGAAAAAAAACATGGCAGCTGTCAAATTTTGTATACAGGATGTCTCAAAATACATCGATTAAGAGAAAAAATACATGGTGGCTGGTTGTCAACGTATATACAGGGTGTCCTACAACGTTTGAGAGAAAAAACATGGTGAATCATTAGGAGAAAAAACATGGCTGCATGAGTGATGAAAGAACGCTTCAATGGACATATGGAGATTCGAAACAACTACTTGCCCATGCAGAGATTGAATTACATCCGACATCTAAATGTGTAATAAGAGGACGTTTGGACCGTTCATTTGGGAAAAAAAACTTAGCGGAGTCTGATTGGTCAAAGCTCATTATAGTAGTGCCATTGGGTATTTGAAGTAATCACCAATAGAATGGTATCTGAAGAGTACAGACAGAAGGTTGAGGATTCTTTCGTTCCAAAAAACAACTAAAATAACAAACGCTGAAATGTTTAAAAAATTTGACGAATTCCGCGGTTTTCACGTTCCAAAAAATGATTAAAATTAGAAGCGTTAAAACACGTAAAAAATGCAACGAAAACATGTGTTTTCATGTTCGAAAATACATATAAAATATGTAATTCGGCGTTCGAAATTTTATATGTATTTTCGAACATGAAAACACATGTTTTCGTTGCATTTTTTACGTGTTTTAACGCTTCTAATTTTAATCATTTTTTGGAACGTGAAAACCGCGGAATTCGTCAAATTTTTTAAACATTTCAGCGTTTGTTATTTTAGTTGTTTTTTGGAACGAAAGAATCCTCAACCTTCTGTCTGTACTCTTCAGATACCATTCTATTGGTGATTACTTCAAATACCCAATGGCACTACTATAATGAGCTTTGACCAATCAGACTCCGCTAAGTTTTTTTTCCCCAAATGAACGGTCCAAACGTCCTCTTATTACACATTTAGATGTCGGATGTAATTCAATCTCTGCATGGGCATGTAGTTGTTTCGAATCTCCATATGTCCATTGAAGCGTTCTTTCATCACTCATGCAGCCATGTTTTTTCTCCTAATGATTCACCATGTTTTTTCTCTCAAACGTTGTAGGACACCCTGTATATACGTTGACAACCAGCCACCATGTATTTTTTCTCTTAATCGATGTATTTTGAGACATCCTGTATACAAAATTTGACAGCTGCCATGTTTTTTTTTCTCTGTCTCATGTCATTTGACAATCAGCCATGTTTTTTTCTCTTAAATGTTGCGTTGGTTCACCCGGTATACCAATTTTCATAGCTGCCATGTTTTTTTCTCTTAAATGCCAAGTTGGTACACCCTGTATGGTAGCAGCCATGTTTTTTCTCTTAAATACTATGATGGTACACCCTGTATGGCAGCAGCCATGTATTTTTTCTCTTAATCGATGTATTTTGAGACATCCTGTATACCAAATTTGACAGCTGCCATTTTTTTTTTCTTTGTCTCATGTCATTTGACAATCAACCATGTTTTTTCTCTTAAATGTTACGTTGGTTCACCCTGTATGGTAGCAGCCATGTTTTTCCTCTTGAATAACATGATGGTACACCCTGTATGGCAGCAGCCATGTTTTTTCTCTTAAATACTATGATGGTTCACCCTATATGGCAGCAGCCATGTTTTTTTCTCTTAAATGCCAAGTTGGTACACCCTGTATGGTAGCAGCCATGTTTTTTTTTTCTCTCTTAATCGATGTATTTTGAGACACCCGGTATACCAAATTTGACTTTTGACACACCCTGTATACGTAAAACGAAAACTTCTGAATCCCTGCATGCCCCAATGATGTGATGCCCCAATGATGCGATGATTCATGTCTCCCACCCAACATTCCATATTTTCCTCTTAAATGATGTATTTTGAAACACCCTGTTGTTTTTTCTCTCAATTGATGACTGTTTTGAGACACCCTGTTGATTTTTCTCTTAAATCATATATTTTCAAACACCCTGTATACGTTCCTCATTGGAATCGCACGTTGAAACATTACACTCCCGTTACCCGCCGCCATTTTTCCTATTTTACCAAACATCATTATTATTATACCACTTCAACAATTCGAATTAATTCATTCACAATTACTATTGTTTTTATTCAAACTCTCGGCTTGCGGTTTGATAACACCCGGCTTGCGGCAAGATTACATCGCTCGACTCGGCGGATCGGTGGCTCGCGCTGTATAAACAACATGTCAACCTACATTCACTAAGAGGTCTCATAGCCTAGTTGTGTAGACGTGCGCTTCGTAATCCGAAGATTGCTGGTTCGCTACGCTTCGATCCCACACATCAACATCTTTTTTTCATTATTTCAAATTAAAATCCGCTAGCAGAAAATATGAAATTTGAATTTGCCGCTAAACTGACGACTTCGAGTGACGTGATGGGAGGGGCGTGGGTGTCGATTACGTCACACGATGAACGCCAAGCAACAACGTTCCGACTTCTACCGATCTCGTCTAGTCAACACCCGAGTATTTCCGATGATGGTTCGCGCTCGGCACTGGACAATTGTTATCAATCTAAGTAAGGGATCTATCGCGACTCGATGAACGCCAAGCAGCGACGCTCCGATTTTTCCCCCCACCCCAAAAAGAGTCAAAAGGTGCAAAATGGACCTTAGAGGTTTTACCGTGTTATTTCCCATAAGCTTACTTTTTGAACTGTCCTAGGTCTATTACTGAGAAAATTTTGTTTAGAGTCTGATGGTCGCCATTTTGAACACTTGATATGAAATATTTCTTGATTCAATTTTCAATTGAGAATGTTTCTCTTTAAAAATAGTTACCCTCCTTATAAAATCCAGCGTCACCAAGAGCTTTCCGAAAACGATTATGGGAAAAGAGTTGAATTTTGTAAGTGGGCATTAGATAAAGTTGCAGATGATGAAAACTTTTTCAGTTCTGTTCTATATAGTGATGAGTGCACCTTTCATAATAATGGGATACTGTTAATAGACATAACTTCCACTATTATGCTGATTTCAATCCACATCAATTTAGAATTAACCATAATCAACACAGATGTTCAGTGAATGTATGGGGTGGAATAATGGGTCAATATTTAATTGGTCCTTATTCTTTCCAAGAACATTTAAATGGAATGTGGTTTTTAAAATTTTCAACAAATCATTTTCCGGTTCTATTACAAGACATCCCCTTAGACGTAAGAAGAACGATGTGGCTTCAAATGGATGGAGCTCCCGCACATTTCCATCGTCAGGTTCTTGAATATTTAAATGTTCATTTCCGAAATCGATGGATTGGAAGGGAAGGATTACAAACTTGGCCCCCAAGGTCACCCGACCTGAGGTCACCTGATTTCTTCTTGTAGTAGAATAAAGTCATCTTAGTATTTTCAATCAACAATATGAAACAGCGTATCAGAGAAGCTTTTCTGAATGTAAGCCCTCATATGTTAGCAAATGTTGCTGAAGGTTTTAGAAAGAGGATACGTTTGTGTTTAGAGTCTGATGGTCGCCAAATTGAACACTTGATATGAAATATTTATTGTATCCACCATTTTTTCTTCATAATTTAAACTAATACATATTATTTAAAATATTGAAAAATAAACGCATTTGTTAATAAATCTCGGTGTTTATTTCAATCAATTCTGATTCGTCAAAACGCCATAGGCGACTTGATGAATAATAAATTTCTCAAAATCAGTTTGCAAAATGGAAATGTGCGTTATACTTGAAATCGTGAAGAGTTAGCTATAGGAATGTATACTAGTATTTGATAGACAATTAAATTTGACAACTGCCCTTGACTACAATACAGGGCGTTCCATTTAAATTAAACAAGTTATTACCGTTCAAAGATTGTGATTATTTTTCCTTCATTTTTACACATCTTGTATAAGTTAGTAAATATTTCACAACTGCTATATGAAAGTTATTCAGTTAGTAGCCTCTAGCATTAATTTGGTTGAAAACAAGAAAACACTGGTTGAGAATTTAAGCATAAAAGCTGATGCTGCATTTTAACAAAATAAGAGATATTTCAAAAACCATAAGGTTTAGGTGAATTAAACCTTGATGAAACTTACATTCATTTTGATAGTAGAATCCGATAATGAAATAGTATACAGGGTATTCCATTAAAAAAATAACAACTTTGATGTTTCGTATTTTTGGCACACCCTGTACAACATGAAAATATTTTTAAAATGTAGGGCCAACAGGTCCCTATCCATCGTAAAGAAAAAACTTTCAAAAAGTCAAATGCTTTAGCCATAATGCGTCGTGTCGAATAACGGGAATAACCCTGTATATGATGCATGTAAAATCATTTCACAAACGTATTTATTTAAAAAACCCCGAATCAAATTTCAACAAATCAACCAGTCGACTTTGGTGCTCCACAAGGTTCAGTTCTTGGACCTCTATTATTTATAATATATTTTAATGACTTATACAATTTAGATAAAAGAATCACATCTATTGCTTTCGCTGATGACGCTACTTATATAACAGGTGGGTCCAACGAGAATAATGCATTACAGTCTCTCAACCAAGCCGAACACATTTCGAAAAACTATATACTATAATAAATATATATAACTATAATTACTTATTCCTCAATGAAAGTAAAACACAGAGTCTCGACCTGAGCACCACCTCTTCTTCTGAGGATATTAAAAGCTTTTGGGGTTAACGTTGGCTGGTTCATGAAATATTTGATAAAATAGTTTCTTGTCGTATGCATATTGATTGAAGTTCCGAAACTATATGACCTGAAAAAGTCGAAGTCACGTCACAAGCTAGACCACATGCCGCAGCAGTTTAATTTTATGTCTACAACTCTGCGTCCTCTCTGGCAGTTATAAAAAGAGTTATGTGTTTACCTGAAAGTTTCAAATAGCTGTAAGCCGTTCAGAGTTTCATATTTTAATTATAATAGTGGGCAAATAGTGGAGAAACGGACGCCGCCATCGTTAGAAAGTTGTACAAAGCCGGTGTTGTTAGTTTGGCAAATGCGGTTATTCGTGGAAAACTTCCATTAGAGGAGAAGGTTAGACGAGGTAATGTCATAACGTTGTTACAATTTGAAATTGTAACAAAGTTAATACAAGTTCAAGTTTTAGATTCGAGGCTCATTCTGTCCATTTTATGCAATGCATAGAATCTTCAAAAGTCACTCAAACAATCGGTGACCTTTAAACAACACTGAATTTATTTCACTTAAACGAATTTTCTGGGATGTATATACCATAAATCTTTTTGTGGATTAAAATTACAATTTAAAATACCATTATCAGGTTTCATAGTTTATATAGGTAAAGAGGTTATGTTATATTCGTACGTATGTAATACTTAACTAGGGTGGTTGGGTGTGCAAATTATCTAGTGTAACAATTACACCACACAAATGAAAACAACTACTCGAAAGTCGCACACTCTAGGAAGAATTTTTAATATTATTCAAATGGCAGTTCATGATGTTTGTTTATATTTTATAGGTCACCATTGTAATCTATCGTTTGAATGGAAGAATCTGATCTTCCTCTGGCTGCTTGTAGTTTCACTGCACTGACTCTATAGTGTATCTCAGGGTGAAGTCCTTGAAACCACATCGTTTAACAATACTTGAAGAGTAATAGAAATATATAAAAGGCAAAATGCTGTCACCATTCCCCGATTTTTGGCCATTTTGGATATCTGTATTAGTGATCTTAGGATATCTGGATTAAATAATCTGATTTAACGAATAAATTAAAATTATGGAAATAAAACGTGAAAAACATGTGAAATATGAAAATAACCATGGACCTATGAAGTATTGTACTGGACCTAGCTGTTTACATCCTGGTCTGAAGCCGTTGAGTTGGGCATTGTCATATCACAGACAATATTGTGTCACTATACGTATTCCAGTCGATTACAATCGAATAATGAAGGATGGTGATGATAACACATCATCATGCAATTTAAACCAGTATTACTTACAAGTTTCAAAATTCAAACTATCGAAAAAAATCATTATATTTGCGTCTTCAAATGGTTATGTAGAGTTTGTTGTGTCTGGTCGTTTGTCAACAATGTTAAATATCAATTTATGTTTTCCACAATGTAAACTTCTGACAGTTCTGTCATATTCTGTTATGGCATTTTTGTTGTGTTATAGTAGCAGTATACTATACAGAGACTCATAAAGGTGCAATCTTGTTGGGTTTGCAAACAATCCATGTGCTCGAACCCGAATATCAGATTCCATTCTTATGTACCATAGGCGTTACAGAGGTATCAATCTGTTTTACGGAACAAAATTAAATTAATACGTGTATTCAAACCTTTATATGTGGAGATAATGAAATAGATACCTCACGAAACATTTACTACTTCATCAGGTCTTTCGATAATGCATTAAAAAAAGGTTTCCAAAAAGTCCAAGAAATGTCTATCAAATTTTGAATTTATCTTCAGGTTTCCAGCTGATGTTACAGAAAAAGCGGCTTGGTTGAAAAAGTTGGGGATGAAATGTTCGAATAACTGCGTTCCAAAGTCAGATAGGATTTGCTACGAATATTTATTCTTCACAATATTAATATATCATAATGTCTATATAAGTAAGAACATGATATTGAACATATAAATCACCATTTTTTATTCAATACTTTTCTATTCTTTTTTATCAGTCGACAGTCTCCAGCTTTCCATTCATCGAAAACGAAAGTCTTATAAGTCTTATTTTTTTTCATTTTGCTAACTTTGTGAACTTTATTTTCTAAGGATCGATACTATCACAGTCAATGAAGTATTCCATGACATCAGGTATATCGTACGAGTTTTCTATCTCACGAAGTCCTATCGGATGTATATTCTATCACTTTCGTTGATATTTTCATTATTTCAAATTCACCATTTTTTGAAAATGTCACAGACTATCGCTACCTTCTCTCTTCCCCGCAGCCCGGTCGCCTACAAAATGAGCGACTTCAAAACAATCCGTGTTGTAGGTATGCCATCTGTATTCATACGATATTATTCGTCCATGAAAACAACCAATTTCGTAAAGGGAAATAAATCCTAATGTAGATTTCATCGAAAGAGTTCAATTGCAAATAAGCGAAATTATTATCAATTTATCAAATGAAATTCTCTCTCTCTCTCTCTCTCATAATGAAAATGAAAGCTTGCTCTACTGTTATATGACTGTTTCTAAAAGCATCAGATCTCTCTCATAACTGAAATCACGACTCGCAAATTCGTTATTGTTACCCCTAGATAAGCTTCCGAAACACACTCGGCGATTCAACTCAATACACCGTATTCTTACTTGAACTTCTATAGCGTTGAAATACACTAGTCACATCCAAAATTTTTAATAAAAAAATTACTGTTATTTTTTATTAGTTTACCAAGAGAAAATATCAAAACACATATTGAAATCACACATGGCGATAAACACCCTATTGGCCCTGTATTTGTTTCACTCTGAGACGGGTGGTACCGAGACCAGCCTCCGAGATAATTCTGCCCTCAGTGTTAATAGTTAAGAATCGGCGAAAACCATATCCATCATATTTGACACAACACGTATATTATAGCAGCTAATACAGTATTGCTGCTTGTCTCTCCAGACAGAGTAACCATTCATTATTATCAAAATTTGTTATTGTTTAGTCTGAATGAGTTGAGAGTTATGAACTCCGACGATACCAATACTGCCTGCACTGCAGCAACTATTCGTTAAAGGGAAATAGAGAAAATATAATTATGGTTTCTTATACTGAGGTCTGCCGTCCGTATATAGAGTACATCATGAATACATAACAGTGCCCACTGTTACCCTTAATAGGAATAGAGAGGTCCCGGGTTCAAATTCTGGTCGGACAATATTTTTCGTTTGTTTTCTTTTCATTCATCAATGAATTCTCGCAAATTTATCTGCCATTGGAAACATTTATTTCGAATTAAAGCGATCAAATAATAGGGTTTCGTTGATATCCACAAAAATGCAACAGAAGAAGCTGAAATGAAAAATAGTGATGATCTGAGTTGAATGAGAGACGTAATGATCCACTTATATTCCACACTAGTGCACCAACTCCGAACGTACACAGAACTTGAATAATGGCGAGTTGGGAACAAGAAACTTCATAACTGAAGTAATTGTAAAGCAAATTTCACTCTTGTACACAACTTGGCGAGTAGTTACTCGGAGCGGTTTCAGGGTTTTATTATGACAATTACTCCTTTATAGTTCGGTTCGTGTTTTGGTTAGCTTTAATGAACGCTTGTCGTTTAGATTTTCCATATCTGAAGGAAAGACATTATATTAAAGTTTTTAGATGTACTTCATAACCTTATCTCTTCAGAACGCCTGATGAGTTATATTGATTTGCATATTATTCTGATACCTATGCAGCATGGTTTTCGAGCAGGAAAATCAACATTAACCTCCGAGCAATGAAAGATATAGAGAGGACTTTTCTGTCTCTTTCTTGAAAGCAACATATCCGACGTTGTTTACAAACATCACAGCCCGAATCATGTTGAAAAAGGGCATTGTCGGATAAATCCGTTTGCACTCGGTAATCAGGTTGGAATTCCGTATTATATTCACTCTTAACATGTTTGTTTACGTCCGTTTACGACTTATTTATCGTCTTGTCAAATTAAACCATCGGCATGTGGTCGTCCATCGATATCGATACATGTGAGTAAAAGTTTCTCTGCACCGATCGCGTCTAATTACACATATTTTTAATTGAAAATATAACATGAGAAAAATTTATCAGCACGCCACTGGTTCTAAGCTTACATCTGGAAATCACAACAATAACAAATCTCTTCTTGCAAAATCGGAGTTTACCCTTCACCCACAATCTGTGAGGAAGGATAGTGTTATCCAGTTTCCTTAACAAATGTGTGTTGTGCATACAGGGCGTAACATAAGTACGTTAAAATATTCTAGTGACGTATTCCTGAGACAATTTTAAGAAAAAAGTCTATATAAACTTGTGTCCGGAAATGCTTCGTTTCGGAGATACAGGGTGTTGAAATTGAATTTTTTTGTTCGTTTTTTTGAAAGTAACTTTTGCAAAAAATAAGTTATTTGCTCGAAATTTGGTACCCGGGTTTTTTTGACGTGGGGAATCATAATTTCGTAATAATTTTCATGTAACATCTAGAGGGCGCTGCGTACGCTGTCTTCAATTTTTTTCAAATTGCCCTAACATTTTTGACTGTCAACTTTTGGTACTTTTCATGAAAAAACCTAATTCCCACACCTTTTCCAAGTAAAAAAGGTACACGTCCTCAACAACGCTGGAGGTGATCGTTTTCGAGATATTTACAATTTTCTATATCGATACATGTTACTTAGCTCCTAGGGTGCTAAGTGAAGTTGCTGAGAACATTACAAAAACTAAGTATGTGGTAGATCTCGTCAAAATAAACTACTTTTTTCCTATGAAATGTTTATCGAAAAATTATTTGTTTTCGAGATACAGATGGTTGAAAATTTCCAAAACATGGTTGGTTTTCGTCATAAGTTATTTGCAACTGCAGTTATTTTCATCAAACTTTAAACACAGACTTCTTTCAAACTGAGCATTTTCAAACTGCTCAATCAATCGAAGTTAAATAAAATTGTCAGGTTCAATTATTCAATTAGAAAGTGCTACATTTCGGAGTTTGTAAAAAAAAACAATTCGGAGAAGTACTATGATATTTATAATGTTTCCAAAATATAGTTGGTTTTTGTCAAAAGTTTTTTTGCAATTTTAGTTATTTTCATCAAACTTTATTACAGTATAACACTTCTTCTAAACTGAGCATTATCAAACTGCTTAATAAGTATAGCCAAATTTGATTTCAATAATTTTTGTCACTCTCCGCTTGCAAATTAAGTTAATTAAATCGAGTAGGCTATGAAGGTTTGTTTATAAAAATAGAAGTTCGCTGTCATATTTTTAACTATTCATTGACAAATTCACAGTTCGGAGTTTATAAAGTAATTTTCTGGTACCATGCCCGAATTTACGAATGCTGAAATGGCTGATATGATTTTTGCATACGGCTTGGCTGACGGAAATTCAACCGAGGCCAGACGCATCTATCTTTCAGGAAAAGTATCCCCAACGCGTCACTCCTTGTGCAGCGACATTTGCGAATCTTTTCCGTTGACTTTCCGAATCTGGAAGCTTTGAAAGAAATTCTGCAGTAGGACGGCCACGGAATACAAGAACTGTGGAATTGGAGGAGGCGGTTCTCGAAGAAATTAGTGAACATCCAGAGACAAGTACAAGAAAAATTTGTCAAACTTTAAATGTGAGTCACATGACCGTTTACAGAATTTTAAAGGAACAGCAAGTATATCCTTATCATATTCAGCGTGTCCAGGCACTTACTCTACGTGATTTTCAACTACGTATCGAATTTGCTCAATGGCTTCAAAGAAAAGTCGAGCAACATCCCCAAATTTTATCGAAAATCCTCTTCACAGATGAGGCTAAATTTCAAGAAATGGTATCATGAACTTCCATAACAACCACATCTGGGCGGAAGATAACCCACATGCGATAACGCAAACTCATTTCCAAGATAGATTCTCTTTTAATGTATGGGTAGGCATAATTGGGGATTATTTAATTGGGCCCTATTTTCTCCCCTTACGTTTGAATGGAGATGCTTACCAACATCTTTTGGAACACGAACTTTCCCAGCTTATGGAAGATGTTCCCCTTGGTCTCCGAAATCACTCTTGGTTTATGCTCATTTTAGTCTGATAACAAGAAATTTCTTAGACGCAGCATATCCCCAACGATGGATAGGAAGAGGAGGCACTCAGCATTGGCCCCCGAGGTCACCGGACCTCAATCCCGTCGATTTTTTCTTTTGGGGACACCTAAAATCACTAGTTTATGCTAGCCCCATTGAAAACGAGGAAATGTTAAGGGATTGCTGCGAAACGATAAGAAACACTCCCGGCATTTTTCAACGGGTGCGGAATTCTTTGATGAGGAGAGCAGAAGCTTGTATTACTGTTAGGGGTCGTCACTTTGAACAGTTGTTGTAATAATTCTTTGTTCATTTTTTATATGTTTAATTGCCTAATAAATATCATAGTACTTCTCCGAATTGTAGTTTTTTACAAACTCCGAAATGTAGCACTTTCTAATTGAATAATTGAACCTGACAATTTTTTTTTAACTTCGATTGATCAAGCAGTTTGAAAATGCTCAGTTTGAAAGAAGTCTGTGTTTAAAGTTTGATGAAAATAACTGCAGTTGCAAATAACTTATGACGAAAACCAACCATGTTTTGGAAGTTTTCAACCATCTGTATCTCGAAAACAAATCATTTTTCAATAAACATTTCATAGGAAAAAAGTAGTTTATTTTGACGAGATCTACCACATACTTAGTTTTTGTAACTTCTCAGCAACTTCACTTAGCGCCCTAGGAGCTAAGTAACATGTATCGATATAGAAAATTGTAAATATCTCGAAAACGATCACCTCCTGCGTTGTTGAGGAAGTGTACCTTTCTTACTTGGAAAAGGTGTGGGAATTAGTTTTTTTCATGAAAAGTACCAAAAGTTTACAGTCAAAAATGTTAGGGCAATTTGAAAAAAATAAAGACAGCGTACGCAGCGCCCTCTAGATGTTACATAAAAAATTAATACGAAATTAAGATTTCCCACGTCAAAAAAAACCCGGGTACCAAATTTCGTGCAAATAACTTATTTTTTGCAAAAGTTACTTTTAAAAAACGAACAAAAAAATCAATTTCAACACCCTGTACCTCCGAAACGAAGCATTTCCGGACACAAGTTTATATAGACTTTTTTTTCTTAAAATTGTCTAAGGAATACATCACTTGAATATTTTAACGTACTTATGTTACACCCTGTATAGAAATGGCACCTCTATATCTTTTATTGCTCGGAGACATAAAACTGCCATACTCAAGTTTTTTAATAATCCGATTGATTTCATTGACTTAGGCGAGTGCCCTGCTGCGATCTTGTGTGACTTGAGCAGATCATTCGATTGTGTCAATCACAGTAAACTTCTAAATAACTTATATGGATATGGTCTAGGAGGCGAGTCACTGACTTGGGTTTCTTCGTTTCTTACTGATCGATACCAATGTGAACCACTTAAATTTGACAACGGTAATGCATTATCATCCTGTACATCTGAAATGAATCTGATTCAAATGACGGTGCCTCGGGGATCCATCCTGGGACCAGTTCTATTTCTTCTGTATATCAATAACATAGATAAATAAATATCACATCCTTTATTTATCGCTTACGGGGATGATATCAGCTTCCTGATATCAAATAAAGAAACACATACATTAACTCGTAAATGTGAAGGAATTTTGTCCACGGCCACCAAATATTTCAATCCTGTGTATTTCAATGCCGAAAAAACACATGTGGATTTGTTTCCATAACTATAAAAATAAAGTCGATGCACTTCAACTAAATGTTAATGATGATGTTGTGAGCACCAGCTGGAAAGTAAAATTTCTAGGAATATACAGGGTGTCCGGTAAACCTTGTACAATATTGAAATTAGTGATAGACCAGGTCATGACTGTTCAGAATATCGGAATTTCACTTC